>OU343224.1:314840330-314854171 GCA_910596185.1 Chrysanthemum makinoi | reverse complement strand
GATCAATAATTTTATTCGAGTTATTCAGGTCCAATTTGGAGTTCCGCCTGAAGAAGCGGGGGCGCAATAGCTAACACCCCTATTTACTCGAAGCCGACCCGGACCGAACCTGAATAATACAAAGGCTCTGTGTGACTTTGGTTCTGAATGGAAATGAATGTTTGATACGTGTTGTGACTAATTATTTGAACGATGCAAAATTACATATTTAACCTTGTGTCGTACATGATTAGTTTTTATTATATTTTTTTGGGGAAAAACCATACAAACTGAATTCATGAATTATTATTACCACGTATGTTCTTTAATCTAATAAAATTCCGATATAAACACAAATATTAACTCAAACATAAATTTAATTTTTATATAATCTTCACACATAAGCTTTTTTATCTAACTATTTCATTTTTATTTTTCCTAACAACAATAACACGTATGATTATGAGTAACAAAACATGGATCATGTTCAAAAATTCAAAACTTTGATTGACCAACCTCAAACACATTTTTAAACACACAATTTCAAACATAATTCAACTTCAAAATTCACACTTCTCTTTACGCAAGATTATTGTGGTTTGCCATCTCCGCATTATGTATTTCACATCGTTTAATTTTTAATATATTGTAATGTCTTTATTTATTTTTAATGAATTTTACATTTGTTGTTAAAAATATTTGAATTAAAAAAAAAAAAAAAAATCTCATGTCATCATCAGAACTAGATCGAGATCGTCGGAGAGAGAAATTTGATGACAAGACAAACGAACTAGTTCGCCACTGTGTTCAGCCTTACTTGTAAAGTTGTAAACATTTGTCAACAATAAGGAATAATTAAATGAAAATTATAACTAAAAAAGTCAAATCATAATGATGACCATATAGTATTAAATTAAAAATACCTGAGACATAATACTTTGTGATGCAAAATCATACGGTAGCAAATGGTACCCTTGTGAGTGAGCGTGACTTTTAAGAAAAAATAGAAAGGGTAAAACAATAAAATATTATATGCTGTATGATTTAGGGACCTTGTGATGCAAAATCATACAGTAGCGAATGGTACAATTCAGATGCATTAAATTTTCTATCAAACAAGAATGCCTTTGACCGAATCAGGGGTGGGCTCTGAATTGGCCTATTAAGAAGCAAACAAACACCCTTACTGAGGTTAATAATTTTATTCACGTTATTCAGGTCAACTCGAGTAACCTGAATACTAAATAAAGTCGGGTATCGGGTAAAAAATGTTTGTCTAACTCGAGCTCAGGCCGACCCGATTGACTCGAATAAAGTAGTTTTTTTTTTTTTTTAGTATATTACAATTATCTATTTAAACGAGCACAAATAAACAATTTTGTTACATTTTTACTCGTATTCGAGTTGACCTAAATCCGAATAAACTCAAATCTAACCAACCCAACCCGATTAACACCCCGGATAATGTAAATAAACTTCATTTTGTACCGAAGTATAATATACCCCGGATAATGTAAATTAACTTCATTTTGTATCTAAGTAAAATATAATAACCTAATTCATGTCCATTGGATTTGACAATAAATACAAAGATTTTAAAAAGCTAAGAAAAGCCATTATTATGTATGTATTTACAAGAGAGATTGAGACCATAGTACACAAATGTGACTCAAAGATTCAGGAATCTACACTTCATAAAGAAAGAAAAAACATGTTTAACTAACTAGTAACTACCATTCCACATTACCTAACTCTTTTTCTACACCTAACTTAAGCAACTTCTGAACAAGATCTAATCAAACCCAAATTATAAAGAAACTTTTCTGATCGATTCCGAAACAAATTTCCTAACGAGAAGCCGCCTGTTTGTTGTCGAGGTGCTTTAGAACTTGATAACATTTCGTCTTCCTTCACTTTAAGTATGGTCTCGCCGATTGCATTTCTAACTGCTTCGATTGTTTCACTTTTAACTTGAGTGCCTGATGAATCAATAACATAGAAAGCGTTTACAGCTTCGGATCCTCTTGTTGTCACTTCTGCCCGAGTCACTGAAAGCCCATTTTCTCTAAAGATTCTGGTCACATCAGATAATAGCCCGAGTCTATCTTCACCACATAGTTCTAGTCTTAGACCCTATATGACACAAGTAGTTTTTGAGAAATACTAGTTTTGACTTTTGAAAGTCAATCGTACCGATAGACTTAAGGGACACGGAAAAGAAAGGAACAATAAACTGTAACAAAACAAGTTTTTAGTAATTCATACCTCTGACACTCGTCGTTTGATAGCTGCCTCAAGACAATGAATTACTCGTTGCCTCTCCGCTTCTGAACTAATGGGGCATCCATCAGTATGCCGGATATAAAATTCCTAAATTTTTAGTACACAAACACAAGTAAGACACAGACTACACTAGCATAACAATTTCATATACTTAATATACGTGTTACAACGATCTACCTGAAAAGCCTCTGCACCTTCAGCAATGATCGTAGCATGAAAGACCACATATTGCATATCCGTTAGTGTACAAACCGTATCAAAAAGTAGCTTAGGCCGATCAGGACACCTTAAATTCACCACAGTGTACCCTTTTTCAATACAATTTTCTACCGTCACGCGCGGTTTCTGTCCACTAGACCCGATAGGAACATCATATTCATCGGTATCATAATCCCGATCAGCATACATCAACTGATGCAGCCTTCTTTGTGTATGAGTTGACTCTACTGAAACAGCGGTTTGTGCACCACGTCTGTCTAGATCACCTTTTAGAACATAAAGTAGAAGTTGTTTGATTTTGGAGAGTCGATCTGGATCGTTGATTGGAAGCCCAGTTTCATTGTCAGTGATGTAGACTATTGAAGCCATTCTGGAATTGTGGGTCCATATTTCGGCTGCGACTACATTGCATTTGAGGTCTGTGAGAACCGCAAAAACTTCAGAAAGTAAGCCGGGACGGTCACGGCCGGTTAGCTCAATTGTGGTGTTCTCGGCAGCATACTGAACCCCAACTGAACCTCTTAGGGACCGGAAGCTGCACCCCCTTGGTCCAAGCGACTGCAACGCAAACACAAGTGGCTCAATGATCAATATCCACACACAAAATTTCTTGGGGACCATAGGCTGGTAGGTATGGTCCCATACGGATTCTTTTTATAAAAAAATTAGTATAATTCTTCCCCCAAAATAAGATAACCCAATCCCCTTTTTACACCACCCATATAGGGGTGTTTGGTAATGTATTTTAAAAATGATTATCTCATTAGTGCTTTGATATACTAAAATTGGTTCTGATGATCACCAAATAAATCAACAACTTATCATCTGAATCTTATCCAATATCACATGATTACTTTTAAACACACTAAACACCCTTCAAATCAATCTAAAACATGTTTATATCACTACCTGTTGGATTCGATCAGCGACATTATCTTCTGAGAGCTTATTTCCATATATATCAGTAACATGAAACACTATCATTTCAAAAGTAGTAAAATTTTAGCAACAAAACAATTAGTAATAAATTAGTACGAAAACGGTGTAATTAAAAACATATATACCATCCATGAACCATCCTCCATCTGAAGAAATGTAAGCTCTTTTAATCAGCAGGTTCAGATCAGTCAAGACCTGAACCACTTCTAATAAGCTCCCACGCTTATTTGCGCTATCAACCTGTGTAACAAATCAAATTACAAACTTACCTTAGTGATTTTTTAACTATTTACCCTAAATGCTTCAAGTAATTAACAAGATATTAACATATTTATCTAATAATAGTAACTTGGTTTTTTAAGTTATACAGTAAGAATTAGCAGCATGCTTTCATCTTTTTACTATTTTATAGCAACCAAAAATATAAATTATGTTGTTACTATTTATAAAAAAAAGCTGTAGTTTAAAGTTATCGGATTTGTTTTTAACTTTTTGAAAAAGAAAAAAAAAAAACAGTAACCATAATGTAAATTCTGTTATTATTATTAACCAAAAAAATGAAAAATTTTAACTGTGATCCGTAAAAAAATATACAACAGCATTTTGCCGGTAAAAAATGAAATTTCATGCTATAATAGGCAACAACACTGAATTTTCTATTGCTCATTATTTGCATATTAACAGTAAAACATGTGTTTTTTGCTATTTTAAGCAATTAACTATTTGTCTTTAAACTATTATTACATAAATACCCTGTTGATGTCATTTCATTATACCTTGATCAGAGTTGATTTTTTGTCACTGATTTGATCGACAGTAACCCTGAAAAACACATACACAAATTTTATCAATAATAAATTAATAACCCAGAAAAATATAAAATAAGTAACTCTTGAAATTCACCAATTAATTAGCACCAAATTCATTAAATTTCAAGTAAAAATAATTTATTTTAAAATTTTGATAATTCACTAATTTATACAAAAAGTTGATAAACTTACTTAATCTGTAATACAAATGAAAAAAAAAAAAAAAATAATATATATTTTAAAATCTTGAAATTTATCCAATTTTCATGAAAATGATTAAATAGCACCAAATTCATTCAATTTATGTAAAAAATTATTTATTTAAAAAATACCCATTTGATAAATTCACTCATTTCAAAAAATAACTTGATAAATATCAATTTGTATAAAAATGAACAAAAATATTAAAATCTTGAAATTCACCAATTTTCATAAAACAGAATAACTATAAGCAAATTCATTTAAATCATGTAAAAAATGACCCATATACAAATACCCATTTGAGAATTAACTAAATTCACAAAAAAAAAGTTGATAAAATTAATTAATTTACAATAAAAAAAACAATTTAAGAAGTAAAATTTTCCAAGAATATGGTAAAAAAAAAAAAAAAAAAAAAAAAAAAAAAAAAAAAAAAAAAGGTACCTTGGTGGATGCATACGGTTAACAAGCTTCTCAAATTCATGATCAACATCTAATGAAGGAGACCAGTAATGCATTTTTATAAAATCTTTATAAAAACCAAATTTGCAAAAAAGTTTATATATATTTTTTTTTATAAAAAAAGAACCAAGATTTGTGATTTATTATTTTGTGGTGAATCTTGAAACTTTTTATAATGCGTGAGAGTGTGTGTTTTTATAGGTGAGTTGAAGGTGTTGTGTTGTATGTTTTGTGTTGGCTCCTAGAATAGTTGAAGAGTTTTTATTACTATTATAATTTTATTTTTTTAAAAAGGGTTACACACAAACACCAAAACACATAGTGGCATGGGTCACCACTATTTTTTAGACAACCGTATATTAGGGAGGAGGGTAGTGAATTACACATTTAATACTTTGGGGTGTAGCACCACCAATCCTAATAAAAGCATTACAGCATCAAAAGTCACAATTTTACACTACAACCGTAAGTGGAGGTGGTCACCAATTTGTACCCGATTTTTTTTTTTCATACATAAAATCACATACAATATTTAAAATAAAAACATACCATTTCATTAAATAAAATAAAACATTACATAATACTTAAAAAAACATAACATAATACTTAAAAAAAACATAACATAAGACTTAAAATAAGTAGATTAAAATAAAAAACACACGCTAATCAGCGAGATCTGGCAAGTTTTTGGCGTGATTACTACGTGCTCGTGAGATCATATCGAAAGGCGGTCATGGAGAACTTCGTCTAGTAACTCGCTACCACAACTTTACATCGCAAATCGTTCATTACCTTTGTTGGACCGGCTCATCCATTATATGAGCGGTGAGATTGCCGCTCCCCTCGCGTTTTATAACCATATTGTGCAAAATAACGGTAGCGTGAACTTTTGTTTGGCAATCTTCGCTTTTGTCATAGCTCGGAGAATGGTCGATGAGAATTTTCCATTTTCCTTTGAGAGCACCAAAAGCTACTCGACATCCCTTTCTCGCCCCCTCTTTAACCGTAAATCTCTTTCCTTTGGTTCGGATGGATACGGGTATGCTTTAACAAATGTAGACCACTTAGGATAGATTCCATCACGCCAAATAGTAGCGCGTTTGTAAAGCGTCCATTCACGTTGAATGAGCTGTTCATCGCCGTTTTTCCATTTGATCACACGTAAGATACAAGTCAGTGACTATTCAATACGTTGATATCGTTGTTTGACCACAGTGGACAAAAAAAGCATGCCAAATCCACATATCTTGTGACGCGGTGACTTCAAGCATAATAGTGGAACACTGATAGTCACCCTCTAGTATATTGCCCTCTCGGATGTCTAGGACAATTTTTTCCATCTGACGTGTGTATGCGATCGATGCTACCAAGCATCAGGGAGGTGATGCTTAGCTTCATGGGCATGGAAAATGCGAGCAAGGTCGTGTATTGTTGTAGGCCTACATTAGGTTCTCGACCAGTGGCAACTGAATGATGGCACGACAAAATAATCAAGAGTTTCCGCGTGGCGTTCTTGCAGCCATGCATAAATATTCATCATACTCATCCAGGGGGATTCTAAATTGCGCGATTTGCCCTAACGGCCGAAAGTGATTTTTTTGTTTAGCCGTAGAAACTTTTTCGAACCGCAGCGTCGTAGCAAAAAAAAAATATGGGTATCTCGCTTCAATGTTGCCCACTATTTGCAAAAACATGCTCTGCTCCATTCGAATTTTTTTTTTTTAAAGTAAATCTTCTTCGTTTACTTTGGTGTTTCAACGAACAATCATTCTCTAACGTTTGAAGACCTATTGCGTTGGATTTCGCTAGTTCGGCTAGAGCTTGCATGTCGCAAGATCTTGGCGATTGAAGCAAGAAGTATTGCAACGAGCTACCGTGGATATCTCGTCGGACGAAGATGGAATAATGCATTGAATTGGAAGAATGGAAGACATTTTGGCAATTATTTTTTTTGTTTTGAGAGATTTTTTAGTGTGTGTTTTATTTGAAAATAAAAAGAGTAATATTTGGTTTTAAAGGGAATTTTTTTTTTTTTTTTCTTGAAGCAATGAAGTCGACCGTTTGGCTCCAGCGGTCAAAAACCCAATCAACCTCAGTGCATTTCACACTTCGGCTTGGTATACGAATTTTGTACCCAATTTTCATACCCAGCGAGGTTTTTTGGCGGGTGTTTGCTCGGGTAAGGGTACCGAATCCCTTACCGTATTTTCCCTCCTCTCTTATTATTATTGAGTTTGTCTTTATTTATTTTCTTTTATGTATTGCACAAAGTTTGGTACCTTATTAGGTACTTGTACTGTGATAGTAAAAGTTTCACATGTTTGAAATGTTTGTTTTGTTTTTCTTGTTGGTTTCCAATTTATGTGGATATACTTGTTCTTAGTTATATAGTTTGTGTTACACACTTATGTTAAAAAGAACTTGGTTTATAAATCATTTCACAAGGTAGCTTTTACCTTAGAAAAATGATACATGGACCTAAACGTAGGCTTAAACTTAGACCTAAAACCATTTAGCATCATCTTTATGGGTTGTAAAAGAAGTGGGTCCTTATTTGCAGCCATCAGGATGCTGACACTTGATTTTAGGTATAAGTTTAAGCCTAACTTTAGGTCCATGTATCATTTTTCTTTACTACCTTATATAAGTTGCTTAATACAAGTATGTATACTAACAATATAGGAGCATTTGGAGTGAGGCTTTAAACCTAATATAGAATTTTAATATTGGTAGTTATTAATTTGTTAGTTTCTGTGTAAGAAAGCTTCACGTGTTTATCATCGGAGTTTCTAGTATGATCTAGCAGAGTAACATTATGTAGGTCTTTTCTTTTCGGGATGTAGTATTCTCACCCTACTTATGGAGTGTTTATGTCTTTTATTAACTTTTTGTTTTCCATTTGTTTTGATCTGGCTTAGAGTTTTGTCAGTTTTTGTTAAAATTATTTAAAGCTGAGTTTTAGCGTTTAACTTATTAAATTTTATATTTTATTATTTTGAGGTTTATAGTTTTTATATAAACAAAATTATAAAATTAAAAAATGCAAAAAGTAAGGAGGTGGGAATATAAGAACTAAAGAGGGTGAGAATATCTTGTCCCTTTCTGTTCATGTGTAATCAGTGTTTGTGATAAACTTGTATCATATTCACATCTACTATAACCGCTCAAAAGTATTTACAGTTATTTTGGTTGATAAATCTTATTAATACCGATCATCATTTGTTCCCGAACTCTGTGTACGGTATACACCATATGTATTGCATTCTTACCAACAAAAAGATCAATATTAGATGTCATTTTATGTTTCAAATCTTGATGTTTTGAATTATGTATGCCCACAAGTTTGAAACCGTATCTTTTAATGACCCTTTTAAAACATCAAGTACAACAAATAATTAAGTTAGATAGAATGTCAAACTATGCTTCCTCCAAAATTCCTTATACGTTCCCTTTCACATTTTGTCGATCCTAATATAGCATAGAATAACTTAACATAGTAATTTGATACCCTACGACTTCTTTAAGTGTAAATATGCCATGACAAGACCAAACACTCAAGTGTCGTAATTATTTTCTAAAATGACACAAATGGTAAACATAACACATGATGAGTGATTTGTGGCATTTTACTTTATTAAATACTGTACATGGTATATATGCACAAAATCTAAGCAGTAATATTCTTTAGGGTGCCTTTAATATATATTCCCTTTTTTTCCAATAAAAATCTGAATAAGTAAACTATGTTACAGTGATGCACATCGTATTCCCTTGTTTATAAAATTATAACATTTGATTTGATGCGTGATTTTCCAACTTTTGTAACTTGATAAAGTGAAACTAAAGAAGCTTATGTACGGATGTACCCAATTATTGTATTTACTACTATTTAGTAGTTAACTACGAGTAGTTATCACCACCTACAACAGTGATAAGCAACTGACTAATCTTAGCATAAAAGTATGGAATACGGAGACCGAGAGTCGTATTTTGCGATTCACAATAAGAAGTAGACAGGATATGTACTAGACTTTGGTCATTTTTAAATACAGTCTTCAAACGCTATATCATTATCACACTAGCTTATGCGGATGTCTAGTTAAACATGTTTAATAAAGATGTTCGGTATGATAGTGTTCATTATTTTATGTCTCAGAGTTTCTGTGTATAAAAGCTTCACGTGTTTATGATCTATCATAATATCATAATGTTAGTATTTTCATTTATAATCGGTGTTTTTTATTAACTTGATCATATACACAGTTGTCATAATTGTTCAATAAAAAAAATCACAGTTGTCGTGTGAGATACGTTTGACTAATAATAGTACTCCTTTCGTCTCAAAATTATCGTCATGAGAGAGAAATTACAAAGTTTAATAAAAATAGGATCACTATAAATCTCAACCACTCAAAGAGAATATTCCTCTAATATATTTTTTAGTTTTTACTTGAAAAAAAAGTGGACAATTATTTTGAGACATCCTTGAAATGTGTACTATAATTTTGAGACGGAGGAAGTAATTAATTGGAATTCAAATTTTAACGCATCACAATGTTCATTATCATTTTTTGTCTTCAAAGATTTCGTGTGTAAAAAGACTTCACGTGTTTATCATTGAAGTTTTATCATGGACGAACACTCTTTTGAATGTCATCTAATTCAACGTATTCCACTCCCCATATCATCCAGCAAGTTTGTTGCGAAGAACCGATCATCAATGTTTACTCACAGATATAAAAAATTAGTGTTTCCATATGTTATTTTAATGTTTTTTATACCGGTGTAAACATAATATTTTGAGTAAACTATTTTTATGGCCTTGTTGGTTTGTCAGGTATTACGGATGCAGGTCATTTTTCTTTTTCGTCTCGGATCTAGTCCCTGTGGCTTCGAACCACTACGAATCTAGTCAATTTTACCTCATTCCTTTTATTTGTTGTTAACTCAACTGAAATGACCAAAATACCCTCTTCTTCATCTTTTTTATTCTACATTTTAATAACTATTATTAATAATTCTATTTTATTATGAGAAATGATTGGGAGACCTAAAAGTTATGCCTAATTTTGTGACTAAATATGTGTGGCAACAATTGATTGGTTGTATTAATCGGACCCACTCTTTCACAATCCAATTAAGTAATGACACAAAAGTTAGTCACAAAATTAGTCATGCCTTTTAGGTCTCCCAATCTTTTTGCTTTTATTATTTATACAAAAGCGCAAAAACTTATCGTCTTCATCTTTTATATGCATACACAAAAACGCAAACATCCACATCACATACCCATAATTATCTCATACCCAGTTTTATCACATACCCATTAACCCACTATTTCTCTTTCACAAACACAAACACTCATATTTATGTTGGGGATCATGGTAACTAGTGTTTATGGTTGACTGGATGGTTGGAGTTGAATGGATGGTTGGTGTTACACCATGTGGGGATGGTAGCGGTATAGTGGCTGGTCAGCAGTGACATATGGGTAGTGGTGGTTCGTGTTTATGGTTAGGTGGTGGTGTGGATGAATGGTTGGAGTTTTATGGATTTGGGATAGTGGTATTGATGGGTGTGGGTGATGGTTGTTACCCCAGTTTTGTGGTGGGATGGTGGGATAACTGTATGGTGGTTGACTGGCGGTGAAGGCACATTGGGTGGTGGTGGTTCGTGTTTGTGGATTGTGGCAAATGGGGTGTTGATGGGTAGAGATTAAAGGAAAGTTTTATGTGTGTGGAGTGAAAGGGAAAAAAAATGCTCATAAAAAAATGTTGCATGGAGTTGTGTTTGACAGGTGAAAAAGATAAAGAGTGATGAGTGTTTGTTGTGGACTTCTAGCTAGACCCGACATGTTTACTTTGATAAAAATGTGTAAAATGATGAAAATACCCTCTAATTTAACAGTCAAAGTAAGTCAAGTTAATGGAATAACGGAAAATGGACTGGATTTGTAATAGGTCGAAACCAAAAGGACTGGATTCGAGATGGAGAAGAAAAATGGACTTAATCCATAGCCTCGAACAAACTACAAGGATCCATTATGTAGTTTACTCTAGTATTTTAGAAAAAAGGAATATAGAAAACTGTTTTGGAATATATTGAATAAAATCATAAATAAATACTATTGTTTATTCGGGTATGAGAATCTCACGAGCTGAAAGACATGACGCTGTTGTTTTCATAAAATCAAAGCGTATCTACGAAAATAAGAGCTGTAAAACTCCATTTGTCTCAACATGGCTCATGGGATATGGGACCAAATTCCTCCATCATCTCCTTATTATTATGTTCCATGTAACATCATTTCATATCCATTAGCAACATATCTTTAGTATGGATATACTAATATTTTTATAAAGTCTTTAACATTTTTATTTCTAGGCTGTTTAAAGGAAACTCTAGAGCATATAAGAGAACAAGGTATCGGCAATACCAATAACACGTTATTGGTATGTCATCTTAGCGGTCATATCATACACCTCCTAATAACACACCACTAACTAAAACAACTCTCACTTATAACACACCAATAACATCACTTGTAGGTCTCACAAAATACCCCACTAAATATATGTGGGAAACGGTGTACACTTTTATAATGAAAATCAGATTATCATAACAGTAAATAAATTAACAGAAATAGTAAACAGCAGACAGAATGAGGTAGAAGCAGAAGACAGACTCTATAACGATATATATAAAAGAAAGCAGTAAAAGGTCGTGAATGAGGCTTGTGTTTAACACGATTCCCTTAAAACAGATTCGCCGTCTGCTTCATCCCATTTTCAAGCGTTCAAACATTTACATGGTCCGACCGACAAACTTGCTTGAAAATTCACGGAAAAGTGTGCGTTCGATCGAGAAAGTTGCTTTGGAAATCGTTGCGGTGGAGCTACATTTTCGTGTATCTAAAAGCGAATGAGACATTGGCTTTATTTATAGTGAAGACTCAACTTGTTCACCAAGAAAATATTTCAGCCATATAAACGAAAATCTGTTATTTCTAAAACAGATACGCAAATCTTTTTAATACACAAAACTAATTCGTGTATCTAAAACGAATGAGACATTGGCTTTATTTATAGTAAAGATACGCACGTATGCGAGGCTTCGGAGCTGCATTCGTGTCAGTCGTCGCATGAGTTGAGCCGAACTCATTTTAACCGGAAATCCCATTTTACCCCCTGCCACATGCGTAGGAGTGGGAGCATAACCAACCTAAAGGAATTTGATAGTGAATACTATGATTTCCTTATAAACAAGCATCCACTTCTTGTTTTGGGCGATGTGGGATTCTCCCATTTTTCCAAGTTTTTATGTTTCAATTGCCTCACTTTGAGACACGATATCTCATTCATTTCAACTCCATTTTGGACATACTTTAGCTCGTTGCGAAGCTCTCGTCGAGGAGAACACAAAGCTACCAAGAAACATAAATATATATAACATATAACATATACTAAATAGTGTCCAAATTTTGCAAAAACTCATTTTGCAAAACCAATTTTCCAACAATATATCCACTCACTCAAAAAAAAATATATATATAATAAATAAAATAAAAAATAGCCGTGAGCTAGTCAGTTGGCTATTTTCCCATTTGGCATGTTATTGGCGAGTTGAGCGGTATGGGTTTGGCATGCCATTTGTATTTTTTTTCCTTTGGCATGCTAACAAAGCACCTCACCGTGTGCTCTAATTTATTTGTAGTAACATCAAGTAGTATTGTGTGTTGTCTCAACAGTAGTAACTAACGAGGAGTGAATAACCAAGTGAAGTCTTCTGTTTGATAACATCCATCATTTATCTTGCTATAATGACATGCTCGAGTTTAGGCTAAACATTTTAAGCTAAGTTCGAGCTTGAATCAACGCATCAGGGTCGTTTCTGGATTTTTGAAGGCCCTAAGTGAGAATTGAAAATGGGCCCTAAATGTAAAGTTCAAATGAAAAATGTGTATCTTTTTAAATAATACTAGACGAGTATCCAACGAGATTTTATAGTGACAGATCGTTTTGTGTTATAAAAAGTTTATTGGTTATAAACGAAAAATAATAAAAGTTTAAAGATTTGGAGATTAAACATAACGTTTTGAAACCCGGTTCGACCCGGGTGGTTCAACCTGTTGAACCGTTGTGGTCGAAAAACGGGATTTAAACCGAGTAAACCCGACGGGTTGGGTAAAAAACGGGTCAAATTAAACCGGGTCAACCGACCAGGTTTGAAGCGTACCGGGTCAACCCAGTTTTCAATATGTATTAATAGTTTCCTTTTGAAATATATGTTTTCAACATTTTCTTTTTTAGTTTAAACTTTTCACTTTTTACTTTTTTGTTTTTCCTTTATATATAGTATAGCAGGGTACCCGCGCGTTGCGGCGGCGGGTACCTGTGATGATTAACCGGAGAAATAGATCTTGATGAGACATGATTCACCAGTTTGCATCGGTTTCAACGGGTCCTTCTCGGTTCGTTTTCGGATGGCTTTTATTGGCTAGCGAAGCGGGGCTTACACCAGGTTCCCGGTTGAACCGTTGGTCCATCCAGATTTTCAAACTATATGTACCATCAACTTGTTAGCTTGTATTAAGGTTTGTGTGTTTTATTAATTTGTATAATGTGTATAATAACGTGTACTTTTCATTTTAGGATATTTTAAAAATAACATTAATTAGTGTGTTTAATTATTTTATATTTTGGATTATGTTGTAGCTTGTTTAAATTGTACATTGTGAAAGTCTTATTGTACTCTTTAGTAAGAGATGTCTTAATTGGTGGTTTTTAATTTAGTAAATATGCTTTTAATTGGTTGTACAATATGAATAAACTATTGTACTTTTAAGTAATGGGTGTTTTAACCCCATATATTTTTCTCACTTTTGACTTTTAACATTTCACTTTTGAAAGTTTAACCATTTTTCTTTTATATGTAATATAAATATCAGAT
>OU343224.1:314790394-314840230 GCA_910596185.1 Chrysanthemum makinoi | reverse complement strand
CTGGTGAATCATGTCTCATCAAGATCTATTTCTCCGGTTAATCATCACAGGTACCCGCCGCCGCAAGCGGTACTACTATATATATAAAGGAAAAACAAAAAGTAAAAGTGAAAAGTTTAAACTAAAAAGAAAATGTTGAAAACATATATTTCGAAACTATTAATACATATTGAACTGGGTTGACCGATGCGCTTCAAACCGGTCGGTTGACCGGTTTAATTTGACCGTTTTTACCCAACCCGTCGGGTTTACTCGGTTTAAATCCCGTTTTTCGACCGTAACGGTTCAACAGGTTGAACCACCCGGGTCGAACCGGGTTTCAAAACGTTATGTTTAATCTCCAAATCTTTAAACTTTTATTATTTTTCGTTTATAACCAATAAACTTTTTATAACACAAAACGATCTGTCACTATAAAATCTCGTTGGATACTCGTCTAGTATTATTTAAAAAGATACACATTTTTCATTTGAACTTTACATTTAGGGCCCATTTTCAATTCTCACTTAGGGCCTTCAAAAATCAGAAAGCGACCCTGATGCGTTGATTCAAGCTCGAACTTAAAATGTTTAGCCTAAACTGGAGCATGTCATTATAGCAAGATAAATGATGGATGTTATCAAACAGAAGACTTCACTTGGTTATTCACTCCTCGTTAGTTACTACTGTTGAGACAACACACAATACTACTTGATGTTACTACAAATAAATTAGAGCACACGGTGAGGTGCTTTGTTAGCATGCCAAAGGAAAAAAAATACAAATGGCATGCCAAACCCATACCGCTCAACTCGCCAATAACATGCCAAATGGGAAAATAGCCAACTGACTAGCTCACGGCTATTTTTTATTTTATTTATTATATATATATTTTTTTTGAGTGAGTGGATATATTGTTGGAAAATTGGTTTTGCAAAATGAGTTTTTGCAAAATTTGGACACTATTTAGTATATGTTATATGTTATATATATTTATGTTTCTTGGTAGCTTTGTGTTCTCCTCGGCGAGAGCTTCGCATGAGCTAAAGTATGTCCAAAATGGAGTTGAAATGAATGAGATATCGTGTATGCTCAAAGTGAAGGCAATTGAAACATAAAAACTTGGAAAAATGGGAGAATCCCACATCGCCCAAAACAAGAAGTGGATGCTTGTTTATAAGGAAATCATAGTATTCGCTATCAAATTCCTTTAAGTTGGTTATGCTCCCACTCCTACGTGTCTTGGCAGTCGCAGAAAATGGGATTTCGGTTAAAATGAGTTGAAGCTTCGAACCCATGCGACCTGCGGACACGAATCGATTCGAAGCCTGCATCTAGCAGTATCTTAATAAAGCCAATGTCTCATTCGTTTTAGATACACGAATTAGTTTTGTGTATTAAAAAGATTTGCGTATCTGTTTTAGAAATAACAGATTTTCGTTTATATGGCTGAAATATTTTCTTGGTGAACAAGTTGAGTCTTCACTATAAATAAAGCCAATGTCTCATTCGTTTTAGATACACAGAAAACGTAGCTCCACTGCAACAGATTTCCAGCAACTTTGTGTATTAGTTTTGTGTATTAAAAAGATTTGCGTATCTGTTTTAGAAATAACAGATTTTCGTTTATATGGCTGAAATATTTTCTTGGTGAACAAGTTGAGTCTTCACTATAAATAAAGCCAATGTCTCATTCGTTTTAGATACACAGAAAACGTAGCTCCACTGCAACAGATTTCCAGCAACTTTCTCGATCAGAAACGCACAGCTTTTCCGTGAATTTTCAAGCAAGTTTGTCAGGTCTGACTGTGCAACAGTTTGAACGTTGTACCATGAGAAACAGACAGCGAATCTGTTTTAAGGGAATCGTGTTAAACACGAGCCTCATTCACGACCTTTTACTGCTTTCTTTTATATATATCGTTATAGAGTGTCTTACGCTTCTACCTCATTAAATGTCTTGTTTACTATTTACATTAATTTATTTCTTGTTATGATAATCGATTTTCATTATAAAAGTGTACACCGTTTCCCACATATATTTAGTGGGGTATTTTGTGAGACCTACAAGTGATGTTATTGGTGTGTTATAAGTGAGAGTTGTTTTAGTTAGTGGTGTGTTATTAGGATGTGTATGATATGACCGCTAAGATGACATACCAATAACGTGTTATTGGTATTGCCCATACCTTGTTCTCTTATATGCTCTAGAGTTTCCTTTAAACAGCCTAGAAATAAAAATGTTAACGACTTTATAAAAATATTAGTATATCCATACTAAAGATATGTTGCTAATGGATATGAAATGATGTTACATTGAACATAATAATAAGGAGATGATGGAGGAATTTGGTCCCATATCCCATGAGCCATGTTGAGACAAATGGAGTTTTACAGCTCTTATTTTCGTAGATACGCTTTGATTTTATGAAAACAACAGCGTCATGTCTTTCAGCTCGTGAGATTCTCATACCCGAATAAACAATAGTATTTATTTATGATTTTATTCAATATATTCCAAAACAGTTTTCTATATTCCTTTTTTCTAAAATACTAGAGTAAACTACATAATGGATCCTTGTAGTTTGTTCGAGGCTATGGATTAAGTCCATTTTTCTTCTCCATCTCGAATCCAGTCCTTTTGGTTTCGACCTATTACAAATCCAGTCCATTTTCCGTTATTCCATTAACTTGACTTACTTTGACTGTTAAATTAGAGGGTATTTTCATCATTTTACATATTTTTATCAAAGTAACATGTCGGGTCTAGCTAGAAGTCCACAACAAACACTCATCACTCTTTATCTTTTTCACCTGTCAAACACAACTCCATGCAACATTTTTTTATGAGCATTTTTTTTCCCTTTCACTACACACACATAAAACTTTCCTTTAATCTCTACCCATCAACACCCCATTTGCCACAATCCACAAACACGAACCACCACCACCCAATGTGCCTTCACCGCCAGTCAACCACCATACAGTTATCCCACCATCCCACCACAAAACTGGGGTAACAACCATCACCCACACCCATCAATACCACTATCCCAAATCCATAAAACTCCAACCATTCATCCACACCACCACCTAACCATAAACACGAACCACCACCACCCATATGTCACTGCTGACCAGCCACTATATCGCTACCATCCCCACATGGTGTAACACCAACCATCCAGTCAACCATAAACACTAGTTACCATGATCCCCAACATAAATATGAGTGTTTGTGTTTGTGAAAGAGAAATAGTGGGTTAATGGGTATGGGATAAAACTGGGTATGAGATAATTATGGGTATGTGATGTGGATGTTTGCGTTTTTGTGTATGCATATAAAAGATGAAGACGATAAGTTTTTGCGTTTTTGTATAAATAATAAAAGGAAAAAGATTGGGAGCCAAAAGGCATGGTAATTTGTGACTAACTTATGTGTCATTACTTAATTGGATTGTGAAAGAGTGGGTCCGGTTAATACAACCAATCAATTGTTGCCACACATATTTAGTCACAAAATTAGGCATAACTTTTAGGTCTCCCAATCATTTCTCATAATAAAATAGAATTATTAATAATAGTTATTAAAATGTAGAATAAAAAAGATGAAGAAGAGGGTATTTTGGTCATTTCAGTTGAGTTAACAACAAATAAAAGGAATGAGGTAAAATTGACTAGATTCGTAGTGGTTCGAAGCCACAGGGACTAGATCCGAGACGAAAAAGAAAAATGACCTGCATCCGTAATACCTGACAAACCAACAAGGCCATAAAAATAGTTTACTCAAAATATTATGTTTACACCGGTATAAAAAACATTAAAATAACATATGGAAACACTAATTTTTTATATCTGTGAGTAAACATTGATGATCGGTTCTTCGCAACAAACTTGCTGGATGATATGGGGAGTGGAATACGTTGAATTAGATGACATTCAAAAGAGTGTTCGTCCATGATAAAACTTCAATGATAAACACGTGAAGTCTTTTTACACACGAAATCTTTGAAGACAAAAAATGATAATGAACATTGTGATGCGTTAAAATTTGAATTCCAATTAATTACTTCCTCCGTCTCAAAATTATAGTACACATTTCTTTTTTGCGATGTCTCAAAATAATTGTCCACTTTTTTTTCAAGTAAAAACTAGAAAATATATTAGAGGAATATTCTCTTTGAGTGGTTGGGATTTATAGTGATCCTATTTTTATTAAACTTTGTAATTTCTCTCTCATGACAATAATTTTGAGACGAAAGGAGTACTATTATTAGTCAAACGTATCTCACACGACAACTGTGATTTTTTTTATTGAACAATTATGACAACTGTGTATATGATCAAGTTAATAAAAAACACCGATTATAAATGAAAATACTAACATTATGATATTATGATAGATCATAAACACGTGAAGCTTTTATACACAGAAACTCTGAGACATAAAATAATGAACACTATCATACCGAACATCTTTATTAAACATGTTTAACTAGACATCCGCATAAGCTAGTGTGATAATGATATAGCGTTTGAAGACTGTATTTAAAAATGACCAAAGTCTAGTACATATCCTGTCTACTTCTTATTGTGAATCGCAAAATACGACTCTCGGTCTCCGTATTCCATACTTTTATGCTAAGATTAGTCAGTTGCTTATCACTGTTGTAGGTGGTGATAACTACTCGTAGTTAACTACTAAATAGTAGTAAATACAATAATTGGGTACATCCGTACATAAGCTTCTTTAGTTTCACTTTATCAAGTTACAAAAGTTGGAAAATCACGCATCAAATCAAATGTTATAATTTTATAAACAAGGGAATACGATGTGCATCACTGTAACATAGTTTACTTATTCAGATTTTTATTGGAAAAAAAGGGAATATATATTAAAGGCACCCTAAAGAATATTACTGCTTAGATTTTGTGCATATATACCATGTACAGTATTTAATAAAGTAAAATGCCACAAATCACTCATCATGTGTTATGTTTACCATTTGTGTCATTTTAGAAAATAATTACGACACTTGAGTGTTTGGTCTTGTCATGGCATATTTACACTTAAAGAAGTCGTAGGGTATCAAATTACTATGTTAAGTTATTCTATGCTATATTAGGATCGACAAAATGTGAAAGGGAACGTATAAGGAATTTTGGAGGAAGCATAGTTTGACATTCTATCTAACTTAATTATTTGTTGTACTTGATGTTTTAAAAGGGTCATTAAAAGATACGGTTTCAAACTTGTGGGCATACATAATTCAAAACATCAAGATTTGAAACATAAAATGACATCTAATATTGATCTTTTTGTTGGTAAGAATGCAATACATATGGTGTATACCGTACACAGAGTTCGGGAACAAATGATGATCGGTATTAATAAGATTTATCAACCAAAATAACTGTAAATACTTTTGAGCGGTTATAGTAGATGTGAATATGATACAAGTTTATCACAAACACTGATTACACATGAACAGAAAGGGACAAGATATTCTCACCCTCTTTAGTTCTTATATTCCCACCCCTTACTTTTTTGCATTTTTTTTTTTTAATTTTTATAATTTTGTTTATATAAAAAAACTATAAACCTCAAAATGCGGAACAGAAAATATAAAATTTAATAAGTTAAACGCTTAAAACTGTCAGAAATACGGAACAAAAACTGACAAAAAACTGTGTTGTACTGAAACAAATGGAAAACAAAAAGAATAAAAAGTACAAACACTCCATAGTAAGGAGGGTGAGAATACTACATCCCGAAAAGAAAAGACCTACATAATGTTACTCTGCTAGATCATACTAGAAACTCCGATGATAAACACGTAAAGCTTTCTTACACAGAAACTAACAAATTAATAACTACCAATATTAAAATTCTATATTAGGTTTAAAGCCTCACTCCAAATGCTCCTATATTGTTAGTATACATACTTGTATTAAGCAACTTATATAAGGTAGTAAAGAAAAATGATACATGGACCTAAAGTTAGGCTTAAACTTATCACCAAAATCAGTGTCAAGTCACGATGGTATGCAAATAAGGACCCACTTCTTTTACATAAAGATGATCTTTAAATGGTTTTAGGATTACAAGTTTAAGCTACGTTTAAGAGTAAATGTATCGACCCAAATAAAAGCTACCTTGTGAAATGATTTATAAACCAAGTTCTTTTTAACATAAGTGTGTAACACAAACTATATAACTAAGAACAAGTATATCCACATAAATTGGAAACCAACAAGAAAAACAAAACAAACATTTCAAACATGTGAAACTTTTACTATCACAGTACAAGTACCTAATAAGGTACCAAACTTTGTGCAATACATAAAAGAAAATAAATAAAGACAAACTCAATAATAATAATATACGGTTGTCTAAAAAATAGTGGTGACCATGCCACTATGTGTTTTGGTGTTTGTGTGTAACCCTTTTTAAAAAAATAAAATTATAATAGTAATAAAAACTCTTCAACTATTCTAGGAGCCAACACAAAACATACAACACAACACCTTCAACTCACCTATAAAAACACACACTCTCACACATTATAAAAAGTTTCAAGATTCACCACAAAATAATAAATCACAAATCTTGGTTCTTTTTTTATAAAAAAAAATATATATAAACTTTTTTGCAAATTTGGTTTTTATAAAGATTTTATAAAAATGCATTACTGGTCTCCTTCATTAGATGTTGATCATGAATTTGAGAAGCTTGTTAACCGTATGCATCCACCAAGGTACCTTTTTTTTTTTTTTTTTTTTTTTTTTTTTTTTTTTTTTTTTTACCATATTCTTGGAAAATTTTACTTCTTAAATTGTTTTTTTTATTGTAAATTAATTAATTTTATCAACTTTTTTTTTGTGAATTTAGTTAATTCTCAAATGGGTATTTGTATATGGGTCATTTTTTACATGATTTAAATGAATTTGCTTATAGTTATTCTGTTTTATGAAAATTGGTGAATTTCAAGATTTTAATATTTTTGTTCATTTTTATACAAATTGATTAAATTTATCAAGTTATTTTTTGAAATGAGTGAATTTATCAAATGGGTATTTTTTAAATAAATAATTTTTTACATAAATTGAATGAATTTGGTGCTATTTAATCATTTTCATGAAAATTGGATAAATTTCAAGATTTTAAAATCTTTTTTTTTTTTTTTTTTTTTTTTTTCATTTGTATTACAGATTAAGTAAGTTTATCAACTTTTTGTATAAATTAGTGAATTATCAAAATTTTAAAATAAATTATTTTTACTTGAAATTTAATGAATTTGGTGCTAATTAATTGGTGAATTTCAAGAGTTACTTATTTTATATTTTTCTGGGTTATTAATTTATTATTGATAAAATTTGTGTATGTGTTTTTCAGGGTTACTGTCGATCAAATCAGTGACAAAAAATCAACTCTGATCAAGGTATAATGAAATGACATCAACAGGGTATTTATGTAATAATAGTTTAAAGACAAATAGTTAATTGCTTAAAATAGCAAAAAACACATGTTTTACTGTTAATATGCAAATAATGAGCAATAGAAAATTCAGTGTTGTTGCCTATTATAGCATGAAATTTCATTTTTTACCGGCAAAATGCTGTTGTATATTTTTTTACGGATCACAGTTAAAATTTTTCATTTTTTTGGTTAATAATAATAACAGAATTTACATTATGGTTACTGTTTTTTTTTTTTCTTTTTCAAAAAGTTAAAAACAAATCCGATAACTTTAAACTACAGCTTTTTTTTATAAATAGTAACAACATAATTTATATTTTTGGTTGCTATAAAATAGTAAAAAGATGAAAGCATGCTGCTAATTCTTACTGTATAACTTAAAAAACCAAGTTACTATTATTAGATAAATATGTTAATATCTTGTTAATTACTTGAAGCATTTAGGGTAAATAGTTAAAAAATCACTAAGGTAAGGGTGTGTTTGTTTCATTAAGATGTTTTAGGTCTGAATCTGACTACCACATCTTACTGGTAAGAGGTGGCTAGAAAGTCTAAATCTGAACAAAATAATGTTGTTTGTTTTTGTATAATTGTCGAATGATTTTAAATGCTCGTTTCTATTATTTATTTATTAAACTAACGCAATACGATAATAAGTAACTTATGTAAATATAAAACAAGATTTTTTATCATAAATATAACATAGTTAATTAACACACGTTTTCAAATTTTTATAGAGTAAGAGGCAGTAAGACAAATCTCCCACCTCTTCTTGAGTAAGATGTTATATGTCTAACTGGGTCTGACTCAAAAGAAAAAAACAAACAACCAAAACGTCTGCCCACCTCTTACTGGTAAGAGTAAGAGGTCTAGTAAGACTTTTTTTTTAAAAACAAACACACCCTAAGTTTGTAATTTGATTTGTTACACAGGTTGATAGCGCAAATAAGCGTGGGAGCTTATTAGAAGTGGTTCAGGTCTTGACTGATCTGAACCTGCTGATTAAAAGAGCTTACATTTCTTCAGATGGAGGATGGTTCATGGATGGTATATATGTTTTTAATTACACCGTTTTCGTACTAATTTATTACTAATTGTTTTGTTGCTAAAATTTTACTACTTTTGAAATGATAGTGTTTCATGTTACTGATAAATATGGAAATAAGCTCTCAGAAGATAATGTCGCTGATCGAATCCAACAGGTAGTGATATAAACATGTTTTAGATTGATTTAAAGGGTGTTTAGTGTGTTTAAAAGTAATCATGTGATATTGGATAAGATTCAGATGATAAGTTGTTGATTTATTTGGTGATCATCAGAACCAATTTTAGTATATCAAAGCACTAATGAGATAATCATTTTTAAAATACATTACCAAACACCCCTATATGGGTGGTGTAAAAAGGGGATTGGGTTATCTTATTTTGGGGGAAGAATTATACTAATTTTTTTATAAAAAGAATCCGTATGGGACCATACCTACCAGCCTATGGTCCCCAAGAAATTTTGTGTGTGGATATTGATCATTGAGCCACTTGTGTTTGCGTTGCAGTCGCTTGGACCAAGGGGGTGCAGCTTCCGGTCCCTAAGAGGTTCAGTTGGGGTTCAGTATGCTGCCGAGAACACCACAATTGAGCTAACCGGCCGTGACCGTCCCGGCTTACTTTCTGAAGTTTTTGCGGTTCTCACAGACCTCAAATGCAATGTAGTCGCAGCCGAAATATGGACCCACAATTCCAGAATGGCTTCAATAGTCTACATCACTGACAATGAAACTGGGCTTCCAATCAACGATCCAGATCGACTCTCCAAAATCAAACAACTTCTACTTTATGTTCTAAAAGGTGATCTAGACAGACGTGGTGCACAAACCGCTGTTTCAGTAGAGTCAACTCATACACAAAGAAGGCTGCATCAGTTGATGTATGCTGATCGGGATTATGATACCGATGAATATGATGTTCCTATCGGGTCTAGTGGACAGAAACGCGTGGCGGTAGAAAATTGTATTGAAAAAGGGTACACTGTGGTGAATTTAAGGTGTCCTGATCGGCCTAAGCTACTTTTTGATACGGTTTGTACACTAACGGATATGCAATATGTGGTCTTTCATGCTACGATCATTGCTGAAGGTGCAGAGGCTTTTCAGGTAGATCGTTGTAACACGTATATTAAGTATATGAAATTGTTATGCTAGTGTAGTCTGTGTCTTACTTGTGTTTGTGTACTAAAATTTAGAATTTTATATCCGGCATACTGATGGATGCCCCATTAGTTCAGAAGCGGAGGCAAGTAATTCATTGTCTTGAGGCAGCTATCAAACGACGAGTGTCAGAGGTATGAATTACTAAAAACTTGTTTTGTTACAGTTTATTGTTCCTTTCTTTTCCGTGTCCCTTAAGTCTATCGGTACGATTGACTTTCAAAAGTCAAAACTAGTATTTCTCAAAAACTACTTGTGTCATATAGGGTCTAAGACTAGAACTATGTGGTGAAGATAGACTCGGGCTATTATCTGATGTGACCAGAATCTTTAGAGAAAATGGGCTTTCAGTGACTCGGGCAGAAGTGACAACAAGAGGATCCGAAGCTGTAAACGCTTTCTATGTTATTGATTCATCAGGCACTCAAGTTAAAAGTGAAACAATCGAAGCAGTTAGAAATGCAATCGGCGAGACCATACTTAAAGTGAAGGAAGACGAAATGTTATCAAGTTCTAAAGCACCTCGACAAACAAAAGCGGCTTCTCGTTAGGAAATTTGTTTCGGAATCGATCAGAAAAGTTTCTTTATAATTTGGGTTTGATTAGATCTTGTTCAGAAGTTGCTTAAGTTAGGTGTAGAAAAAGAGTTAGGTAATGTGGAATGGTAGTTACTAGTTAGTTAAACATGTTTTTTCTTTCTTTATGAAGTGTAGATTCCTGAATCTTTGAGTCACATTTGTGTACTATGGTCTCAATCTCTCTTGTAAATACATACATAATAATGGCTTTTCTTAGCTTTTTAAAATCTTTGTATTTATTGTCAAATCCAATGGACATGAATTAGGTTATTATATTTTACTTAGATACAAAATGAAGTTAATTTACATTATCCGGGGTATATTATACTTCGGTACAAAATGAAGTTTATTTACATTATCCGGGGTGTTAATCGGGTTGGGTTGGTTAGATTTGAGTTTATTCGGATTTAGGTCAACTCGAATACGAGTAAAAATGTAACAAAATTGTTTATTTGTGCTCGTTTAAATAGATAATTGTAATATACTAAAAAAAAAAAAAAACTACTTTATTCGAGTCAATGGTCGCTACGGACCGAGTTAGACAAACATTTTTACCCGATCCCGACTTTATTTAGTATTCAGTTACTCGGGTTGGCCGAATAACGTGAATAAAATTATTAACCTCGATAACCCGACGAATAGGCTTAATCGGGTTGATTAGGAATTCGACGAGTAAATAGAGGTGTTAGCTATTAGCGCCCAGCAGTGAACTCCAAATGGGCTGGAATAACTCGAATAAAATTATTGATCCGAGTAACTCATCAACTTGAAGTTCCGTCAAAGAAAAAGCAATGGTCGCAATAGCTGGTGAATCTTCTACCGGTTTATGAACAACCACGTGGATCGATAGATTTACGAGTTTTAATGGTTTTAAAAGGTGAAGAAAATTAACTATTCGAAAGACAAAATTCAAATGTTACTTAATGAATTCTAAAAAGAAAAATTGTTAAGAAATATATACTTCTTTTCAGTATATTTCTACTTAAAAGTTAAAATAATACAGTATATTTCTTTTCAATAAGAAATCCGGAGTACAGTATTAGCATGTGTTTAATGGCAAGTGGCAACTAATGTTGGTACCCTTTGGTAGGCTTTTGTGGAAGAATTATGGTGTTAGTGATTTCCAAAGACGTGGGAAATTGACCATTAAAAAAACAAAAAAAACATGTGATTAAAAAATGAATATTTTTAAATGATATGAGTCATCATCTATGCAGCAGCCACATTTGATTTTTGATTTTTTATTGTTATTATATTATGTCAAAAATCAAAATCGGCTCCTTGTTAATATGGACAGCCAACTCCAAAATTCGTATCTTTTTTGTGGTACTATTTTACCGACTGAAAGGCTAATAGTGCCCAAAGGTATTAGTTTAACAGAATTTATTATTATTATTATTATTATTATTATTATTATTATTATTATTATTATTTTTTAATTAAAGTTTTGAAATACTGATACGGTAGGCGCAGTAAAATCTTGGGGTTTTTTTCTTTACTTGTCTTTATAAATCTCTTGTAATCATTTATTATAATCAATCAAAGTTTGAGATAAATAAATCTGTAGTTCTTCTCTTCAATTTCTTAAGGAGCTGTCATGACTTTGAAGTGGTGTCTTATCGATACAACCCTAACAAAAAAAACCAGCGTTTTCGGACTATTCACGAGTCTTGTTCATCCGATTCTTGTTCATCGCGGTACTATTCATCAAAAAATTTGAGTTATTAATCACTTGAGTATTATTCATGGCATCGGTGTCGAGGCAGCGAATCACGCACTCTCTAAGCTCTTGCAAATGGGTACGGTGACCGAATATGAGAGTGAGTTCGTGGTACTTGCAAATCGGTGAAGGGATCTCGAATCTTTACTTAAATCGATTTATATCTCGGGACTTAAACTGCTTCTACAATGTGCACTCTTAAGGTTAGCGCCTACAACTTTAGGAGAAGGCTGTTCCATAGCCCGTATAATGGAGGCTCGTTTTGAGATAATTGCAGGGAAAAAATTGAACATTGAAGAGAAAATAGATATCGTTCTATCATGGCCAAATGAAGAAGCTCCATATGTGATTAAAGAGTCCTTAGATATTGTTGAGGTTAGTAGCGCGATAAACGATGTTTTTGATATTGGTGAGAGTAATGTGGAAAGCATGGAAGTTCGTAGTGAGTTTAGCGAATTTTTAGAAAATAAAGAAAGTGTGGAAGATGTTGTTGTGGGTGGTGGTGAAGCGTGTAGGGTTGACGAAGATGAGTCGCATATAGTGATATCGCTACTTAATGATGGAGGTGGTATATCTGATGATAGTATAGATGAAATAAATTTGGGTTTAATCAAGGAGTTTGAGATTAAGATGTTGGAGGGTAGAGATGTTGAGATCAAGGTAATTCACAAGTCAAGGATAACAAAATTGATCTTCTTGTTCAACAATATGAACAATTTGTTATTCCTGAAGATGAAACCATTGATTGTGGCTTTGCTCGCTTTAACACTATTATTACATCACTTAAAGCACTTGATGAATCTTTTCGTAGTAAGAACTTTGTCAGGAAATTTCTTAGAGCACTGATGAGTGCTAAAACACACATCATTTTATATCTAAAAAATATGATAAATCGGACTAATAACCATTAAATAGGTCAAATTATATTGCAAATATGTTGGATATGTGTTATTATGTCTTGCAGGTACAAGGGTTTGAAAACAAAGCAAAAAAAACGGTGATTTTCGGATGAGTTTCGACGATATTTTCATGTTTTTGAAGTTGAACGAAGTCATAAAAATTATCCGAGCACACCATTGGAAAGAGCACGAAAAATCGAGTCAAATGGTTATTTTATGTGGAGCATCGAGGCAAAGGAAGAAAAATTGAAAGATTAAGCGGGCTTAAACGAAGATTATTTTAAAGATAATGGCTAAAATTGGATTAAGGAAAAGAGGGCTAAAAAGAATTAAATGCAAAAGACTTAACACAAAAGAGCTCTTGGTCTAGTGGTTGGGTGCATGCTTTCTAAGCAAGAGGTCAAGGGTTCAATTCCCACTTGTGGCATATAATTTTTGTTATTTATTATAGCAGGCCCAAACAATAGTCCAAGCCCAACGCAGCCCAGCTCCAGCACTTGAGCCCAGCTTGTATCCAGCAGATTCCAAGCGAGCCCAGTAGCAGATAATCTAATATCTGTTGTAAATGCATGAATTTCAAAGTGAGATATTGTTGTGGTAGCATGCGTGCATATACTCGCCCAAATTAATACTCTTTAGGTGCGTGAGATATTTTGTTCCTTATCCACTCGCATCACATGCCCACTTATTCTTCAGCCACTCTTGATCATCCACGTGGCGCCTTGGTCGGGAAGAAAAGCATTTGGTATCCGAAGTGAATGTTCGAGACCCAATCAAAGGATATAAATAGACACCAGATCCAAGGGTTATCAGGCACAACACATTAATTTCACACACTTCATTTTTATTTTTAGTTTTAGTAGCTTATTTTCTTTAGGCATTGCTTAAGCTTTTAGCTTATTTTTAAGAATTTATTGTACTAAATATTTATTGCTTATTAATGATAATGATATTTATAGAGTTTACTTAAGTCTTATTTTCTTCTCTCTTTTCTTTCTTTTCTTTTCTTTCTTATCTAAATAAGCCATAATAGCTTATTAGCTTTTGTGGTTTATTAGATTAGCTTTAGTGATAAGCTTTCTTATAGCTTTTTCATTTAAGCTTTTACATATCTTTTTATCTTGAATAAGCTCTTCCTTATAGCTTATTTTTAGATATAAAAGACTAGCTTTTTGGTTAAGCTTTTCATATAGCTTATTCAATAAGCACTTTTATTTTAGTTTCTTTAAAAAAAAACTCTTTTATTTACTTAGATTTATTTTCTTTTTCTTCTTTTTATTAAAAAAAAGTTTAATCTTTTTTAGCTTATCTTTAGCTTATTATCTTCTTTAGCTTATTTATTTAGATCTAGTCCTTAAATATCTTGCTTACATTCAGGCGTTTAATCTTGATTTGAACCTCTTAGTTTTGGGTGGATATTGGATCTAATCTTTAAGCTTTTTCTTTGCTTATTTTGTTTAAAGTTTAGTACTTTTTAGATCAATAAGCTTTTCCAAAGCTTATTTGATCCATAATATTGCTTATTCTCTAACCTTTGATAAAGTTGTGATCTTGCTTAGTTTCTCATCATTTTCATCCTAAAGCGAGGAGCTTAAGGGTTTTATAAGCTTTCTTATTAACTAAAGTTTAAAGCTTTTTAGTCTTAATAAGCTATTTAGTTAATAAAGTCACTAACTTTATTAAATATTTGGTCTTATTAAAGCTTATAAAGAAGTAAACTTTAGGGTTCGATAAGTTTATAAAATCGGTGGTTTTATTAGTCTCCAGTATTGTAGATCGGGTTTATTTTCCTTACTTTCTCTTTTAGCTTGTGGAAAAATGATGTTTGTTGAGCTTATTAGTATTATCTTTGTTGGTTTACTTATGACTATTAGTGAGTAGATTTTTATTATGCTTGTTAAGTGATTGGTGAATTGTGAAATTTAGTGTGGAATATTAGAGATTATTAATTGGTAGCCTTTGGTTTACTTGGTTTGATTTTTATAAATTTTAACGGGCAAAAGCGTTAAGGATTTTAACTATTTAACCAAGTAGATTTTATCTAGATAAAAAGTAGGATTTTCAATATAAACCAACGCTGTGAGAAAAATCTATTTTTAAGCGGATAATTAAAGGTTGTTAATTAATAATTTTCGGATAATCGATGATTTGAGTAGTTGGTTATTTTAACGGGCAAAAGCCGTTGGTATAATTAATTATTTAAAGTCTACTAATTTTTACCTCGAAAAATAATTGTTTTCAATATAAGCCAATGTTGTGAGGAAATAATTTGTTTCGACGGGTATTAATTACATAAGTTCTTTTAAGGAAAAATCCACACTTAATGAACTTTTCACCACACTTGACAAGCATAGCTTTTTATCATATATTGTTAGTCGGTACTAATTGCTATTAGTTTAATTTTTATCTCGCTTAAAATAGTTGCTTTATTAATTAGTATAAAAAGTTTTATAAATTAGCCTACAAAACAACAAACCAAAACGATAATCAAGCATCATTTTAAACGAACAAACAAATACATAAAATTCAATTCATCTCTCGCCTAGGAATACGACATCCGGAAGGTTGATTATTACTTGTCCTCAAGTAGTGATTGATTCTTAATCGGGAAATATACAAATTTTAAAAGCGCCATTATTTGCATAAAATAAGCGAACGGAGTTTTTGGCGCCGTTGCGAGGGAGAGGTGTTCACGATTTTTTGTTTTGTTTTAAGTTTGGTGCCTTGAAGAACCTTTTCTTCCCGAAAAGTTAATTTTTGCAAATTTTCAAAAATCCAAAAAAATTAAAAATTTTAAAAATACAAAAATATTTTTTAATTAAACTTTTTCAAAAACACAAAAATATTTTCCTTTTTCAAAATATTTTCAAAAAAGCCAAAAATATTTTTCAAATCACTTTCTTTTTAGTGCATGAGCACTTTCGATCTTCTTCAAGCAATTAAATTCTCCTTTAACTAATCGAAAGATTAATTAAGTAATAGAAATCGTTGTGATCCTTCACATTTATTTAATTTTGAAGAACTTAATATGGTTAATAATAATCAAAACATCAATCAAGAACCGCCTCCTGCGGGTCCATTTTATCAAAATGCGGGTCACGAACTCCGCGATGGAGGAGCTTCTCCAAGCACCTATCGAAGGTGTTGGAGATGCTATCGTCGTGCCCGCCATTCTCGCAAACCAATTTGAGATTAAAATCGGCTTGTTAAATCTAATAACAAGCATCTCATTCCATGGTTTTGAGAATGATGATCCACACTCACACATCAAAAGATTCACAAAAATCACACAAACTTTAAAGATTAATCAAGTTCCTCATAATGTGATAAAATTGATTCTCTTCCCATTTTCTCTTGAGGGAGCTGCGCCCGGACTTGGCGAAAAGGAACCTCCTGGCTCCATCACAACTTGGGAGGACTTAGTCTCCAAGTTCGTGAATCGTTTCTTTCCTCCCTCAAAAACAACAAATCTTTGAAATGCCATCACAAACTTTCATCAAAACTTTGGGGAGACATTTAGTGAGGCTTGGGATCGTTTCAAGGAGCTTCTAGCTAAATGTCCTCATCACGGATTTTCACCCCTTCATCAAATTGATACTTTCTACAATGGGTTAAATCAAAGTGATCAAGATTCACTCAATTCAGTTCTTGGTGGAAATTTGTTGATGAGAAACACCCAAGCATTAACAATCATAGAAAACAAAGCAAGGTTAGTACTTCAAGGAACACACCCCAAGCTTAGTGATAGTGGTAGTTCATCTCAAAATGGCCTAACTGCTCTTACCAAACAAATCGAAGCTATGGGAAAACAAATTGATAATATGCAAAAACCTTCCCATCCCGTTCATGCGATGAATCAAAGCTGCGAGACTTGTGGTGGTCCACATCCATATTACGAGTGTCAAGCGCCAGGTGGCTACACTCAAGAGGACGTATATGCTACTTCGGGGACCTTTAATCAAGGAAACCGAAATCTCTTAAGCTATCGTTCTAACAATTACCTTGGACCACCCGGTTTCAATCAACCGAACAATCAAAATCAAAATCAATTGAATCAAAACAATCAAAACAAGAATACCCAAAATCAATACCAAAATCGTCAAAATCAAGGTTATAATCAAAACAACCGTGGGCCGAATTTTAATCAAGGAAACAATTATAATCAAAACCAAGGATTTTATCAAAATCAAGGCCCAGGTTTTAATCAAAATCAGTTTCAACCTCAAAATGCAAATCAAGCCCCAATTCAATCTTCCACGGATGAATTGTTGAGACAATTAATCTTGAAACAAGAAACTCAAATCCGAAATCAAGAAGCATTAAATCGAAATCACGAGGCTACAATGAAATTAATGCAAGAACAAATGGGCCAAATGGCTAAATTACTTTCCCATGGAAATCAAGGTGGGCTTCCTAGCAACACCATACCAAATCCAAGGGAAGAAATGAAAGCTATAACAACACGAAGTGGTATTACTTTGGTTGGACCCTCATCTCCTTCACCTCCTCCTCCTACTTCTTCTTCTAAGGAGGTGGAGCGAGACCCGGAGATTACCATGGACCAGGTGCGATTCATGTCCGGGAAAGTACCATGCGAGTCCCACCTCCGGTTGTCCAACCACCTACTTCTTCTCCTAAATCAAATGAGATTCCGGCGTAATCCTCATCAACCTCCAATTCCTTATCCATCGAGGTTGAACAAGGATAAGCTTCAAGACAAATCTGATATTCAAATCCACAAGTTCTTGCAAATGTTCAAGAAACTTCACATCAATATCAGTTTTGCCGAAGCTTTAGCTCAAATGCCAAAATATGCTAAAATTTTAAAAGATCTCTTAACTAACAAAGAGAAACTTCTTGAATTGGTGAATACTCCTCTCAATGAGAATTGCTCAGCGATCCTCCTCAAAAAGTTACCCGAGAAACTTGGAGACCCTTGCAGATTCCTCATTCCTTGCGATTTTAGTGAGATAGAGAGATGCATGGCCCTAGCCGATCTAGGAGCCGGCATCAATCTAATGCCTCTTTACGTGTGGAAAAAGCTATCATTACCAGAACTCACTCCCACTCGTATGACGATTGAGTTAGCTAATCGAACGGTTGCATACCCGCTTCGGTATAGGCGAGGATGTCTTCGTACAAGTAGGGAGGTTTACCTTCCCCGCCGATTTTGTTATTGTTGATTATGATGTCGATCCTCGCGTCCCCCTCATCTTGGGGCGACCTTTCTTAAAAACGGCTCGTGTTCTAATCGATGTGGAAGAAGAAGAGCTTACTATTAGAGTGGGGATGAAAAGCTGGTGTTAAGTATTGCTCAAACCGCGAAATATCCTCTTACGCAAGGAGAAGAATCCGTCAATCAAATCGATGTCATTGACACTTCTTGCGAGGAGCATTTTCATGCGGTGTTGAACGTACAAAAGTCCATTAACCCCATGGTGGCAATCCACTCCTCTTACGATGCTACCGTCGCTTCTCTCTCCCGTCTCTAACCCCCCGGGATAGTGATTTTCTCTTGGAGGAGACGACGCCGTTTCTTGCTCTCGATGACTCAATTTCACCGAAATTGATAATGGTATTTCGATTCGAGGGGATATTCTTTTTCTTGAACAATTATTGAATGATGATGTTACCAAAGATCCCCTCCAAAAGAACTTAAAAACGTTGAAGCTGAAAAGACCAAAACTTCAATTGAAGAACCTCCTGAGCTAGAACTCAAGGACTTACCTTCTCACCTCGAGTGCAGCGTTTTTAGAGGGTACTTCTAAGTTACCCGTAATTATCGCTAAAGACTTGGAGAGTGAAGAAAAGGACAAGCTCATCAAGGTTTTAAAGTCTCATAAGCGACCAATCGCTTGGAAAATTCGACATCGAGAGGCATTAATCCAAATTTTGCACTCATAAAATATTGATGGAAGATGACTTTAAACTGCTTGTCAACATCAGAGAAGGGTAAATCCAAAAATTCATGAAGTAATTAAAGCAGAAGTTATCAAACTTCTAGATGCCGGATTGATTTACCCTATCTCGGATAGTCCTTGGGTTAGTTCCGTTCACGTCGTACCCAAAAAGGGAGGTATGACGGTGATTAAGAATGATAATAATGAGTTGATACCTACTAGGCTAGTTACGGGTTGGCGAGTTTGTATTGATTATAGGAATTTGAATGAGGCCACCGAAAGATCATTTTCCTCTTCCTTTTATGGACCAAATGTTAGAACGATTAGCGGAAATGAGTTCTATTGCTTTCTTGATGGATTTTCTGGATACTTTCAAATTCCCATTGATCCCCAAGACCAAGAAAAGACCACCTTCACCTGCCCTTATGGGACATTTGCTTATCGTCGAATGCCCTTCGGTCTTTGCAATGCCCCTGGTACTTTTCAAAGGTGTATGGTGGCGATCTTTCATGATATGATTGAGAAACCATGGAAGTTTTCATGGATGATTTTTCGGTCGTTGGGGATTCTTTCTCTTCTTGCCTCTCCCATTTAGACATGATGCTCAAAAGGTGCGAAGACACCAATCTTGTGCTAAATTGGGAGAAATGTCACTTTATGGTTAAAGAGGGTATCGTCCTCGGCCATAAGATTTCTAAGAATGGTATCGAGGTGGATCGTGCTAAGGTAGATGTTATTTCCAAATTACCACCTCCTACCACGGTCAAAGGAATTAGAAGTTTCTTGGGTCATGCCGGTTTTTATCGTAGATTCATAAAAGATTTTTCTAAAATAGCCCGGCCTATGACCCATCTACTAGAAAAAGATACTCCTTTTATGTTCTCTAAAGAATGTATGGAGTCATTTGAACATCTTAAGACGAAATTAACCGAAGTTCCCATTCTTGTTACCCCAGGGACTTGCCTTTTGAGGTAATGTGTGATGCTAGTGACTTTGCTATCGGAGCAATCTTGGGGCAACGAAAGAACAAATATTTTCAACCTATACACTATGCAAGTAAGACTTTATCAAATGCTCAGATACATTACACCACTACGGAAAAAGAGTTATTAGCGGTGGTGTATGCGTTTGAGAAATTTCGTCCTTACCTTGTCTTGTCTAAGACAATAGTGTATACGGATCACTCGGCTTTAAAGTGTCTATTTGCTAAACAAGCGCTAAGCGAGATTGATCCGATGGGTTCTCCTCCTCCAAGAATTTAATATCGAGATTCGCGATAAAAAGGAGCGAGAGAACCTAGCGGTGATCATTTAAGTAGACTCGAAAATCCTCATAAAGGGGATCTCGATATGGAAATGAACGATAATTTTCCACACGAGTCCCTGAATATGATTTCTCTTAAAAATGAAAATGAAACCCCGTGGTTTGCCGATATTGCAAACTACTTAGCGGGTAATGTGCTTGTTAAAGGGTTGTCATCCCAACAAAAGAAAAAGTTCTTCAAAGATATTAAACATTATTTCGGGATGACCCCTATTTGTTTAGAATCGTCTTGATCAAATTATTAGGCGGTGTGTGGATGGGAAAGAAGCTATGGATATTCTAGAAGCTTGTCACCATGGTCCCACAGGAGGACATCATGGCCCGAACTACACCGCCAAGAAAGTCTTTGATTACGGCTTCTTTTGGCCCACGATCTATCGTGATGCCCATGACATGGTAAAAAATTGTGACTCATGTCAACGCCAAGGAAAAATATCACAAAGGGATGAAATGCCTCAAAATTCCATCCAAATTTGTGAAATCTTTGACGTTTGGGGTATAGACTTTATGGGGCGTTCAGTCTTCACGAGGAACAAGTATATACTCGTGGCCGTCGATTATGTGTCAAAATGGGTGGAAGCCAAGGCTTTACCCACGAATGGCCTTAGAGTTGTGGTAAAATTCTTGAAACAATTATTCTCCGATTTGGAACCCTCGGGCCATAATCGTGATCGAGGTACACATTTTGCAATGATCAATTTTCCAAAGTTATGGAAAAATATGGTGTAAAACATAAACTTTCTACCTCGTATCACCCTCAAACAAGTGGTCAAGTAGATGTGTCCAATCGTGGCTTAAAAAGAATTCTTGAGCGTCAGTAGGTGAGCATCGAGCTAAATGGGCGGACAAATTAGATGGCTTTATGGGCTTTCCGTGCCGCTTTTAAGACCCCCATCGGTGTACACCTTATAGGCTCGGTATGCGGAAAAGCTTGTCATCTCCCCATTGAGCTCGAGCACAAAGCCTATTGGGCTTTGAAATGGACAAATTTTGATCTCAAAGCTGCGGGTGATCACCGAAAGATTCAATTGAATGAATTAAATGAACTTCGTGATCAAGCCTACGAGAATTCTTTGATCTATAAGAAAAAGACAAAGAAGATACCGCGATGAAAAAATCAAAACCGAGAATTCCTTGTTGGTGATCGTGTTCTTCTTTTTAATTCTAGATTGAAGATTTTCTCGGGCAAGTTGAAATCCCGTTGGTCCGGCCCATTTACTATTACTGAAGTGTTTCCTTATGGGACCGTCGAGTTATCCCAACCCGATGGTCCAAATTTTAAGGTAAACGGGCATCGGATCAAGCACTACCATGGAGGGACATTCCGCCTTGGATGTCCGGATCTCCATCTTTCCCCATGAACAACTAATTCGAGGGCGAGTCAAGCTCGTGACTCGTTAATAAACAAGCGCTTCTCGGGAGGCAACCCGTGCTATCTATCTATCTATCTTTATTTTTCTTCTAATAAGTGTGTTGGAGATTAGTGTGGGGTTTTGTTTCTTTCCATGTGTGTTTTGCGGGTTCCCGTTTTGCTTGAAGAATCCTTATGATCGAGAAGACCTCCGTGCTTGTTTTCAAACCCTCCAATACTGGTCTCCGATCATTTATATGTTATATCTTGGGATAACCCTTTGTCATAATTAAAAATGATTTTTCACCTTTCACACTTAGAATTTTTAAAACATTCACCTTTTTCAATTCTAAGTGTGGGGTTAACACCGTAATTTTAAACATTGAGGACAATGTTAAGTTTTAAGTGTGGGGTGGATTTCTATCGAAATATGACTTTTTCCTGCTTTTGTATGGTCCCCATGCAACCCCGTTTTAACCGTTTTATCCTTAAAAAAAAAATAAAAAAAAATAAAATAAAATAAATAAAATTTTGAAGCTTTTGCTAGTCTTTTTGATTGAAAAGTTTTGCTAGTCTCTTAGACAAGAAGCTATAAAAAGCGAATTCTAGCTCACAAGGCCAAGGATTTGCAAGTTTTCCTGAGTGACTTTAAATATGCATAACTTGATTTCATTAGACGAAGCATTTGCTAAATTAATATACGTTTTGAAACCTTGTTGACTTTCATTTGGTGAGGGTAGGAATAGAATTCTGACTTGACCAGGCGTGTTGAGCCCTAGCTTGTTCCCTTAACCATAGATAATTTAATTATCGGCTAAGCATCCGCAGATCTCATTATTTGGGATTTTAAATTTTTGGAGATCGAGAAATGATAGAGTTACTTATGAGTTTAGATGCTAAGCGTGGAGTAGTTGGTTCTCTTTAGAGCCCATCGAAGGTACTTATGGCTTTTTGTTCCCACAAAATTGTTTCACCCCATATCTGTTAAATAATAATTAGTGATGTTGAGTTTTTGGCGATAGTTAGTTCTTTATTCTTCTTTAGAAAATCCTTGCCCATGAGAGTTGGGTACACATCGAGGTAATCTTGTCGGTGTTGCGGTGTAATAGACAAGCTGATTCTGATAGTTTCTTGCTATTGTTTCTATTGTTATAAAAGCCGTAGGGTTTGGAGTTTGGCACAAAATTAACATGAAATAAAGCCCAAATGTATTAAAGTTGAAAAATCCAAAACCAAAAAAGTTTTCTATGTCGACGGTACCCGTTGTCATGGACTTCTAAAAAGGGAGGAAAAATCCAAAGTCATAATAAGACTTCGATAAAGCGGTAATTCCGTTGAGTTAGTGGTTGAAAAGATCAAGGGCCTAAATTGCAAAAATGCAAATGTCTTTGAAATAAGTGTTAAGCCAAACTTTGAATCCGGAGATGTCTAAATAAAGCCTCTTTCTCGGACTCGTAGATGAGTTGTCTCGGATTACGCCATAAAAAGGATATTCTCCCTAAAATCGTGTGAAATTAGGACCTTGATGTATACCTCATTCTTGTATGCAATGATTTTCGAGGGAAGATGGATAACTAATTATCGACTTAGCTTCATATCTTTATCGGAATAAAATTATCGAAACGAGAAACTTGAAGAAATTCACTTCTCACCAAAAATAAAATAAATAGAGGAAAAATAGGAAAATAGGAGCAAAAGGTAATTACACAAGTAACTTCCATGGGTAGTGTTAGCATCTAAAATCATATTTAACAATGATTTCGATTTTACGCTTAGTTTGGGGACTTGTGAAAAATCAGGGACGATGTATTCTATCAGTATGGTCACTTCATTGTGTTGTGTTTCCTACTCCGTGATCCTAACGTGTCGTTTGAAAAATGTTGGAGTTATTGATCGACATGAAAGTTCAACAAACCGTCACACATAAAGGAATGTGCTTAATGATATATCTATATATGAAATAAAATGGTTTTAAAGCGGCGTTTTCAAAGATAAAGATTTTGTACCTCTTGATAAACATCTTTCTGTTCTTGTTTGATGTGAGGGATTATTAGTTAAGGGGGTTTAAAAGATTTTCTTTCTCTACGTGTGTAATTAACATTGCGTGTGGGACCAGCAATGGTTTTAGTGTGGGGTAATTTGATGAGTGCTATGTTAGGAATTAGAAAATTCCATAGTGAAGAGTCGGTCACCCCAAATATTATCTAGCATAAGTTAGCTCGTAGACTTATAGTTATTTACGTTGTTTTGTAGTTAATTAGTTAATTAGTAGTTTAGTTTAGCGTAGCGCAACACCGTGGAGGAAGGACGGGTCTTTACCCACTGTATACCTGATCCACAGGCCGATAGGAGGTCGTATTTCTTGTAACTATAAATACCCCTTCCATCCATGGAAGGGGTGGTGCTTCTCATTGAATCTAATATTCCATACTTTTGTGTAAACCTCTAGCATGAACACCCTCTCTCTCTACTAACTCTCTAACTATGGCAAACATGTATTTTGATCATCCAAGACCACCCGAATCATCAACACAATAAAAATAACGATCCTACAATTGGTACCAGAGCCAAGGTTGTTGTGTTTTGATGATTTACTATGGTTTCGATTCATGTTTGTATGCTATTTTTTGGTACTTTATGTTGGTCGAAATCTTTTTAGTGTATACGTGTGGTTAACTGTTTTTACATGTTTCACTATCCTCTTGTTTGGTCAACTAATAAGCATGTTTTACAGTTTAAGTGTCGTATTTTATTGTCCAAACAGTATTTTGTACCAAACATGGTGTATGTTATGATGGTCAAATGGTTTGTTCTTGTGGTCAAAATGGTCTAAATAGTCAATATGGTCATATATTTGTGGTCTTAATGGTTTTACGGTAACTTTTCATGGTCAAAAGCAGTCAAAAGTATCATCTTTTATGCAACTTTTAAGGTTTATTTGAAGCGGCGAGGAAAAAGCGATCGAAAACTCATCGGAAAACTCATATATTCATGCTAGCGAGTTGTCCTTAAAAGATGTCCAGATACAATGTTTTCAAAGCGAGTTGACTATTGAGTCAACTGCTGCTAGCGAGTTGGCTATGCTAGCGAGTTGGCTATGCTAGCGACTTAGCTCATTAACTAGCAACTTGACTCATGTCCTAGCGACTTAGACCTAGCAAGTAGACAGAAAGGTAGAAGAAGATTTTGTTTTGACCACGACCATCACTAGCCATATACCAAAACGACTCACGACCTCAGCCTTGCTTCTTTGTATATGGTTTGACAAAACTCACAAATCTATCAAGATATGTACACATAAGAAGCTACCTCATTGATCAAAGAGTCAAACATAAAAGAAAATCATTTTCAAGATCTCAGCTTATATCAAGGGTTGGCTATGCACTTTAAGTACACTATTCAAAAACGAAACCCTCGACATATATCCTCAATGATCTTTGACTCAACACTCGAACAATAATAACATTAATGACCTCAGAATTTTTCATGCTAAATTGGTATTTAATCTCAACCATTCAAGGTCTTACACGAAGTTAATTCATCACAGATCCATAAAGAAGAAAATTAGATCTCAGCTTTGATTTATTTGTGTAAGGTTCATCAAACTCATAGATATTTAAAGATCTATACACAAAAATCGTGTGCTTCATGGATCTAATACATTTTTTGTTAATATCCGAATATAAGGAATGATTTTAACAATTATGTTAACTCATGTCCTTGTTTCGTTTGAGACTCAATAACAACGACAAAAGAACGAGATGAAGAACCTACCTTGGAGACTCGCATCTAACCATCCCTGTGGCTTAGACAAACCATGGACTCTAGCCATCCCTGTGGCCATCTCACAGCCATCCCTGTGGCGAGTTGTTGAGATGAGATTGATGTTATACGATGGAGGCGGATTGTTTTAGAGTTTCAAGAGGTTCAATATGAAATGGGGGCTGATAGAAAATCGAATGAGGTTAGATTAGGGTTTGGATGAGGTCTCTTTGAGTTTGTTGGGATAAATCTAACTGATGGGGGCGTGACTTTGTGTGTGATATTAGGGTAAATGTGTTATCACTTGGTTTTATACCCGTATGATTAGGTTACATGGTAATGGACATGTGCTTAGCAAAGTTTGATATCACTCGTCTGATGTTAAGATACACGGTTATGGACTCTAGTTGGAAATGGGCTTGGCAAAGTCTGATTGGATCAAGTGCTATGTTGTGTTTGTGATGGGCTGTTACAAGTTATGGGTCTCGTGGGCTTCATCTTATATATTGTGCCCTTGACATTGGTTTTTCACACTACTTTGGGATATCATGTGCCATACCTCTTTTTGTATATCACGGGACGTTAAAGCAGGATGTGTAATTCATATCACATGAGCTGTATTATTACATATTGGATATGGACTTGCATTGACTATCTCATTTGTGCCTAAAGCGAGGGTTATAGTACATTTGTATCCTTAAGGTTAAGTGTGTACATGGGATTTATCGGATGCTAGGTTTGGATTGAATGATGATTTTTGATTATAAGATGTGTTGATGTTGAGATTTATGACAATGAGATTTGATGACATGACTTGGTGTGATGATGTGATTCTTTATGTTATGCGATTTGGTACTTTGGTACATACATTATCACGCAAAATATTATGTCACGGCTTGAATTAATGATTGAACAAAGTTGACTACAGGGTTGGTGTACGATATCTCTCATTTGGATTTGAAGTGAAATTTTCCGGGCTCTTTTACTTATTTCGTCTTCTTTCTTTCTACCCTTCCGCGAAGATGACTTGTTTGGGCGCTTGTTGAGTGTGATAAAGACTTGGCCATTTAGTTACGTTTGTGATTCTTTCTCGATTAACCCACAACGTAGCTATCAATGCTGTGTCTCACTCAGTTGAGAATGTCAAGAGGTTTTGTACATTGGGTACACCGTTTCTTCTTCACGAGGATTAGTACAAGTTTAAGTAACAAATCTGGGGAATTTTACTTCCTGATCAAGTTTGACATATCAGGTTTACTTCTCCATGTGGTCACAGCAATAGCCGACAGAATGCGTGTGTGATGTGTTTTTGAAAGTGTTTATTGGATGGATGATGATGTGGTTGATGTTGGATAATGAACCTTTAATGAACCGCTGCATGTTCCTCTAAAACATATATTCACCGAAACCAATGTTGTCATTACACATTCAAGCTAACATTATTTACGGTTTTGTCTTGATTTTGTAAAATCCCGAGAAAGAATCTATTTCTCGGTTTAAATCACAGACTTGTAAAATCCCGTGACAATGGTAACATCCTGATTAAAGTAATGTGCATTTCCGGATCTATCTTGCGGTTTATTCTTGGTTTTGTAAAATCCCGCGAAAGAAACTATTTCTCAGTTTAAACCATAGAATTGTAAAATCCCGTATTGATGGATTCATCTTGGAGGAAGGAAAGCGTATTTCGGGATCTTCGATCTTTGGTGCTATGGTTTACGCTTCCGAAGAAGGGATAAAAGGGTGTGCTTCATAAATTGGATGTGTGTTTGGATATGTGTCATGGCAGTTTGGTTATTATTTGGTTTTACTGAGGGTTATGTGTTTTAACCATGGTCGAGATGAAACCATTATCAAAGTTCATTTAAATGTCAAAGAAGGCTAGATTTGAGCGATTAACGGATGATGTGACAACGGCGTTAATTCATATATTTATTTGAGGTTGAAGTGAATTATCACAGGCGAGTGTACTTAGTATCACGAAGGTATCGGGAATGGATGGATGAAGATTCTTCATGATCCTTGTTCAAGCTTACTATTAAAAACAAAGACTTGGAAATCTAGTTATTGTTGGGTGACTTTTACCTTTCCTTTTTACCACTTGGGGGCGGGCTCTTACCTCAACAATATAACTATCACTTTAAGGAGTTACGTTGTAGTGCTCAGTGTCACATTGAATTGTGGATTTTCAAGAGGTAATGTATGTCTTATACTTGATGGTTGGTTGGTTGAAGAGTATAGAGTACATAAAGAGTACTTAGAGATGCTAATGGAAATCGGCAACGCTCTTTGTTACATATGTGCAAGTTTAAGTCACGAGTTCGGGGTAGTTTACTTCAGGGTCAAATTCATCATATTGGGTTTTCTCCATCGACTGTCACTACAAAGAGCCTCTTGAATGATAATGGTGATTGATTACATGTTTTGCCAAGAGATGATGAAAAGAGATTATGGCGTTCTGTTCGCCCTTCGGTGACTCTAAAAGAAAAGAAATTATGCGTTCGGTCGCTTTATCTTTGAAAGAAGAAATCTTCTTATGGCGTATGAACACAACGGTTCATGCCTCGTACTCTAAAGAAATAATGCGTTTGATCGCGTTATCTTCAGAAGAAGAGAAATCTTCTTATGGCGTATGAACCAACAGTTCATGCCTCGTACTCCAAAAGAAAAGAAAAAGTATGCGTGTCGGTCGCTTTATCTTCGAAGAAGAAATCTTCTTATTATGACCATTCTCATCAACATGTTTCATACTTTTTCCATGCGCTTCAGTCATCAAGTGAACCGGGCTACCATCGATTCTTTTCTCATTCCACTTGCTCGATTATAATGAAGATGGCGACATCATGTAATTGATCTTGCGGGGAGAAGTGTGAATAGAACATTCAGATGATTTTCACTTATTTAATCAAGAATGGCAACTCCGTATGCAATTCTTGAGGGGGAGAAGAAAAGTGTGAAATTACTGCATGGTTGATTATTATTTGAGAATTTAAATGGTCATACGGCTCTAAACTCATGTAAGAACCGAGCTTCTTCTTATCGGGTAATCTTCACATGGAGTTTCTTCTTAAGAGCCGTTAGTTGACATCTTCACAAGTTGATTTGAGTTTATTGACAAAGTGCTTCTGGTTAATGCTTCACGTGCACATCAACATGATGATTCGAACAACCTTACGTTCTTGTTTGATGTGATTGTTTGTTTGGTGTTACCATCTTATGTGTTCGTTCGCGGCTTGATTGCTTGATTTCCTTGATGAACATCTTTCCGTTCTTGTTTGATTGGGAGGGATTTTAGTTAAGGGGATTTGCAAGATGTAAGTTGATTGGGATGCTTTTGGTGATGTTCTTGTTTTGGTGAGTTGAAGATGTTAACTATCTATTCCCCAACTGGACAATCTTGCAGAAGGTCGAGTCTGATCGCATTCTACATTTTTACGCTACATGTTAGAAGACTAAAAGACGAGTTGCATTTAACGATCTAAAGAATTCTTCTTAATTTGGGCATTTATCAAACAGATTGTCGGTTTAGGGGGAGCACTAATTGGGAGAAAGTTATAAGTCAGATTCAATTCCCAATTAGACTTTCTCATATTTTTTAGCAAGTGACTCCTCGAGGCGTTGATATTGACTATTGTTGGACATTTGACACAAGGTGATTACTTCCGAGTTAATCATTTATCACTTATTTGAGATTGAAGTTGACTTTCACAAAGCGTGTTCTTATTTGATAACTTGCTCGGGCTTAAGAATTTGAGTTGAAGACTTGGTTTATCTAGTTACCGGCAGTGTCGAGGTGGATGGTTGAAGACCGGCTAACTATCACTATTAGGAGTTACTTTGTTTTACTCGTCACCTGCATATGGCGGTGTGGATAATCTCAAGAGGTGTTAATGTCTCATACTTTGTTTGGGTAGTGAGTACTTAGAGATTTTCTTGAAGCATAAATTCTCGACACCGTTCTTCCATCATTAGGTGCAAGCTTAAGATACAAATATGGGGAAGTTGACTTGGTTTCAAGTAGGGTATATCGGGTTTTCTTCTTGATAGTCACTACAAATCGTCTACATAAGGGTTGATAAAATAGTCGAGAGAGTCTTGACATGTTGATTCCCACAAGATTACAAGTGTTCTTCTCAAAAGATTTCATGTATACGGGCTTACATAGAGTTCTTGATTACAGTATCAAAACAAGCAAGGGGAAGGAGACACACATCTATCCGCGAGTAATCTTGACGAGCTTAATACTTCTAAGTGATTGAAGATATCCTGGGAAGACTATTGTCATTACCTTGAGAAACTCAAGATTTGACTCGTGGCGTTGTGTTTTTATTCCAACTATGTGGGGGAAGAGATGGAAAAGTTAGTTTCTGATGATAAAAGAGGTACACAAGTGTGTGATGATGCTATCACATTCATCGAGGAGGAGAGATTGTGTACATTGGGGACTTCATTTGTCTCACTTGAGGGATTAATCACTTATTAGGAGTGGACATCCGCAGAGATTGTCATCCGAGAGATAATCGTGATTCGGCATGCTTCTTCAATGTTATCGGTTATTCTCTCTTTGGGCATTGGGTGCCGGGTTTTGAGCTTCATACACTTTCTTGGGGAGAAGAAAAGTATACATCGGGGTTATTCTTTGGCTATTGGACTTAATCTGCTACTTCGATGGTATAAGTTTCTTTGTCTTCGAGTATGTGTATTTGAGTTCTTGAGCATTATACAAAGCGGCGCATCAATTCAACTACTTGGGAATTGTTCTCTTGACACCTTTTGGAATGGATTGCTTGACTTGATGGTTGTGAAATTTGAGAAGATTATTTTATGTGTGGGATGATACGTTCTTTGTTCTTCTATTGGATGATATAACCCGAGCGGAGAACCTTGATTATCGTTCTTAAATGGAGTAGCGGGATTCATGATAATGGTGTGCTTCTTTGTGCACCTGGCTAAAGCAATCTTGAAATAGAGCTTGAATACGCTCATCTAATGGTTTTTGGGTTTGGGGAAGCGCCAAAGTCTCTCTTTCTCATAGGCTCATGTTCGTCTTCTATTAAGAGCCTCGATTTGCTTTGGTGGTGAATGTTTAAGAGATGATGACTTCTTTCTTCAACAACGCTTGATATCCTTATCTGGATACTTTCGTATCATCATCTTCTTTACTATATCATCTTCTCATCCTTGTATATATTTTTAAAAACCAAATACAAAAATATAAAACCAACAAAAAGAAAAATAGAAAAATATAAAACCAACAAAAACCCATAAAAATCAGAAAATTTCAAAAATACCAAAAATATGTTTTTTCAAGACATGTCTTACGGTATCGATAACATCTACGGTCTTAGAAATGTCATTCAATAATGGCACGGGACCATAGATGAAGTTCGGCAGGAGGTGTAAATATTCTTTTCTAAACATGTCAAAATATGGCTTACGTTATGTGATAACCGGGCTTCAAATGATGGCTTACTACGTTATTTGGCTGCGGGCTTCAAATGATGGCTTACAGTTACTTCAGACTGTAACCCGTGCTTAAACAATGGCTTGCTATTATTTCAGATAGCAACCCGTTCTTCAAGAAAGGAAAGTGCTACGCTTAATCTATTTTCAAAATATTTCGTGCACTTATCCTAAAAACTAAACAAGGAAAGTATGTCGAAGGACTGCTGTTCCTACACAAATGTTTTTTCGTCTAAAATTCTTCAGAAAAATATTTGGTGTTTTCAAAAATGGTGGTAAATGAGTTGCTCGTAAAACAATGGTTCAGAGTTTTTGTAAAATTGAAAACTCAATCAATGACTTCAAAGCTTTTAAACTTTTCATAAAATGAGTCATGGATTGAGGGGGATAATGTTTTTTCAAATCTTCATCATCTAACGTGCTTTCTTAATTATCCTAATATGCTTAATTAAAAATGATGTTAACCTATGTTGAAGGACTAGGTGCCTAGGATATGATTTCTAGGATTAGATGATTAGGGTTTGATGATCACAATATTCCCATACATTTATATGATCTGATTGACATGTTGAATTGACTTCTATTAGTCGATTGCTGTTTGGGTGATGTCGACCACCATATATACGTGTGTGTTCACTAGCATTATGCGGTATATTGGTATATATTAATGTTTCCCGATCCGGATCCCACAATTGAAGATGATTGGATGCCGAAAGGAAAGGGTAACTATATCTTGGTTTGACAAATGAAGAAAGCGGAGCTTATCGGACTTCTATGGAGAGTTGGCATAAATGCAACGTAAGAGGTCTCATGCATCGCCAGATGGTTTTCTTCTAAGTGATTGAAGAAACGGAGCTTAATTTGACCTCGGTTGGCATTCAAAATGCAACGTAAGAAGAAGTCTCTTGCATCTGCTGACGGTTTTCTTCAAACCCTACAACGGCAACAACAAGCGGCTCAACCACCTAACGTATCTTTGTCTGAGGATACCATTTTTGAACAATTTTGAATAATTTGATTAAAATTGTTTTGGAAAATGGAAAATATTGTTTTGAAAATATATTGGACTAATTTTTGCAAATCACCGGACTTCATTTTATCAAAACCTTAGTCACTCAATTATTGACTTACGTCATGGATTGAGGGAGAGTGATTTATAATAAAATATTTTCAAACGATATTTCTTCACAAAAGTTCCGGTTTGTACAATAATAAGTGGCGATCTAAAGATTTAATGTTATGTCATGGTATGATTTTTCTTTAGAATCAAGATCTTTCAAAATGAATTTTTTACATTCTTGTTTGATTGTGAAATTGTTTTATTTTACTTAAAGATCTCTTAAAACAATCATACCTCACACTAACAATCTTTAATGTCTTAAAATGGTCCTTATCTGTCATTTTTCAAAGTTAAATCAAGCCACGTCTTTCCCCAAAATGTTTTAAATGATTTAAATCAATTGGGATCACAAATCTCAAAAGGTTTGAAATTTTGATTGGGGTAGAGATCGTGATTTAAATCTCAAATCTGTTTAAATGGAATTGGTTTAGTCCTTTAAAGGCACTCCTGCCTCCATGTGCCAAACGATTTCAATATACATAATGCACATGTTGAGGAGGAGCATTTATCCAAAACAAGATGAGTATTTAAACAAGGCCACATTTTCTCCCATGTTTTCTAAACCATATTAAATCACTTGGGATCCAAAATCTCAAAGGTTTTGATATTTTTGATCGGGGGAGAATTTGTAATTTAATAATGAAATTTGATAAATGATGATCGTTTTGATTCAATTGTGCAGGCTGCTCTCTCATATGTGCTAAACGCTTTCGAATCTCGAAGCACATATTGAGGGGGAGCAAAACCATCGAGGTACAAAAGTTTTTAAAGAGATTTATAAAGTACCTTGATTGAGTTTTAAATGGTTTCTTAATGGTTTGTGTGATCGTGGATGTGCTTCAAAAGAACTCTTGCCTCTATGTGATAAAATGTTTTAAAATATCCTATGCACATATTGAGGGGTAGAATTTTACCAAGAAAATCAAATGGCTTTTCAGGTATGAAAATTGTGATCAAAGAAAATATTTCAAAGTCCTCTTGCCTCCTGTGCTAAACAATTTCTAAATCATATGCACATGTTGAGGGAGGTTTTAAATGATCAAAACTATTAAGGTACAAAATGCTTTGATCTCGTATCACAAGTTCCTTGATTGTTTTTCCAAATGATTTTTCAATTGGTTTTAAGGAAGAATGAAGTGTACCAAAAGACCGACCAATTTACTTTATGCATGGTGTTATAAGGATGGTTAGGTTAGGTATTCGTTCCCACGATCCGCGAGAAGGAGGATCTACCGAGGGGACAATCCACTAGATAGTGTAGAGTCTTTAGGTATGATGAAAAGAGGAGAAAAGTGAGATGTGGGAAGAGTGCAGGAGGCGAGACGAGCTAGTCTTTGGAATAAACCCAACAAGGTTCTAGTTATGAAGTCTCGGTAAGCACTGAAGGGGTTGAAGAATGAAAAGAAATGAATGTGAAAAGGGTGAAAAGAAATAGCCCTCCAACAATTCAACCTTAGAGGGACCGGGTTCAATACATGCTACTTGGTTGTTACCAAGGTAACTTCTGGTATTGAAGACAAGGCGTCATGGACCCGGTGGCGCCTTTGCACTAAACTTCCCAAGCTACTCAAGTTCCTCTTAAAAGGGCTTGTTTCATTCTCACGGGAACCAACATAATCTATCGACTTTCTTTTAGAGATAGTTGATATTGAAGAAGGAGACCCTCTCCCTAGTCTCGGCATAGGAACCAAATGTGCACGATTGAGTCTAGAGCCAAGAGATCATCCACAATATCTCATTAGGACACAAAATTAATGAAGACTTATTGTTTCACACAATGTGAAAAGTGAGAATATATCTTAAGTGTCCTACGCATTATCCTTGTGGTATTGCGGAACATCGAAGTGATATGTAAATATTCACGATGAAGATGGAAATCCTTCTAGAGCCAACATCAAACAAGCTCTTGGTGGGTGACATGTGAGATCTTTTCTAAAGATCAAACTTGTGACAACTGGATAAGCGATGGGCGATTCACTTGTGAATCAACCTTGGTCGGAAATGAATTGGCGAATACTTTTGGAAAAACGTTCGATGTGCAAATCTTCTTTTCTCTAGCACATCGAATGTGTACTCATATTTTCAAATTCAAAAGTATCTCGATTGAAAAAATGCTTTGGAAAACCGTTCGATGTGCGAATCTTCTTTTCTCTAGCACATTGAATGTGTACTCATTTCAAATATAAAAGTATTTTGATTGAAAATTGATCTTTCTCATAAAACCTTCGTCGTATTGCATAACTCTTTCTTCTAAGCAATACGCGATTGTTTTCAAATCATTTTTCATCGATCAGTGAATCTCAATTGGTTCACTCCACTCCGTGTTGTCTTCTTTGAGGCGTTCGGTTTGAGAACGTGAAACATTGCGAAACCTGTCAAGGAGATTTTAGGAATCCTACGATCACGGCGAGTACTTATTTGATCAGCGAGCGTGGGCGTGTACCTCAATTCACGAAAGTGATCAAAGACACTTTCGTGTGTTTTATAACTAGCTGTTGTTTTGCGGTACATTTGGACGGTTGCGGTGTGATCAATGAGAGTCATTCCAAAGCCTCATGCTCACGCGCATCACACTTAATTTTGAAGAAATCATGTGGTGCATATCTACATAACATAGCGGCTCGGATATTTCTATACTATGTTCATCTTTGCGCTAGCGCAAATATCTTGAACGATAAAAGCTTGCTACTCGATGGAAAGATGTCATGATTCAAAAGTGTGAGCATGTCGGTCCAAAGTCACAACTTCATATAATGGCAACACAATAAAGGGTGATCCAGATTTCATCTTGTGGTGATGATCTCAAAGAAAGCTCAAAGATCATCAAAGATGTGGATGGATTCAAAGACCTCCGAAAGTACAAAACTATGCGGACTTTGAAGTTTACCTTTGCTAAAACACAAAGTTTTGGAATTGAAGAATTGAAGTCTGAGCTCAAGAACAAAAGTCAAGAATAGAATGCTAGGATTCGAAATGTAAAACATGGGGTGACCTCCCCCTAGGGGAGATTGTTAGGAATTAGAAAATTCCATAGTGAAAGTCGTCTGGTCACCCCAAATATTATCTAGCATAAGTTAGCTCGTAGACTTATAGTTATTTACGTTGTTTTGTAGTTAATTAGTTAATTAGTAGTTTAGTTTAGCGTAGCGCAACACCGTGGAGGAAGGACGGGTCTTTACCCATCAGCTATGCACGCGATCCATGAGCCGATGGAGGTCGTATTTCTTGTAACTATAAATACCCCTTCCATCCATGGAAGGGGTGGTGCTTCTCATTGAATCTAATATTCCATACTTTTGTGTAAACCTCTAGCAAGAACGCCCTCTCTCTCTACTAACTCTCTAACTATGGCAAACATGTATTTTGATCATCCAAGACCACCCGAATCATCAACACAATAAAAATAACGATCCTACATGCTAAAACACACATCATTTTATATCTAAAAAATATGATAAATCGGACTAATAACCATTAAATAGGTCAAATTATATTGCAAATATGTTGGATATGTGTTATTATGTGCTTTGCGGGTACAAAGTTTGAAAACAAAGCAAAAAGCGGTGATTTTAGGATGAGTTTGACGATATTTTCATGTTTTTGAAGTTCAACGAAGTCGCTTAGCAAAAATTATCCGAGCACACCATTGGAAGAAACGCGAAAAATCGAGTCAAATGGATTTATTTTTATGTGGAGCATCGGGCAAAGGAAGAAAAGTTGAAAGATTAAGCGAACTAAGCGAAGATTATTTTAAAGATAATGGCTAAAATTGGATTAAGGAAAGAGGGCTAAAAAATTAAATGCAAAAAGACTTAACACAAAAGAGCTCTTGGTCTAGTCGTTGGGTGCATGCTTTTAGCAAGAGAGGTCAAGGGTTCAATTCCCACTTGCGCAGCATATAATTTTGTTATTTATTTATTATAGCAGGCCCAAACAATAGTCCAAGCCCGCAGCCCACTTGTAGCTCCAGCACTTGAGCCCAGCTTGTATCCAGCAGATTCCAAGCGAGCCCAGTAGCAGATAATCTAATATCTGTTGTAAATGCATGAATTTCAAAGTGAGATATTGTTGTGGTAGCATGCGTGCATATACTCCTTAAATTAATACTCTTTTAGATGCGTGAGATATTTTGTTCCTTATCCACTCGCATCACATGCCTACTATTCTTCAGCCACTCTTGATCATCCACGTGGCGCCTTGGTCGGGAAGAAAAGCATTTGGTATCCGAAGTGAATGTTCGAGACCCAATCAAAGGATATAAATAGACACCAGATCCGAGGGTTATCAGGCACCAACACATTAATTTCACACACTTCATTTTTATTTTTAGTTTTAGTAGCTTATTTTCTTTAGCTTATTGCTTAAGCTTTTACCTTATTTTTAAGAACTTATTGTACCAAATATTTATTGCTTATTAATGATAATGATGTTTATTGAGTTTACTTAAGTGCATTATTTAACGATCATCTCTTTCTTTCTTTTCTTTTCTTTTCTTACATCTAAATAAGCCATAATAGCTTATTAGCTTTTTGTGGTTTATTAGATTAGCTTTTTAGTGATAAGCTTTCTTATAGCTTTTTTCATTTTAAACTTTTTACATATCTTTTTATCTTGAATAAGCTCTTCCTTATAGCTTATTTTTAGATATAAAAGACTAGCTTTTTTTTTGGGTAAGCTTTCATATAAGCTTATTCGATAAAGCACTTTTATTTTTAGTTTCTTAAAAAAACTCTTTTATTTACTTAGATTTATTTTCTTTTTGACTTCTTTTATTAAAAAAAGTTTTAATCTTTTTAGCTTATCTTTAGCTTAATATCTTCTTTAGCTTATTTATTTAGATCTAGTCCCTAAATATACGACTCACGTTTAATCTTGGATTTGAGCACTCTCTTAGTTTTGGGTGGATATTGGATCTAATCTTTAAGCTTTTTCTTTGCTTATTTTGTTTAAAGTTTAGTACTTTTTAAATCAATAAGCTTTTCCTATTTTATTTGATCCATAATATTGCTTATTCTCTAACCTTTGATAAAGTTGTGATCTTGCTTAGTTTCTCATCATTTTTCATCCTAAGGCTGAGGAGCTTAGAGGGTTTTATAAGCTTTCTTATTAACTAAAGTTTAAAGCTTTTTAGTCTTAATAAGCTATTTAGTTAATAAAGTCACTAACTTTATTAAATATTTGGTCTTATTAAAGCTTATAAATAAGTAAACTTTAGGGTTTGATAAGTTTATAAAATCGGGTGGTTTTATTGATCCGTATTGTAGATCGGGTTTATTTTTACTTTCTCTTTTAAATTGTGGAAAATGATGTTTGTTGAGCTTATTATTATTATCTTTGTTGGTTTACTTATGACTATTAGTGAGTAGATTTTTATTATGCTTGTTAAGTGATTGGTGAATTGTGAAATTTAGTGTGGAATATTATAGATTATTAATTGGTAGCCTTTGGTTTACTTGGTTTGATTTTAGAAATTTTAGCGGGCAAAAGCGTTAAGGATTTTAACTATTTAACCAAGTAGATTTTATCTAGATTAAAAGTAGGATTTTCAATATAAACCAACGTTGTGAGAAAAATCTACTTTTTAAACGGATAATTAAAGGTTGTTAATTAATAATTTTCGGATAATCGATGATTTGAGTAGTTGGTTATTTTAACGGGCAAAAGCCGTTGGTATAATTAATTATATAAAGTCTACTAATTTTTACCTCGAAAAATAATTGTTTTCAATATAAGCCAATGTTGAGAGAAAATAATTTGTTTCAAATGATTAATTACATAAGTGCTTTTAAGGAAAAATCCACACTTAATGAACTTTTCACCACACTTGACAAGCATAGATTTTTATCATATATTGTTAGTCGGTACTAATTGCTATTAGTTTAATTTTTATCTCGCTTAAAATAGTTGCTTTATTAATTAGTATAAAAAGTTTTATAAATTAGCCTACAAAACAACAAACCAAAACGATAATCAAGCATCATTTTAAACGAACAAACAAATACATTAAATTCAATTCATCTCTAAGCCTAGAATACGACATCCGGAAGGTTGATTATTACTTGTTCTCAAGTAGTGATTGATTCTTAATCGGGAATACAAATTTTAAAACTGCCATTCATTGTGCATAAAATAAACGAACCAAGCACTCCATCCCAAATGGAGAGCTAAAGTGACCGCCATTGAGGAATCAAAAGATCTCTCAATAATGTCACTAGACGAGTTCATCGGTAACCTCAAAGTACACGAAATGGTGATGGAGAAAGATTAGGAGATCATCAAAGGAAAAAGGGAGAAGATCAAATCCGTTGCTCTAAAAGCAAAAGCGGAATCAAGTGATGATGACGAATCTTGCTCCGGTAGTGAAGATGAGGAATATGCCATGGACGTTAGAGATTTTAAGAAGTTCTTTAGAAGAAGAGGAAAGTTCGTAAGACAACCTCGAGAAGAAAAGAAATCATTCGAAAGATCGGGATGACAAGAAGAGTAAAGGTGAAAGAAAATGTTTTAGATGTGGTGATACAAGTCACCTCATAGAGAATGTCCCAACCACCTAAAAGCAAAACTCAACGAGCTTTTGTAAGTGGTGCTTGGAGTGATAGTGAAGATGATGAAGAATCAAGCAAGGAAGAGATCGCTCTAATGGCACATGAGTCAAATGAAGTACTTTCCGACTCTTCTTATTCTTCTATTGATGATGACACTTTGCAAAAACAATATAATCAATTTTGTGAGCTAAGTCTAAAAATCATAACTAAAAATAAATTTTTAAAAACCAAAAAGGAATTTTGGAAAATGAAGTTTATGAGTTAAAAGAAAAAGCAAAACGACTAGAAAAAGGAAAAACAAATGACAATGATTGTAAATCATGTCAAGAGCTTAAACTTGAAATAGAAAAACTAAAACTCACACAAGATGTTTTAATCGAAAACAATTCTAAATTTAATAGGTTTAACAAGAACATAAAATCTTGCGATGAAATAGTTAAAATTCATAAAACACCGGGGAGACATGAATGGGCTAGGTTTTAATGAACTATTAATTCCAAAGAGTCAAAATAAAGCGGCGAAAAGGACGAACATTGATCATCAAAATTAACTTTGCTGATGCAGCGCGGACGAATTGGAACCAAAATAAGGGTTCGTCCGTTGTACAAATAATGGTACCGTGGGTACTTGAGAACGAGAATGTTCGCAGGGACCGTCTTAATTTGTTAAAATAACAAAGAAAACCAATAATAGTATTAAACTAAAACCATTTGTTACTTCAGGAGTAGGACTTGTCAAAAATGAATTTAGATAAAAACTACTCAACAACGATATAAAACTCCTTTTGCCAAACGCCCCTTTCCTAAGAGTAACCACAACGTACAACCCAACTACCAACACAATGGTTGGAATCAAAACTTTCCTAGACCATATCAAACTCAGATTACATGCCATGGAACTCTTACCCATCGTTTCCATACATGAATCAAATAAATGGTATGTGTAACCCAAATGGACCCATGAGATAATGGGGACCAAATGCTTGAGTTATTTGCTTCTTAGGTATGCTTGAAAGTTGGATTGGAACCTGATGAATGGAAAAAAGATAGTGGTTGCTCGACATGACCGGGCAACAAAAGTCTCTTCTCATCATACCAAGAGTATGGCCGAGGTAATGTCATGCCTTTGGTAGCAATCTCAAAAGCAAAATTATTGGCAAGATGCGATGCTCACAACTCCCTAACTATTGAAAATGTTGCTCATGTGGATAGGTTAGGATTTAATCTACTTAGTATTAGCCAACTATGTGATAAAAAGTATAAGGTACTATTTGATGAAAATGGTAGTAAAATACTAAAAGATGGTATCACCATAGCTAAAGGAGTTAGGAAAAATAACATATACGTCATGAAAATAGATAAAACATATAATGACAAACTTTGCCTAACAACATTAGGCGATAGCTCATCTCTTTGGCATAGACGTCTAGGTCACGCTAATATGAGACTTATACAAAACCTATCTTCAAAAGAATTGGTTAGGAATTTACCAAAACTTAAATATGACCAACACTTTCGCTTGCAAAATTGGTAAACAAACACATAGTAGTCACAAATCTAAAATATGGTGTCCACATCTAAGTGTCTAGAATTATTACATATGGACTTGTTTGGACCATCCGCTATAAGAAGCCATGGAGGCAACTTATACACTTTGGTCATAGTAGATGATTACTCAAGGTTTACTTGGACGTTGTTTTTGAAAACCAAAAATGAAGCTTTTGATAAATTTGAAATACTTAGCAAGAAAATTCAAAATATTCTAGGTGTCAAAATTGGTTAATCGATCGAACGGATCATGGTCGTGAATTTGACAACGAAACTCAATTTGGAAACTTTTGTAATACAAATGGCATAACACACAACTTTTCCCACCACCGAACACCTCAATCTAATGGAGTAGTAGAGCGTAAAAATAGAACAATTCAAGAAATGAGTAGAACAATGCTTAATGAACAAAATATTCCTCAAAAGTTTTGGTGTAACGCCGTTGACACTTCTACATATATCTTGAATAGAGTCTTATCGCCCTTTTCTTAAACAAAACACCATATGAACTCTATAAAGGTAAAAAGCCAACGTTAGGATATTTTTAGAGTCTTTGGTTGTAAATGCTTTATTCTTAATACTAAGGATTATCTCACCAAGTTTGACCCAAAGTCTTATGAAGGTGTGTTGATCTTGGTTGAGCAACGATCTAATAGAAGCTGACTTAGAATAACAACTTATTAAGTATTATGCGTAATTTAACACTTAACCTTAAGAAGAGCGGTTAACATTCAACACCTCAATATTATTTATTAATCACGAATACTCTTACGATATTAGGGTTTTGCAACAACCAAATTGAAGTGTATCGATCTTAGATATAAAACTTACGTATCTAATCAAACCTAGAACCTCCTTTTATAAGCCAAGGAGTCCTATACATTATACAATACGTAACCCACAAGATAAATATCTTTTCCATATTTATCTAATACAATAAACTAACCGAATATTAAACACTAGCATTGAGTTTACAATATATCATCCGTGGTTACACATTACTACTACATGATTTGTCTTCATCCCGTGGTTACACTCTTACGTAAGTGGTTCTATCAAGCGTCCGTGGTTCCAGTACTTAAAGTAATTCTTGATGCAAGGAACCTAAAACCCAACAATCCTCCCTAAACGATACATTCAGAATTCTCAAGTTTCCTTTAAGCTCAAAACATATGAAATGGAGGATGTAGCCAAACACTTATGAGATTTAAGAATTGTCTCATACTTCTTCAACAAATCATAGGCTTGACCATCATAGGGTAATGAGTATCTTGATAATACCGAGGTTTCAACATCGAACAATAATTTACGGATACTTATTCAACTGAGCGGGGATATTCACCTTCTACAAGCATGTGAATAATTTTTCGAGAAACAGTTAAACATGAACTCCACGAGTTTGATATAAAACCAACTTGTTCACAGATTACCATTGTAGAGTCCTTTCCATTCAAGTTCATCATGAGTTGGTTCAAATAAAATCTTCAAATTATAATAGACCAGTCTCTCATGATTATCAGTTGGATGCACTTCACCAAACTTGTTCTTGTAAAGTCTCCAGAGATCCATCAAATCATCCTTTTCAAAATCGGAAGCATTTGTGAAAATTTATTATACTCATAAACTTCATTGTTGAGTCTTTGAATTTTCAAACTCTTCAAACTTCCATCATTAAGCTTAAACTCATAAGAAACAATTTGATTAACATCTACAACTTCTTTTAATCTTTTAGAATCAAATGTTTCTTGAATCTCAGATTTTCTCTTTCTTTTACTTAGCATCCACTCATCATGCTTCTTTATCCACTCTTCTTCCTTCTCAGAATTCATTGGACAGAAATCATTTCTTTCTTGCCCATTCACTCATCAATCTAGCTTTCTCCTCATCATCCAGCAATGCCCATTCTTGTGCAGTAAACTCATCAAGAATTTGTAAAGAAGCTTGAAGATAGTTTTGTGATTTATACCATATAGCTAACCATTTCTCACTAGCTTCCTCCTCTTCTTTCTTTCTTTTATCCAAAGTGCTGTTCTTGACAACCATATTCTTTACAAATTTGTCATCAAAAGCTTCTTGTTCATCTGATTTAAACTTCAATTCGGTATCTTGCAATACCTTTACCCTTTCCTACATCATATTGAATCACCTTCTTCTTGGGTGGTTCACCAATAACTAAAGTTTTTCCTCTCGGGTTTGAGTTTAGTTGCATTAGTTTGAGTGGATAAAGCAAAGTGCAATGATGGGTGTAGAAATAGATGATGTTTTGCTCGGATTAATCAATGTACTTGACTTCTTTTCTCTACTTCTTTAGGCTTAGATGGTAATATAGAGAGTTGTTACAACGGATGGAAGTGGTTATAATAGCGGTGGGTATGATTGCTCAAGGTATAGTTGTAGTGTTTATAGTTGCTATGTGCATTCACGGCATCGATTGGTTAAGTGTACTAGCCGGTGGTTCCAGACATTACCATCCAGAGTTTGTGTTGATACTACATCTTCTACAACCTTCTTCACATTTTAAAGAACCGCCTCATTCCATCTTTCGGATACCACAAATGTTTGATCTCCACTATCAACATCTTCATCCATAGATATATTAACATCCTCCCCTAATTCTTGCCTACCTCCCCTGTTTTTGATACATCCTCCATATTTGGTACGGAAAGGTTCGCCTTCTTTTCCTTAGCTTCCTCAAAGCAAGCCCGAGCCTTTTTATCTTCTACAAAACCAAAACCATTGCTTCAAGCGCTGAATATCCTTTTCATGAAACCCAGCCAATTCCTTGAGATTTGAGATCGTCTCCTCCATCTTGGTACATTTGGCCGTCAATTCATTTAAGCGTTCAATAATATCCTCCCCACTTAAGCACAATGTGAACTGGTCCGAGAGGTGGTTCATTGGAAAAGTCGGTATCTACAAACTCGGAATCCGTCAATTCATGTTAGGGTTCAACCTATCCTCATCACTTATTTTGTGTTAGCTGCTCAGAAGTGAATCTTTGGATATAGAAAACATAGCATCAGGCCAGAGCACGAACATCCATGCACCTGTTTTGCTTAGTGGCTAGGATTCCTCCACTGTTAAGTTCCAAGGAACTCTCCATATTAGGAGTTTCCAAGGGTTGGGTCTTATTTATGTTTCCTTTATCGTTTATCGGCATCTAAGCATGTATCGTAGTGGAAGCCCTTCAATCATGTCACCTTCATCACTGTGCTGACCTCAGCAACACCACTAGCACTAGCCCGAGGAAGCTTAGTGCCCTTCTTTCTCCTAGTCCATACAATAGGTGAAATATTAGTGATTTGAGGTGTAGTATCAGGGGTTGGAGGTGTACTTGTCGATGACAAGCGGTTGAGTGTCAAGACCTTCATCAAAATCAGGAGCAATAGGCAAAATAAGCATGTGAGGAAATAAAGGAACATCTCTAATTTGTACATTCGTAGGTCGATTCCTCATATGTGCAAAAACCTTAGGAAGCATATGATGTACTTCATACTCTCTAGAATGTTCAATAGGATCAAAAATTTGATGTGCTACAATCAGTTGAACAAACCGAGGATACAAATAGTATTTACCCTTCTTCCTAATGTTTTGTACTAACCCCTCATAAATCATTCTAGACGAATTAAACTTCCTTCCTCGGATAAACAAATAATAGCAGTAGCAATTTTTGAAGGAAAGTCATTAAAACCTGTGGTCTTGTTACTCATACACATCAACAAGGTGTGAATCAAAAACTTCTTTATCTTTTAGCTCATCTTGTAGATTGCCCTGCACATGAAAGTAAACAAGTTAGTTACTTTTGTGGACCCAAGCCAATATCTTGACTTGGGTCGCCGCACTGCATCAATATAATCAAATTTGGTTAGGTCCATTGATGCACAGTTGACATGATGTAAAACCTTGGTCTTAGGCTTTCATTGCCAACTAGCTTGAGGCCTTAACAAAGAGCAAAATGATTCCCAACCACGTGTCGGTTATCACCTTTGGATTTTTAAAACTTCTTTGTTATCGTGGTGATTTTTGGCTTATCGGTGGTTTGATTTTGCTTAGCGTGTTTACACTTTGCTTAGCGATGGTTGGAACCATTTGGGAGAAGCAGTGACAATTGATTTTGTATTCCCATTCCTCATTAACACTGTTTTAGGAATCATGTTTGTTAGGATGAGGGTTTGTTTTCTTTGAAAAGTTTTGGTGATTTACCTCCTCCATGATTCCAAACTTGTAGTGCGTTTTTATTACAATTTCTCTGTAAGTGCTCAAAACTACCACATACAAAACAAGCCTTTTTAACACATTCAAATTCATCACCTAATCACATTAGAAATTAAACCATTTAAGCTTCTTTGATTACCCCTAGGTTTATATTGTTGCATCTGGTTCCTAGATATTTCCACTGTACTCTACTACACTTCTTGGTAACTTTAGCTCCAAATCTAGATACAAAATTAGCTTGTCTAGTATCAACTTTCTTGATAGGTTCTAACTTTTCATTTGTGTTGATACTTTACTATCTTCTCAGAATCGATTCCCAATCTTCAATGATGGGAGCATCAGGAGGACCGAGAACTTATCTTAGGTGTCTCGGTCTTACTTATTCCTTCAACAGGTTTGTTAAAACTGAATTCACTACTAAATGACAGTTCTTTATCAGGTGGTGCATGTTGCATAAGAGTGGGTGGTGGCATATTGTTGTATCCTATCCCAGAACCCTTTTGCATTAGATGACTCTCTATAGATTTATGAACGGATCGAAACAAATTGTGTTTTAGCTACCCTAACAACATGTTTTTCTTTTTCATCTAGGGCTTTTTGTTTTTCACTCTGCTAGTTCAAGTTTCTCTTTAAGCATTTTAATCTCTCTATTTTTAAGATCAATTTCACCACTGATAACACTCAGATTGTGCATGTTTCTAGTAGCATTATGTGTACTTTTATATCTGTTATTTGGTTATATTTGCGTGATTTTAGTACTTAATCGTATCTAGAGATGTTTGTCTAGTATTTTTAACCAAGTGCAGGGAAATGGAAGAAAATGTGGAAATATCTGACTAATCGAAGATTCCGTTTGATTAAAGCTAAATCTCAAGTACCTTTGAAGACTTTAGTGATTGAAGAACCAAGTTCTACAAGACATAGTGAAAAGAAAAGATCAAGTTTTGTATCTCAGAAGATCCAACCGGATTCGGTTACACCTTCAGCCGGATCGGTTGGCATTTGGTCGGAATTAATGTTTTGCCATAAGCCGACGTCGGTGCGCGACCATACCGGATCGGTCGGTGTGTTATTATTGAAGACCGCCGGATCGGTTGGTCATATGACCGATCGGTTGGAGAAGCTGCATTGTCAAATCTTCATCACTAAGCTTCCCTTTGCATCCAAACGATTCTAGGTCCTTCTCTTGGTGTGTTCTAGTCCCTTCCTCCCTCCTTGGAGGCCAAGTTAAGCATTTAACACCCTAGGCCTTGGAAATAGTATAAATAGAGGCTAATTGTGAGCATATGAGACACACCACAATTACAAATATCTCTACTCATCAAACCAAGCCTTAAACTCTTAAAATTCGTCCTTAGAAATCCAGGGAAGTTTGGAGTTCCAGAAGTTCCACCTTTGGAGGCCAAAACACCAAGAAGTCCACCACGATCCTTTGGGAAACATCACTTCATCATTTGTAACATTATTCCAAGCATTGTAAGACTTTTAATCATGTTTTCTAATGATCAAATTTATGAGTTTATGTTCATGTTTGCTATGAGTGGCTAGTTTCTTTATACACTTGCTTAAATGATGTTGATTATCATATGATTAGTTAGTGATTGTGTTAACATGTTTTAATTCAATTTCAAGTTGATTCTAAGATCCAATTGTGCTAAAGTTTCATAGTGACATTTGTTAATCAAGTTTGGCTAATTGGTAATAATCGTTGGGTTTGAAGTCGAAAGAACTTATATTATTCAACTAGTCATAATCATTTTGTCTATGGATGATTGTTTTTACCCATTATTCTTGATTATACAAAGGAACTAAGGTGTGGTTGTAATTGAAACGCTTTTTGATTATCAAATTGGATTGGTTGGAAACATCTAAATGGTCGTAAGATTAGTTGTTGAGAATCAATTGTATCCTTTTGTCTATGATGGGTACCTTTGTATTGACCATTTCTTAAGCAATTTGATGAACAAGTGGATGTTTTTGTGTTTAAGTTTATGAAAGTAGACTTATGAAACTTGAATTGATCTTGAATTAATTGGTTAAACTTAAAGCTTGTTTTTATGAACTAAAATCTTGGCTGAAGGTTTAACTTGTAAGAACAATAGAGTAGTCTACCAACTAATTATCACAACCAACATGTTAAGAGGTTAACACAATCACATTAATCTATGATATGAAACTAGTTTAAGCAAGTGTAGTTTTTAATCATCTGAATTTCATTATATCTATTTGCTTTGTTATATGTTTTGGAAAGACTTCGGTAATTCAAACTTGTGCTTAGATTCACTCAAATCCCTGCGAGCGATCCCGACTTACCTTCATAATCTTGCTATAACGGACGAGTATACTTGCTCGTATGTGTTATTGGTAATATTGGTAATTCACCTTTTATAAATTTAAAACTTGCACCAACCGGGCACGTCAAGTTTTTGGCGCGGCTACTTGATTTGATGTGTTTCAACAAGTTTTGAATTTCCCTCAGCCGATTCAAAAAAACGAAACCTTAACGGATCCGGTTGTCCCTCCAAGTCGGTTACAATTTATTCCATCACTCAACTAGTCTAACGATCGGTGCATCCCCAACCGATCCGGTTACCTTCGACCCATAGAAACCATTTTCTTTGTTTGTCAGGTGTGTTTAGATATTGCCTGGATTCTCTAGGACATTGTATGAACACTCGAGCAACGGGAATTGAACCAATTACACCTCTTACCAACCCCGAACGTTTGATTCGAAGAAGAAGGAGAACACCTTTTCTAACCCACCATTTTATAACCTCATTGAAGCCAAAGTTGTTTACAATCCTTTCACCAATTTACCTTTTCTCATGGCGGACGATCAACCCATGTGGGGAACCAACCGAGCCGTAGCACCAACTCCTGCTATTGTTGCTATTAACCTTGGTGACAACTTCCGCGAGTGAAGGACACCACCTTTCTATGATCAAAGACCCACAATTCGAGTGGCGTCTTGTATGCGATCCATCATAAGCACATTGCGAATTCATGAAATTTGCGGCATGTTTTGAGTTATGCGACACCGTGTCAATGCCATCAAACTCAAACTTTTCCCATCATCACTCGCTGGAGATGCTAAAGTATGGTACAATGAATTAACCCGAGGAATCATCAATACTTGGGAGGAGATGAGGCAAGCTTTTGTGAGCGATTCTTTCCACACCGCCATGTTTGACCGATTAATGGGAGAAATTGCTTTCAACCAAAACCCAACGAAGATCACTTACATGCGGCTTGGCGAATGAAAGATTTGCCGTGAAGTTCATGGACATGGATTATAAAAAGGAACCATTATCCAAATCTTTTACCATGGACTAGATGAAATCTCAGAGGCATCCTTGATCTTTGGGGAGAATTTTTCTCTATAAAACTCCCAATGATGCACATGATTTGCTCGAAGATCGAAAGTACTTCTCAAACTTGATTGGTCCAAGGATTCCAAAACTAAACCTCTCCGAAAAACCATTGCTTTTGTGAAAACACCATACCTCAAAACTCTTGGAAAATGGGCGTTAACCTCAAAAATCGGCTCGCAATACAAGGATATCAAAATGAAATGAAAGACATGCGAGGCGGATGCAACAATTGTGAAAATCATCCATCGTCCGAAGTGCGACGATAAACCTATGGGTGGACCGAAAGAAGGAGAAGCAAATTACGCCAAGGAGGATACGTGGAGGAGGATATCGTAGTAATTTATTACAGTGAAATTCGGAAATTGGCAAGATCGCGACCAAGGGATGACAGCCGTGACTCTCAACCATAGCCGTGATCCACCACAAAGTTCCGACAAAAGGCGAAGAAGCGGTTGAAAAACCATGAGAGATTCGGTGGTCGGTCAAAAATCCGCAAATGATTTTATCAAAAATCAATTTTTCAATCTCAAAGCCAAAGTTGAGCAAGGACGGAAAAATCATCAAGCATCTATCCAAGATCTTGAAAACAAGCTTGCGGACTTTCGACCAACATTCCTCTAGACCATCTGTTCATTGCCAAAGTAACACTCAATCCAATCAAAACCATCAAATGATAAGGCGTCACAATTACTGAACCGAAATGAACATATCAATGCATTTTCACAAGAAGTGGTCTCTAATGGATTCACCACACCTAATCAATACTCTGTCACCATTGATAGTGAGGATGAAAACGAAGAACCAAACACAAAGAAAGACATTCCATCCGTCAAGTATACACCAAAATTCCTTATCCTCAGCCTAAAGAAGAAGATGGAAGAAGCGTTATAAAGTTTATCAAATAATCAAAGAGGTTAGACTCGATGTTCCTGCGTTGATGTTATAGCCGGATTGCCCAATTACGGAAATTTTGAAAGAACTTCTTATAACAAAAAGCAAGCTTGAGCAAATATAAACTAACTTTTCTTAACTGAAGAATGCTCACTATGGTTCAAAACAAAAATTCCACCAAAGCTTCGGAGATCACAGGGCTTTCTTGATTCATGTACTGGAATAGCGTTAAATGTGATGCTTTAGCCGATCTTGGCATGAGTATCAATTTGATGCCTTATTCATATTCCAAGTTGTGCAACAACTTGACCAAAACCAACAAAAATAGCATCCGATTGGCAAATCATTCCTATCAATATCACCGTAGGAATGGTAGAATATGCTTATTCCAAGTCGGTAAATTCATTTTCGAGTGGACTTTGTAATCTTGGAAATGGAAGAAGATAGTAAAGTTCCACTCATTTTAGGAAGACCTTTCCTAAATACAGCCAAGCAATCATCAAAGTTAAAGGAAAAGAACTCAACCTTGGAGTTTGGGAAGATCGAATCACTTTCCTTATCACGATAAAAGCGATCATACATTCGGTGATGACACTTGTTTTAAGCGCCGTCGATGTTATTATTAGAAGTCGATGAGGAATTAGATGTATTCTTGAGCCGAATCCGATCCATTCATGACTACTTACGAAAAATCAATGAAAGCGATTCGACAAAGAGTTTGATGATTTCATGAAAGTAGAATTCGAAGGAGATAACTCAGAAGAAGAAATGGAGGAAGAGGAAGAAAATTTTGAAATTACTTTCAATGACAAGATCGAATAAAATCCTCTATCGAAGAACCGCCCGGATCCTCGAACTCAAACCTCTCGAAATCATCTCGGTATGCTTATGGAGAAGAACTCTTCTTCCAGTAGTCATATCTTTATTTGCTTTCGGGGATAATGAGAAAGAAAGTTTAGTTTCCGTGCTCAAAAATCACAAACAAGCTTTTGCTTGGAAAGCGTCGATATCGAATTAGTCTAATTTTTGCAAACACAAAATCAACTTTGAAGAAGTTAAACACGTGGTAGAGCGTCAGCGTAGACTCAATCCCAACATGAAAGAAGTTGTTAAAAGGAAATCATTAAACTTCGATCTTTGGAATCATTTACCCAATTGAGATAGCCCTTGGGTAAGTCCGCTCACCGTTCCCAAGAAAGGAGGAATGATTGTAACTAATGAGCTAAATGAAGTTCCAACTAGAACTATCACCGCTGGCTGCGGTTTGTATTGACTATCGTAGTTAAACAAAGCCACCGTAGCGATCACTTTCCGCCTCCGCTCATGGATCAAATGCTTGAAAGACTAGCTAGAAATAAATTTTGTTTCCTCGACGGATTTTCATGATACTTCCAAATTCCCATCGATCCTAACGATCAAGAAAAGACCACCTACTTGTCCTTTTTGGAACCTACGCATATCGGCCGATGCTTTTGGCCTTGTAATGCA
>OU343224.1:314677033-314790294 GCA_910596185.1 Chrysanthemum makinoi | reverse complement strand
GAGTCCATGACATTTTAATTTTGGCCACTTTACCACATATAACAACCTTTCAATGACTGTTCTTCCCGAAATTGAGTTCTTAAGTGTGTGTGTTTGTGTATTTTGATCAAAAGTGGTAATGAGTGTGACAAAAAAGTTTGGTAGCTTATATAATGGTGAAGTTATAGTTGCAAATTATGTCCCTGAAATAAAGGTTTCTTGGGGTACCAAATCCAAGTGGACTGTGGAAAAGTAAATTGACCAAAATACCCTTGCTTGAACAGTAGTTAACGGGATTTTTTAACGAGCTTTAGAGCTATTGGCATTGAGTGTTACAAAGTATGAACGTTAGTGGCGGTAATGTTTTTCTTGGTCTATGATAGGTTGGCATTATGTGTCATGTTTCCTTTATATTTGTTGTGGGAGCTTAGTGATTGTTATGTACGTGTTGACTTTTTAAGAGATCCATCTTGTTCATTGCTATTTTCAGACATTTTGAACTGGTTCCTCTGCTATGGTGGGTTTGACTCTTTCTTTGTCAAAATGCAACTTTGTTCTTGAGTCTTTTTAAGTTATTCATCTTCTTTGAAGTTCATGCATGTGATTGCTTAGATACCATATCTACTTTTTACACCATTGTATGTTTCTGCAAATTGACCGTAATTTCTTTCGGAAGTGTCAAACTGGGATTATGGTTTATAAGGATGAATCACTTAGGACAAAATGTATCATTATTGTTGTATGCATACTTAAAATTGTGGTGATTCTTAGGTACATGTAATGTCTTTGGAGATTATTCTTTTTTATAGGCTTTCAGTAGTATTTAACTTTTTATTCTTGAGCTAGAACTTTGTTCTATAAATTTAAAAAATCTGTGTTTGTATTCGTTCAAGTGATCATCTGACCATCTTTCTCATATGATGAAGTTTCTCTATTTTTTTGGGACATAAATGAGTTCTAATATAAGGTCTTACTTCTCATTTCACTTCTCAAATTCAGAGTTCTGTAACATTTGACTTGTTGAATAAGTCAACATTACCTTGAATTGCAGATGCATCCTAGATTCTTTATTTAAATTGCAAGACCTATAATGTTTTTTTGCTAATTTTGGTTTTATGATTACTACGGGTTTGGTTTTTTAATCCCTTTTACAACAGAGGGAGTCAATTCGAGTTTGAAGATGTATAGTTGAGAGCAAAGGAGGAGCAATAACATGTATGCTGTTTGCGCTCTTCTTCCTAGGAACATGGCCCGCCGTTCTAACTTTGCTAGAAAGACGTGGCCAGCTTCCTCAACACACTTATCTTGATTACACGATCACCAATCTTCTGGCTGCTGTCATTATTGCTTTTACATTTGGGGAGTTTGGCCACACCAATGATGATCAGCCCAACTTCCTAGTCCAGCTTTCTCAGGTACTGTCATGCACCTAAACCCTTTTCCAATGCATTGTTGAGTGGTAAATTACAATACACTGTCACAGGATAACTGGCCAAGCGTTCTATTTGCAATGGCAGGCGGGGTGGTTTTAAGCTTGGGTAATCTGTCAACACAATACGCATGGGCATTTGTCGGTTTATCAGTAACAGAGGTGATTTGTGCAAGTATTGCTGTTGTTATAGGTATCATCGTCTATACATAAACATGCATATGAAACACTATGTTTAAACATCTTTGAAATCATTAAGTTTTTACGGTGTGCGGTTATAGGTACAACTTTGAACTACTTTCTAGACGACAAGATCAACAGAGCTGAAATACTTTTCCCAGGAGTTGTGTGTTTCTTGATTACTATTTGTCTTGGTTCAGTGTTGCATACATCTAATGCCAAAGATAATCAAGAAAAGCTTGATAGATTACAAGATTCTCACATGGGCAGAAAAGGGTATATCTTATTCTTTAATTACGATCCTTTACCTGGCTATCAAGTTCTAGTTTTGAAACTTTAGTGACATGATTATGATGCATGACAGATTGATTAGTCACGGACCAAACACAGATTAAAGTAAGAACGCTATGCTTCATCTGGTTCAATTCTATCTTTATTGCTTTCGGTTACTAGTTTAAAGTTCTATTGAAATTCCAGGAATGGATTTGGAGTATGGGACTGGTACTGTAGAGAAAGCAAAAGCAGGAACTGCAGATTTTCTTATTGAGCTCGAAAACCAAAGAGCAATCAAGGTTAAGTGATATAATGATCAATTTATTAGTTTTCGCGTTTGTGTTGATTATAAGAAATTACTAAATGCTAATGATACTTGAGCCCCTTGGGTTCCATATCAGACAATTAGTCATTTACTTCAGCAAAAAGAATTTGCAGTTCCTAAATGAGTGTGGCACTAAACATTTGCATCTGCTCAGGATTTCAGGTGTACGGGAAAAGTACTTTGACAGGTTTGGCTATATGTTTATTTTCTGGACTTTGTATCTCGCTCTTCACACCGGTTTTTAATCTTGCAACGAATTACCGATAGCATACATTGGAAGATGGTGTCCCTCACTTAAGTGTCTACACAGCTTTTTTCTACTTTTCTTGCTCATGTTTTGTGATCGCCATAATCTTAAACATGATATTCCTTTACCGCCCAATGTTCAACTTACCACGATCTTCAATCAAGGCGTATTTGAACAACTGGGACGGTCGAGGTTGGGCACTTCTGGCTGGTCTGTTGTGTGGTTTTGGGAATGGTCTCCAATTTATGGGAGGCCAAGCCGCCGGTTATGCTGCTGCGGATGCAGTTCAGGTTAGTCCGAAGTCTATAAATTTATGGCACCTAAAATGCATAGTTATACCTTATTAGCCATTAGAGCATTACACTAATATAAACCCTATCTTTGCATCGTTATACCTAGTGGACGCATTTATAGGTTCTAGTATACAACTTATCTACCGACCTGATTCTATACATTCATGTAAGATATAGTACAAAAAAACACATCTTGATAAAATGCATTGCTAGTGTCCAACTTAGATCAGCATCTAATTGCTAGCATTATTGTGCCATGTGGTACAAATAAACAATACATTTAATTCACAGCATTACTCGAGTCTCACCGTATCGTTTCCAAGGAATATGCATTTCTAGGTTCTAGTTACAACTCATTTATGCATCTAGTTTTATGCATTTAACTGGAAGCATTATTAAGCGTGTTCTATCTAGACAGAAGGTATTAACTAGGATGGTGTATAATCTAATCCCACTCACTTGGTACTATTTACTACTATATGGTAAATCTATCATTTTTCAAGCAGCATAACTCATCTATGCATTATTGTACTATACGGTATGCACATTATTCAGAGTGGTAAAAAGCAGAAAACAGACATATCAGTTACACATCAAAATAGGTTTGGATCAAAACAAGTAACATTAGTACAAACCGACCAACAAAAACTCTCTTATCTTTTTGAATTTTATAAATAATGCTGTAAAATAATATGATTAAAAAAACTGTATTATTATATACACATTATATTATAATAATGAATATGTAGTTCTTTTTAAGTAAAACAATTTAGAAGGTTTTATGAATTTTAATTACACTTTGGGCGAGGCTCAATTCATTTACCCGTAAACTTGTTTTGGCCCATTCCCATTGTAGCTAAAATATCTTAATTTAACTCAGCTGCTAGTGAACGGATACGCTCAATTCAACCCATTTACCCAAAAATCGGTTGAAACTGTCACATAGCAATACACTAGCTAGACAAACTGCATTGCTAGTTTATTTGGGTAAATTCTAAGAGTCATGAGTATGTTTACCTTACGCTTTATTGAATTCTTTCAGGCACTTCCACTTGTGAGTACGTTTTGGGGCGTGCTCTTATTTGGTGAATACCATAAATCATCAAGAAGAACATATGTACTTCTCATAGGCATGCTTTCCATGTTTGTTGTGGCTGTTGGACTTCTTATGGCGTCATCTGGACATCGATCAAAAGGCAACAATGCTACACTCCTGTCACTAATTTATCAGGATTGTACAGGGAAAAAGCAAACATAAAGTCAGAAGAGATAAAAACCAGAAGGTTTACAATAAGAAAAAGTCAAATTCAGTGGTTGTATTCAGTATATTTGGGGTGGGGAGGGGAGGGGGGTCGGGTAATATAATGCTATTCTTTCCTTCGGTTTCTTCAATAGTGGTGTACATCATATATATACTTATTTAGTTATCTACTCATAATACATGCATGCATAAACACATACACCAATGTCCTATCAGTCATAATATATTTCTTCTGTGTTGCCTATGTTATCTAGTGATGTTACCAAATTTGGCAAACACATGATAGGAACATATATCTAAACTCTTTTGAATATTAATTAAGCACCTTTTCATATGAATCGCAATTCATAGATAACTAAGCAACTACTAGTAACTTATTTCATATTATAAAAGTAGTTGACAACTATATATGAATAAAGACTATTACAAGTTGTAAATGACACAAGTCATCAAGAATAGTCCTACGTACTACTAGGACCAATTACAATCATCACGTGCGAACACACATCCACTCTCTAAATGCATCCATCGAAACCCAACAACAACTTCGAATTTGAGCCGCTGATACTTTGGAAAGAATGAGGTTAATTGCTACCATTTTATGCGAGAAACACGGGTGGTATAAGTTGTTGCGAGTTTTTTCATTTTCCACATGATTAAAACGAGACTTTATTTATAGGTAAAACCGCAAAATATGATTAATAAAAACATAATTGTAGTTGTGTAAACGACTATTTGACTTGTTATAAATTTTCACACCCTTCGTATGAAATTTTTACTATTTTATACACGGTGAGCGAGTACAGTGCATAGTAATGGGATTTTATAACGACAGATCTTTTTGTGTTAAAAAGTTTATGTGTTATAAACGAAAAATAATAAAAGTTTGAAGATTTGTAGATTAAATATAATGTTTTGAAACCCAGTTCGACCCGAGTGGTTCAACCGTTCGGTCGAAAAACGTCGATTTAAACTGAATTAACCCGACTGGTTGGGTCAAACCGGGTCAACCCACCGGTTTGAAGCGTCCCGGGTCAACCCGGTTTTCGATATGTATTAATAGTTTCATTTTGAAATAGTATATGTTTTCAACATTTCTTTTTTTAGTTTCAACTTTTCACTTTTTACTTTTGTTTTTTCCTTTATATATAATATAGCGGGGTACGCGTGTGCGGCGCGAGTATCCTGTGACGATTATCCGGAGAAATAGATCTCGATGAGACCTGATTCACCAGTTTGTATCGGTTTCAACGGGTCCTCTTTGGTTCGTTTTCGGATGGCTTTTATTGGTTAGCCAAACCGGTGGCGACAACCGGTTCCGGTTGAACCCGTTGATCCGGTTCGATTTTCAAAACTATATGTACCATCAACTTGTTAGCTTATATGAAGTTTTGTGTGTTTTATTAATTTGTATAATATGTATAATAACATGTACTTTTCATTTTAGGGTGTTTTAAAATAACATTAATTAGTGTGTTTAATGATTGTATATTTTGGATTATGTTGTAGTTTGTTTAAATTATACATTGTGAAAATTTTATTGTACTTTTAGTAAGGGGTGTTTTAATTGGTTGTTTTTAATTTGGTATATATGCTTTTAATTGGTTGTATAATGTGAATAAATTATTGTACTTTTAAATAATGAAGTGTTTTAATAGAGTATTAATTACACCATACATTTCTCTCACCTTTGACTTTCAACATTTCACTTTTAGGTTGACCGTTTTTCTTTAGTATAGATTTGCGTGATGTTGAGATCTGTACATAATTCATCGCTCAACTTTTATCCACGCACTAAGAAAGAGTATACTTTGATATTACTCTAAAGTACATTTATGAATGTTACTTCATGCCAATCCTTTTCCTGTTAGAGGCACACTCACCAAGCAAAGGCTAATGTACTTTATGCATAAACTATGCCTGAAGGATTGCTAGGGGCAATCCTTTTTTTGCTAGGGGACTGGATGAACATGCTTCTTGCCACTCCTTTTTTTGCTATCGGCACACCCATCAACCAATGCTTACCGTATGCATAAACTATGCATGCAAGATTGCTAGGGGCACTCTTTTTTTTGCTAGGAGCCTCGATGAACAGTAGAATGTACAGTACTAACGGTCGTTAGTTAACGTCCGTTATCTACTAACGGTCGTTAGTTTTTTTTTTTTTTTTTTTTTAAATAATTTTTTAAAAACCGAAAATGCGACAAGAGTTCGTGAGGTTTAACTTGCGTTGCAAAATAGATCCTGTAGGGACTAACGATGTTAAAAAAATTTACAAAATTGGTCCTTTATGTTAGATGTTCGTTACCCAAATAGTATTACTAACGGCTGTTACTTAACGGTTGTTAAATAACAACATTCTATCATATTTAATTAAGAAGATCTATATAAAACGCAACGCAGCGAAGACTTGATAGCATGCTTTTTTGTAAATTCGTAACCGCTTAATTATATTGTTCACGCTTAAAATGCTAAACATATCTAATAGTAACACATTTAGCTCGAACGTTAAATAATACTTTTGTATGCAAACATCCCGCTGCGAAGCGCGGGCTAAAAACCTTGTATTATACATTTATAAGTGTGTATCCATTAGGTACAAAATTGGATCAATGGATCACTTTTTGTAGTGAGGGGAAACAATAACTAATGGTATAAAGTCAAAAGTGAATACTACTGTTACATTGAACAGAGGAAACGGGGCAAGTGATGCTGGTCAATACAGTGCAGTCAAGTCAAGTTGTGCAAACTTCTACATTTCACCACATTGCATCAAGCATCAAAGATCTTTAGTGAATTGTGATGTAATTAGATAGCTAGATATTTTATTGTTGTATTGATATATACAGTCTTTACTAGTTTAGTAGTTTGGTGTGTAGCTTGTTTGATGTAGTATAAATACCAGTTGTTACTACATTTCTCATTAGTTAAATGAAATACAATTTCTCACATTCTCTCAACTCTCTCACTTTATAAAATGGTATCAGAACCGACCTAAAAGATCCTCTACAATCACCAACAACCACCATAACAAACTATCATAACTGCCTGTTGACCACCACAACAAACTTTGACTATCCACTATAACCGTTTTTTTTCCTCCAAATATTTCCACCATTAACAATCATCAAGAACTTGTCAATAACCACTCAAATCACCACCAAAAATCTTCAAATCAACCACAGAATTCACCAAATCACATCAATAAACAAGTTACACTATCAAATCAATCAAAACAGTTGAAATCATGACTGATTCATCATCAAACAGCAACAATGAAGATACAAGTTCAGTTAACCATCCACTATTCCTTCACCAGATGGATCACCCTGGCCTAATCTTGATCTCAAAGAAGTTGTTGGGATCAGAAAACTACAGCTCATGGAGGAGATCCATGATAATTGCACTTAATGCTAAGAACAAACTCAAAATCATCACAAATGAGTACACTGAACTAGATGTGAATTCACCATTGAGAGCCTTATGAATAGGAATAATGACATAATAATTTCATGGATCTTGAACAAAGTCACTAATCAAATCAGCAACAAATTGAGTTTGTACACTATGCATCAGCCTTATGGTTTGAACTACATGAGCAATACTCACAATGGGATGGGCATAGAATCTATCAATTAACCAATGAGATCACTCAGTTAAAACAAGCAAACATGAGTTAAAGTTTATTATCAGAAACTCAACGGTCTTTGGGATGAAATAGATGCCTTAGAAGCCCCTTACATGTGTACTTACACTTATGTGTGTGTGCTAATGGGAGGCTTGTTAGGTCACCATCTTATCACAACAATATGTATTTCTAGAGAGAGAAAGTTATAGAGAGAGAAAGTGAAAGGAACTAATGAATGATTAGAGAAAATGATAATTGCAATTAGAACCAACAACCCTCTCCCTTCTAGGGAGGGGGTATTTATAGTGTTTACATAAGTAGGGGAGTTTCCCCTTGGTTCTAGAAGAACCTTCTATCACAGCTCATGGGCTTACTACATGAGCTGAGAAACTAATTACAAACATTTATAAACCATAATTATTAACGACCTATTACAAATGAAATGACCTACACTTGATAATAAAACATGTTCCTAACAATCTCCCCCTAAGGGTTGGTCATCATTTGTTGTCTTGCTTAGGTCGTTTGACGTCTTGAACTTCTTTGGCGTTCATAGCTTGTGACGTCTTTGATTCTTTGAATCTTTGTTCTTTGTTCTTGTTGTTGTGATCAGTTGTGAAATCTGCCTTTTATCAACATCTTTGTTGTTAGTGATGAGAGTCATTTCCAGCATGCTCATACTTCTGGGGAAGTTTGTGATTAGTATATTTGAAGCTCTCATTTTTTAACTTTGATCTTTATCTCATTACTTTGCAGATTCTTTGACTTTGATGTAGAATCTTTCTGAAATTTTCTTTGCTTTTTGAGAGAACTTCAATTAGTGTTGATGTTGGTATGAGCAAGTGAAGAGTCTGCACGATCTTTTCCACCCGTGAGCATCCATAAGAAGAAAACATAAAACATGGGTTAGAAATAATCCAGCGCTTACAAGTTTGAACTTCGAGAGTGTTAACAGCATAGTGTGAAAGCACATCTCTAATTCTCACAAAGGATGTTCCTGAACTGGAGTCCCACAAGTGAGATAACGCGATGTACCGAAATACACCTACAGTTCGGATGAGTCGCTGAGGTACACCGAAGCATCACCCCACGACTGTAGACCGTTTGAGACACACTAAGCGTAACCCACAAGGAGTTACCGAAGTGACCTGCTGTCAGGGCTGTTTGATGTTGACCCTGGCAGGAATTTCCATTCAATCACTGAGGATCACAATTGTGAATCCCCTCATAAATGTTCTGGCAGATTGCTAAGATCTGCGTAGGACTCTGAAATATGTCACTTGTGTCCATATTGTTTGAACAATCAAGTGATGAGATATTAGGTGTTCCTAAGAGATCTTTTGATGAATCTCATGGCTCTAGACTCGATTAGTGCGCATTGATTTTCCTAAGCGAAGACTAGGGAGAGGGTCTCCTTCTTCAATACCAACAATCTCTAAGAGAGAGTCGATAGATTACGTAGGGTTCCCTGTGAGAATGAAACAAGCTCTTTTGAGAGAACTTGAGTGGCTTAGAAGGTTTAGTGCATTGCGTCACTGGGTCCATGACGACTTTGTCTTCAATACCGGTGTCATCTTGTGACAACCAGTAGCATATCAATTGAACCCGGTGTCTGCCCTAAGTTGAATAATTTGGAGGGCTATTTCTTTTCACCATTTTCTTTAACTTTTTCTTTTTAATTCTTCAACTCCTTGTTTCTCCGATTCTCATATTCTCCTTTTTCAATCATACCTAAGGACTTCTAAATACTAACTATTTGTGATGTCCTTGGGTAGATCCCTCCGGCTCTGGCGGATCATAGGACGTTTATTCCTAAACTTAGTCACCTTTTAACTCCATGACTATCCTATGTTACCACAAAAAACCTTTTCTTGAAAAATCTCTCAAGATGTTTATAATGAAAAACATGTTTTGCTAACACCTTGAGAGTTTTTTGGTTTTTCAGAAAATACTCCCCCTCCACATGTGCTTATGAGTTTTGACTGAAATCTGCACAGAGAGGGAAGAGTTCGCACTTTTGAATTGATCGACTCTTGATAGACAATTCCCCGCGAGACACGGTTACGTTGTATAGTTAAAGAGTTCCATTATCAGCTTTTAGGTGACAACTAGCTCTAATAACTACCTTGAAGATGTAAACTCTCCTTAAAAAGGAGGTTAGACCCGTCAAAGTTCATGTCAATCAAGAGTGTCTCGGATTGGTACATTCTACTAAGATAAGTCTTGGAAGACAAATCTTTTCGATTACTGACATTCAAAGATCGTCAATTCATTGGTGATGTCTGAGTCGAGCACGTTATGAGATTCCATAACTTCCTGATCAACAATTTTAATCACATTTCTCCCCCTCAAAAATAGCATATGAATGTTGTTTTTGAAAAACATGTTGATTAAAATATGCTTTTTGAGGTGTTTGAAATTCTTTTGGGAAGAAACGGATTTCAAGGACATTTGATTTTGAACAAAGATTTTGTTTCAAACAGTTAAGAAGCTTTCGCTCCTTTTAATTAGGATTGAGGCACTGAAACGTACCACAGGGTCCTTTCGTGGAATCATATTTTGTTTACGTTGAACAAAAGTACTCCCCCTCAAATATGGAAGTATATTCGAGAGATAGCCTTCTTGAGTCGAATTTGAAACAGTTTATTACAGGTTGTAAAAAACATATTATCAGATTTGTTGTGCTTGTGAAAAAAATTCGAGCTCAAGGTTTAACTGAAAAACATAATCAATTCATATAAGCATACGAATGAAAGTAAAGAGTTAGAGTTATTACAGACAGATGTTTAAATGTTCGTAATGTTCCAAAAACTAACTAACTGCAGATACTTCATTCGGTCGACGAAACGTCAAGATATTCGGAACCCTTGCTCTTCCTCTAACATAGCCTTCAAGTCGTCGCATTTGAACTCGGAACTTGAGTCGTGAATCAATTTTCTTGACAAACTTTTCAACTTGCTTAACATCGCTTCTCTTCCATGTCATGTTCCGCAACCAACGTTGTTTTTGCGCCGCATTCAGATCTTCAATAATGTTGACAAGCTCAACCTTTACCTGTGTCAACGTATCGTCACTGAACTTGTGGATTTCTTCATATCTCATGAATTTGACGATGTTGTTCCGGATGAAGTGTAATCCAAATGGTGTTGTGGTGAAAGTATACGGTTTCTGGTCATAAATGCCGGGTGGTTGGAGATCAGGTTTGGTAAGATTCAGACGTTTCTGATAACTTTCAACACCAAGATGAAGATCTTCAACTCTTGACTTAATGACAAGACTGCGGATAAAAATGAGGATTGAGTTGAAGATATCATATTGTAAGCTTCCAGAAGATGCTCAAGTTTGCCTTGAACTTTGAGAAGATACATATCTTCGATATCGTTGAGGTTCAGAAACCGTAGTCACTTCGTTGAAAGTGTATTCGTTGTCGTCAGCTCTGCGAACCTTGATGTTAGTTAAAAAGTTGTACCCGTATTTATCCATAATCTCTGCACTTTTAATGGACAAGATCCGGTGGTTATAACACACTTTGTGTTTGGAGGTGAATGTGAGCCGCCATTTGTAAAACCATTTACGCATATTAGGCCATGGAAGATGCCAAGTTCTGTCTCATCATTATAATTAACAACCGAAGAACTAAACAAGTCAGCAACTTCTTCCTCCATTCCCTCTTGAGTGTAAACCGCAGCATGAAACTTAGACAATGAGGTTGCATACCGTTTCTCTGGATCTGTGTTTCCATACATTAGATATTCTAAATCATGGTTAAAAAAATAAGGTGTGGGTACCTTGAGATTGTGAGTATGACCCATGAGTGGTAAAGGTTGAGAATAGTCATGAAACTTGAATGTTTTGGAAGCACTGGAGGGCAGCGAAACATCCCAAGTAATGTTCTCAGACATTGCTCGTGCAACTTCCTCAAGATTGTATTCAAATTGAAGCCTTGAAGTGGTGGAAGTCTTAAATTGTGTAAACCCCTTTCGTGAATAGTGGCAATGTAAGACAATTGAAGTTTCTGCACCTTCATGATCTTTTTCAAATTCTTTGTGAAACCCACAATGGAAGCTTCATTAGGAAGATCATCTTCTGGATGAGCATCAATCATATCTACAAACCAGTCAAACTGAGTCGTGGAAGAGTCAATCCATTCTGGTGCATCATCTTGTTGCATGTTGAATGGTGGTTGGGATATGACTTGAGAGACAGTCTGTTGTGGAGGTTGATTGGAAGATTGTGGTTGAATCTCATCTTCAAGTGAAATATCATGAGAAGTGGTTTGAAAAACTGAAGATGACGGTGCAGTGAATTTGGAACGTTTGTCGCGTGGACGTGACTCATCATCTTTATCATCGGGTTCTGCGTTTACGGCGGGATATCTTTGCACGATGCAGATGCACTTTTCTTATCAACCCTCTTCATGGATTTGAGTAGAGCGTCTCGAAGTTCCACTTCTTCATCATCATCAATTATCTTCTCAAGAAGTTGACTTTTGAGATCAACGACAGGCAAAGTGGAAGGTTTTGTTTCAAGGGTTATTGGGTGTGTTTGAAGATGAGTGGCTACAGAGACCTTGAAGCTTGTTTTTAACATATGTGCGTAAGGCCGATGGCAGAACTTCATTAACGCAACTCTTGACCTCTGTAAGAAGAACCTGTTTAAGGATTTCCTCAATCTGCTCTGGTAATGGAAACTTCTGAATCTGTTGATGTTGTTCTTAAAGTTGCTTTTGTTGTGTCTGAACTTGGGTTTGAAGAGAAGTGAGCTGTGCTTGAATGTCTTGAAATTTATCTTTCACAGTTGCTTCAGATGTTTGTCGAGAAGGGAGCCTGATCTTAAAGGTGGTTTTGGAAGGAACATTCGTCTTAGACTGTTGATCTGAGGATCTTTGGAGGTGGTTGTGTTAGTGATTGTTGGTTATGAGCGGCACCTTGCAAATGTGGTTTATCAGCGAAAACATCATCAAAATCATCATTCTCATATTCATCATTGTTGTGATTCTTCATTATCGAACAAATGAATTGATCGGATTCATCTTTGGATGAAGAGTGTGTCTGAGAATTGAGTTATCCGATTCGGAAGATTATGATTCATTCATGGGTTGTTGAAGTGGTTCAGAAATCACCTTAGAACCTGATCCTGCACCCTTCTTATGCAACCTTTCAAGATCAGCTTGGTGATGACGTTTGGTGATAGCCAAGGTTTTCTTTAGAATTGCTTGGTCTTCTTTGTGAGTGCGAGGAGATTGAAGTAGTAGAGTTTGACTACTGATGGTTTTACCACGTTGTCTTGCAGCTTTTTCTTGTTTCACTTTGTGAATTCTTTGAGTTTCTGTAGGGTTAGCATCTTCGTCGTGATGATGAACTTGTTCTTCTTCAGAACATGTTCGATTTGGACAAATCTTCGTCAATCAGTGAGGTTTGCTTGTGTTTTGCAGTGGATTTCCTTCTTCTACCTTTAGAAATAATGCCAACTGTTCCTGCTTTTTCTGCTTGATCATAGTCCCTGTAAGCGGTAGTCAGCTTGATGCCATCATTAAAGAGCCGATCAGGAATTCTTAAGCATTTGTTTGTTGTGCTAGTGCTTTGAACTTTAACAGTTTTAAGCACATGATCCATGTGAGGAGTATGATACTGATCGACTTGCTATTCGTTTGTTGATGCTTGGATCTACTTGCATGAAGTATTCAATAAGAAGCTTGGTGTAACGAGCAAATGGAATTTTATACCCTTTCTTATTGGTAAACTGCCGTGCTTGATATATCATATCATTCCAGATTAATGGCATAATCAAGGTGTTGTGTATTAATGATACCCCAGAAGATTTGAAGTAGTTCCAAGCGAGGGTGTTCATGGCCATAGCTTTCCCGTAAGACAATGACTGAGTATGGTAAACAATGATAACCATGGTTGGGGAATGAATTTCCGGTTTACATCAGAACTGGTTGACAGCGGTTGAGAAGACTCATCATAACCCATTTTTCGAAGAGATAATGCAATTTGTGAAAACGATGGAGATGGTATGAATGAAGTGTTGGTCTTTGTTTCTTCAAGAGGAAGATGAAGAACATGACGAAGAATGCTAACATCAAATTCAACTGGAGTTCTGTCAATCTGGACTGTCATGATGGTGGAATCGTTACTTATCTTGAGTGAATGCCAGAATTGATGCAAGTAGATCGAGGGACACTTGCGATAAAGTCGAAAGATGCCTACAGAAGTGCTTCTTAAGAATTTCCACTATAATCTAACACGTGGGATGGCATAGAAGTTGTTCGAAATCAATACGAGAGTTTGAAAGCGCAATATTGCGTTCATCGTCAATGGGATACATGTCTTTCTTTGTGAGAGATCCTTGAGACATGTTTAGACCTGAAACAAAGCATTTACCAAGATATCCAAGAATTGGTAATGACATGTTAGAGAGATAACTCATATGATTCTATCATACAAACAATGCAAACACACAAAATCATTTATGAGTGAAACTCTCAAAATGAACTAAGGCATACTTGCTAAGACTCAATTGAAACACACTAGAAACATCAAGTTCTTGAAGAATAACAAGCATACAAACTCGCCAAAATTTCTTAAGGGAATCCTAAATGCTCATTAAACTCTATTATGAAACCTTAAACGCACAATTTGTCCTTAAACCTTGAACCAATGACAAACTTGCAAATAATCATAGGGCAGGTAGAAACTCGCCATTATTCAATCACACAACAAGAAACTCGCAAGCAACACAAACTCGCCAAAATCTAAAGCTGAGAGAAACTCGCCAAGTTATTGTGTGGAGGACAAACTCGCCAAACACTGAACAAAGAGAAACTCGCCAAATTATTGTGTGGAGGACAAACTCGCCAAACTCAGAACTAATAGAAACTCGCCAAACAAACAATGTTGCTAATATTCAAACTCGCCACTCTATAGATCTAAACAAACTCGCAAGAAATCTCAACCTTATTGAAACTCGCCAAGTTATTGTGTTGAAGACAAATTTGCCAAACTCTAAACTAAGAGAAACTCGCAAAAATTCATTAAGCCATGGCAAACTCGCCAAAATATTTTTGACAAACTCGCCAAATCTAAAGCAGTGAGAAACTCGCCAAAATTCATTAAACCATGGCAAACTCGCCAGAATATTTATGACAAACTCGCCAACATTCATAACATATTGAAACTCGCAAAAAAATTCATAACTTGACAAAATTAGCAAACTCGCCAACATTCATAACCATGATAAACTCGCCAGTTTTAGTACTCACAAAAATCCATACTTGTTGGCAAACTCGCCATTATTCAAATAGCAATACAAACACTCAAGAGATGTAGAAACTCGCAGATATGCATCAAACCGGTGCAAACTCGCCAAAATTCATACAAATCAAACCCTAAACTTGCAAAAAATCATAAGAGTATAGGAAACTCACAAATATTCATCTATGTTATGACTAACTTGCAATTATTCATCTAACGAACATAGGCATAATCGCAGAAAAAAAAACAATCAAAGACTATCCAATCAAGTACAGACCATAGGTAAACGATTCTTCATCAATATTTCCACAGATTCGTGATTAATAACTATGATAAAAAAAATCGTGATGAATAAGGCTATGACCAGATGCGCATGACCTATGACCAGATTCGCATAATCATGATTAAAAATCCTATGTCTAACAAACATAATCACAACAATTAGTAATAGAGACTTACAAGTGATTTGGAATAAAAAACGCTTGATATGGATCGAATGGGACCAAAAAGAAATTATGCAGCAGCAGGTGTTTGTTTGGTGTTTGTGAATTTGAGAAAATGAGAATAAAAACTAAGGTTTTAAAGGGAGTGGAATGAGAAAATGACACTTTTAGTCCCTAGAGTATTAAAAAACGTGTTTTTTTTTTTTTTTTTTTTTTTTCTTTTGTGAAAATGATAAAGAAAAAATCTTTTTGGGTTTTGTATAGATTTTATATTGTTGTATTTTGATTTTGAAATATGTATTTACAAAGAAATGTTTTTGGTGTTTGACGTTTTAAGAACGTTTGATTAAATTTTCCAGATCTTCTGGAGTCAAACACCGCATACCAATTTATGGACAAGCTCAGTAAACCTTGCTGGTGGCAAGGCTTTGGTGAACAGATCCGCTAATTGGTATTGAGTACCCACAAAGTATAGTTCAATTGTACCCTGTTCAACATGCTCTTTGATGAAATGATATCGAAGAGCGATATGCTTTGACTTGGAATGTTGAACCGTGTTGCAGGAGATTGCAATGGCACTCTTGGAGTCACATTACATCGGAATCTTGTCGAATACAAAACCGTAGTCCATCAGTTGTGATCTCATCCAAATTATCTCGAGCACATGCGACATGGCAACGTATTCAGCTTCTGTTGATGACATAGATGTACAGTCTTGTTTCTTTGACTGCCAAGACACCGGTTTATCTCAGAAATTGAACACCACAAGATGTACTTTTGCGCGTATCTAAACACCCTGCGTGATCAGCATCTGAAAAGCTATTAGTGCAAAACCGAATCCTTCGGATACCAGATTCCCAAGTGAATGGTTCCCTTTACGTAGCGCAGGATTCTTTTAGCCTCATTGAGGTGTCTTTTTTGGTCTTGACCGATAACGGGAGCAAAGATATACAAAAATACAATGTCGGTCTGCTGGCTGTTAGATACATGAGAGACCCCATAATACTTCGGTATTTTGTAGGGTCAATAATTTTCCCATGTAAATCAGCATCCAAATTTTGGTGAGGTTGAGATATAGGTGTGTTATAAGTATCACAACTGCTCATTCCATGTTTCTTCAAGATTTCAAGAGCATATTTGACCGATAGAAATATGCCACGGGGAGATTGATGAACCTGAAGTCCTAAGAAAACTTTAGTTCACCCATCATGGACATTTCAAAATTTTGTTTCATTAATTTTGCAAAAGCGTTTGAATACTTTTTATGTGTTGAACCAAAAATGATATCATCAACATAAATTTGAACAATCAAAATATCCTCCCCGTGACGTTGAATGAAAAATGTAGGATCAACAGTTGTCACACCCCCAAATTACCTGTTTTGCAGCGGAATGGAATTCCTGGGGATTGACTGTCATAGCATCACAATCACAGTTATATTGAACGACCTAAAGTGTCGTTTGGAAAATACATCGCTTGATTTAATAAAACAATCAGAGTTTACAAAGTAGGTCCCAAATGAAAATCAACTTGTGGGGAAATAAGTTTGTTACAAATCAACGATGTTTTAAAGTATGTAAAACCCAAGTGAGACGCGTCGTCACCACGACTCCATGATGTGTCCAAATGCATGCCATGAAGTGAATGCCTTAGATACCTGAGATAAAACATGCTAAAAGTGTCAACACAAAGGTTGAGTGAGTTCATAGAGTTTGTGTTGAAATGTAAAGCCTTTCAAAATCGTATATGCAGCAAAGGCATCGTAAATCGTTGAAATGTAAAGACTTTCAAAATCGTTTATGTAGCAAAGGCATTGTAAATCCACTTAGTTCCAAGTCCCGCCCATACAAAACTTGCAACCCGTGTGTTCACAACCTTTGCACCGAATATGCATAGTTTATGTTCAAACAGAAATCGCCAAATGAATTCACAAAATAGTGCATGACTCAATGTATCGAAATCGTTTATGCAACAAAGGCATTGTAAATCCACTCGGTTCCCAAGTCCCGCCCATACAAAACTTGCAACCTGTGTGTTCACAACCCATTTCCGAAATGTATATATAGTTTATATTCAACCACACATCGTCAAATGAATTCACAATAGTACCTAACTTGACGTAAAACCATAGGTTTAATTAATTCGTTTGAACACAATCATCGTAGTGTGAGTTAAATTGTTTCACACTCATCGTTAAAACAACATCGTATTTATTTCACTAAGTTCATGACACCAAAGCGTAAACATCGCACCAATAAAAATTGGTAATCATCGTTTCATCGCCGCCTTAATAGGTAATTTGCCAATTTACCTTAATGATTCAAATATAGTCGCCGATTTCCTAAATGGGTCAATAAGAAGCGGAGTGTTAATTCCAATAGGCCTATTCACAATATTCAGGCTCACTCGCAAGTGACTAATGGTGCATGATGTAGGGACTTCGAACATGGCAAATACTTAGTGACAATAAAACATTGGATATAGCATACAGTTCAAAGCATTTGTGTTCGATTAAAATGTAGCATGTATCTCCCCCAAGAGTTTGTAAAACAGTTAAAAGAGTAAAAGTGGGGCTATGAACTCACTTTGCAATGATTACGATGACAAAAGTGGATACCCTGAAATATAGCGTGAATCTCGAAAATGACCTATTATGAATGATATGATATGTAATGAGTTGCAATGTAATGTTATGCATGCATTTCAGATGTTATTTATACCATTTACGAGTTTTGAAAAATATTACTTGTTGTCGAAAAATACTCGTTTGACGTCTTGACCCTTCAAAAATGACTTTACAAGTTTTACGTCAAAATGTCATCCTACAATGGTTTTATAATGATTTATGGTGAAATTTTCACTTTTCGACGCAAAACAATGTCGTCGGAATATCATGAAATTAACAAAAATGGCTTCGAAAACTAGTCGTATTAAGCGGTGTACGCCGATCGTTAGAGAACGAACTCGACGGTTTTGGAAAGTTTGTATCGATATTTAGAAGTTTCAGTTCAGGAGTTTTAGTCCAAAAGGTCTCGATCATAAAGATATTAAGGGTTAAAGATAGTGATTTTGGCTAATTGTTGTGTAGAAAAATGAGTTTCGGCCAAGTTTGAACATCCGTAAATAATTTACTACAACTCCGCTTTACAAACAGCTTGTCATTTTGAAAAATATGGCCGGTGAACTTGATTTTACTAGAAGACATTTCGTTCCAAAAGTTTCACAACCTCGTTAAAACAGCCTCAAACATGGACGCTTACACTAATGAAACACTTGTATCGTAAAAATAATATAGTTTTTCAAAAAAATAATAGTTACGGCAAGTTTATGAAAACGTGCATATCTTTGTCGTTTCAAATCCGTTTTCACGATAATACGTCCTTAGTTTCATATCAAAGTATACTAATATATTTTTGATAAGTCGAAATAATTTATGAAGCTTAAGGCTCGCTTTTGACCCGAACAATGTAAAAATATGTTGCTGAAATTTCAGAAAACTATAAATTTCGTCGTCAAACTTTAAAAATTCACCACGGCTTCGTTATAACTCCGTTTTATTCCGTTCAAAAGGCCACGGATTCGTTTTAAAGTATATTTTCTAAATATCAAGGCCAAAGTTTCGTACCAACTGTCGGTTTTTCCAGAAAATCGAAACAAGAACAGTATACATTTTATACGTATAGAAAATAGTTTTTCTCGGACAAAACCTATTCTAATCCCTTCAAATCAACTCCAAAACTAATCTAATCCTACCATACACCTTCTTAGGGTGTCATGGGTTCCTAATCACCATCAAGACCAAGAATACCATGGGGATAATTATAGGATGACCAAATATATATATATATATTCTAAAATCATGAAAAAAAATGGTATAAATCACATATTATGCATACTTGCTCCAAACATGAAAAGATACATATGAAATGATAAGAAAACATGAAAAATGATAAAAACATGCTTACAAGTGAAAATGATGAGGTGAAAGTAACAAGGATTAGCCTAAACACTCTTGGTTTTTATTTCAAAACCTTATAAAGAGTGATAACTAGATTGTTTATACACTTGAACTTGAAAATTTTGATCCCTTGGTGATTTTGATGTGATGACCGGTTTTGAGAAGCCCCAAAGAAGAGAGAAACAAATTTTTCTAACACTTGGTACAAATGAAATGAATGAGAATTATTTGAGTTAAGTTGGACTTTATGGAAGAGTAAATTTTTTTACAATCACAAGCCATACCAATCCATTAATACACCCTCCCCTTGTCGGCCAAGGGGGAGGGATGTAAGATATTTATGTTTTTTTTTTTTTTCAAATGTAACTTGTATTATTTGTATAATTTTTGACAAAAGTGTAAGTTAAAGTGTAGATGTTATACAAGTAAAGGTAAATGGAAATTTTTGGTACAAGTAAGTTTTTAATAGATCAAAATAGAATGTAATGAGATAATAAAAATTGTAAAAATACATTCCTTGTGAAATTTGAGTGATAAAAATAATTATCGTATAATTTTTAAGAAAACGTCGTAATAATTTAACTTTAACGATTTATGTACCAAATAAATTTGAAACACTAGGAAAACTAAAAATATAGTTTTTATAAACTAAATGTAAGTTTAAAAATACATCGGGATCATTTTTGAAAGTAACGGATTAAATATACAAAATAATAACTCACGCGATAACGTTTATTTAATATAAAAATTACGCGATAAATGTGAAATGAAATGTTATGAATGAACTATCGTGATGCAAATGATGCAACGAAATGTAGAATAAACTTAGTCCATATGAAATGTACGTGATGTTATGATCATGAATTCGCTAAAACCATAAAGGTTACTCGAATTTGGAACACGTAAACCAAGTTTACGATAAATGTTGAAATAGTAAGGCATGAATTGTTTCGAGAAATGACCTGAAAGTACGGGTTGTCACATTAGCCCATCCAAAAAGGAATTCAGTCCCTGAATTCAGTCGTTGTTAGGTCTAACGGGTTTAGGGTTTGATGAGGCAAGCCTTCCCATTCTCGAGCAAAACCCTCAAAAGACTTTTTGGTAACCGATTTTTACTTAATCCCACAACTCATCAAACAAGAACTGTCATACGATTAGGCTAAATCGGTTTAGGTAACAACTTGTCTCTAGCTCGATCTTTGCAACTCATCAAACAAGAACTGTCACGCGGATCAAACTGGAAACAAGTGGTTTGAAGAAAATCTTTTGAAAATTTGGCTCGATTACGAAATTGCTTACACATATAAGCCTACTACTCCCTTCATTGCATGATTCTTCCTGAATTAGACATAGGTGATCAGGCTATGTATAATTTAGGAGTAACTATGCAATGCTTGGACTAATCGACTCATATGTTGTTTGGTGTTGAGTCAACTGATGGTAAAATTGTGATGAACATCGAGGAGAGAAGACATGGAGAAGTGTCGTTAAAATGATAGTTAAAGTAAAAAGAATTGAAATCCTCGTAAATGATAACAAATCGGAAAGAAAATAAAGTACGATAGATGAGAATATTTTACAACAAGTGGTTTATCAAACAAAAATACATCTTAGGTTATAAAGATTCGGATATGATGGAAAACATAAACTTAGTACGACATAGTACATAAGGAGAAATAAGACTGTTAGTTTCCGAACTTCTTCGGTCTTCCGCGTCGTTGATACCTTGACGAGCTCCTCCTCCTCCTTCCAACATATATACATTCCCATGAGCACCTTCAACTGGTTGACCTTGGTTTTGAGGACATTGATTCCGATAGTGTCCTTGTTCCCCACATCCGAAGCATGTGACTACGGCTTTACCTTTACAATCCCTGGCTAGATGTCCCGGTGTTTTGCATTTGTGGCACTTGGCAGGCAAGGACCCGAGTGATGAAAATTACATCGATTACATAGTGGGTGTGTTCCAGATACCCTCTACCTCTCATTGGTGCAGTGACATAAACCATTCCCGCTTCTTGCCTTCTATTTTGTTGTTGATGACGGTTAGTGTTGCGGTTTTGGTTGTTGTTGTTATCATCTCCTTGGTCGTTTTCCCATTTCCTTTTGTTGTTGTTGATTTGGTTATCGTCGTTGTTGTTGTTTTGGTTATTGTTGTAGTTGGTGCGGTTGTTGGGGTTGTTGTTGTTTTGGTTGGTGTTGGTGTACTTACCTCTCTTCACTACGGGCCATGAGCTTTTTAGTCACCCTAATAGCTTCCTCGATTGTTTGTGGATCAAACGAAGTCACATTTCCTTGAATAACTTCGAAGTCCCCGATAAAAGCCTCTAGTAACTTCTCATTATCCGGTACCATCGACGGGCATAACGCGGCCAATTCCTGAAATCTCTGAATGTATGTGTCAATATCGTACCCAATCGTTACTAGTTCGTAGAACTCCGTCTCCAACTTTTTCACTTCGTCGAGGACAAAACTTCTGAGTCACCAAACCCTTAAATTGCTCCCAAGTAAGCTTGAAAGCATTCTCCATTCCAATCGGTTGAGCATATGAATTCCACCACGACAACGCTCCATCGAGTAATGTACTTGTAGCAAATTTGACCTTACTATCATCCGGGCAATTACAAAGCAAAAACACGGATTCCAACTTTTCAAACCATCGCACCATGGCCGTGGCTCCTTCAGTCCCCCTAAACTTGGTGGGATCTCCACTTTTAAAATCCTTGTAAGAACATCTCTTAACTCCGGATCCTCCGGCATTTCCAAGATAGCGGCAGCTAGCCTAGCGGCCAAAGGCGGCCTCAGCGCAGCAGCAGCGTACTTTTTCCCTTTCGACTCTTACAGCATCAGCTATGCTATCATTCACTAACTTTTGAATAGCTGCTTGGGTCATTTCAACTAGCTTTCTTGGTGCCATATCTTCTTAAAAACAAGAGGAAATGTGAGACGTAGCAAAAATCCGATGTTAATAATAAACACTCCAAAGAGATGTGATAAGAAATGGTAAGTTTGAGGTTATTTTTCAAAATAATCGACGGGTTCAGAAAAGATGGGTTATGAGGTGTCGTAAGTGCTTCAAGTGTATAATGGTTTAGTGACTTAATGTGTTAGTAACGTGTAACTCGACATGTTAGTGATGAAACAAAGGAGTGAGAGTGACCTTGCCCTACTTAAGGGTTTATCTCGGCATTCGGCGTTATCGGTGATGAGTCAATTGATGTAAAAATTGTGATAGGGAATGACAAGGAATTCTCCACATTAGAGTATGAGGAAAGGATAATGGGATGGGTATTTGAAGGCATCCATGTGACAATCGATATGAAATGAAAGTAAATAACTCGAAAAATGTACGTATAAACCGCATGTAGAGTGAACATGCACTTATGATGAAATGATGAGATGCTATGATAATGTAGTTATAGTCTAGGGTCAATGATGCAACCTAGTTCTCTATAACAAGCTCGATGCCAATCTGCACACCCCCAAATTACTGTTTTGCAAATGAATGGAATTCACGGGGATTGACTGTCATTGCATCACAATCACAGTTATATTGAACGACCTAAAGTGTCGTTTGGAAAATACATCGTTTGATTTAATAAAACAATCAGAGTTTACAAAGTAGGTCCCAAATGAAAATCAACTTGTGCGGAAATAAGTTTGTTACAATTCAACGATGTTTTAAAGTATGTAAAACCCAAGTGAGACGCGTCGTCACCACGACTCCATGATGTGTCCAAATGCATGCCATGAAGTGAATGCCTTAGATACCTGAGATAAAACATGCTAAAAGTGTCAACACAAAGGTTGAGTGAGTTCATAGAGTTTGTGTTGAAATGTAAAGCCTTTCAAAATCGTATATGCAGCAAAGGCATCGTAAATCGTTGAAATGTAAAGACTTTCAAAATCGTTTATGTAGCAAAGGCATTGTAAATCCACTCGCCCAAGTCCCGCCCATACAAAACTTGCAACCGTGTGTTCACAACCCACCGCGAGAATATGCATAGTTTATGTTCAAACCGAAATCGTCAAATGAATTCACAAAATAGTGCATGACTCAATGTATCGAAATGTTTATGCAAAGGCAAAGGCATTGTAAATCCACTCTTCAAGTCCCCCATACAAAACTTGAAACCTGTGTGTTCACAACCCATTGCCGAAATGTATATATAGTTTATATTCAACCACACATCGTCAAATGAATTCACAATAGTACCTAACTCGGCGTAAAACCATAGGTTTAATTAATGCGTTTGAACACAATCATCGTAGTGTGAGTTAAATTGTTTCACACTCATCGTTAAAAACAACATCGTATTTATTTCACTAAGTTCATGACACCAAAGCGTAAACATCGCACCAATAAAAATTGGTAATCATCGCTTCATCGCCGCCCTAATAGGTAATTTGCCAATTTACCTTAATGATTCAAATATAGTGCGCTTTCGATTTCCCTAAATGGGTCAATAAGAGCGAGTGTTAATTCCAATAGGCCTATTCACAATATTCGCCACTTATAAGTACTAATGGTGCATGAGGTAGGGACTTCGAACATGGCAAATACTTAGTGACAATAAAACATTCGGATATAGCATACAGTTCAAAGCATTTGTGTTCGATTAAAAATGTAGCATGTATCTCCCCAAGAGTTTGTAAAACAGTTAAAAGAGTAAAAGTGGGGCTATGAACTCACATGTTGCAATGATTACGATGACAAAAGTGGATACACTGAAATATAGCGTGAATCTCGAAAATGACCTATTATGAATGATATGATATGTAATGAGTTGCAATGTAATGTTATGCATGCATTTCAGTATGTTATTTATACCATTTACAAGTTTTGAAAAAATATTACTTGTCGTCGAAAAATACTCGTTTGACGTCTTGACCCTTCAAAAATGACTTTACAAGTTTTACGTCAAAATGTCATCCTACAATGGTTTTATAATGATTTAGGGTGAAATTTTCACTTTTCGACGCAAAACAATGTCGTCGGAATATCATGAAATTAACAAAAATGGCTTCGAAAACTAGGTAAACGGTTATGCGTCGATCGTTAGAGAATGAACTCGACGGTTTTGGAAAGTTTGTATCGATATTTAGAAGTTTCAGTTCAGGAGTTTTCGTCCAAAAGGTCTCGATCATAAAGATATTAAGGGTTAAAGATAGTGATTTTGGCTAATTGTTGTGCAGAAAAATGAGTTTCGGCCAAGTTTGAACATCCGTAAATAATTTACTACAACTCCGCTTTACAAACAGCTTGTCATTTTGAAAAATATGGCCGGTGAACTTGATTTTACTAGAAGACATTTCGTTCCAAAAAGTTTCACAACCTCGTTAAAAACAGCCTCAAACATGGACGTTACAGCTAATGAAACACTTGTATCGTAAAAATAATATAGTTTTTCAGAAAATAATAGTTACGGCAAGTTTATGAAAACGTGCATATATTTGTCGTTTCAAATCCGTTTTCTACGTATAATACGTCCTTAGCTTCGTATCAAAGTATACTAATATATTTTTGATAAGTCGAAATAATTTGTGAAGCTTAAGGCTCGTTTTTGACCCGAACAATGTAAAAATATGTTGCTGAAATTTCAGAAAACTATAAATTTCGTCGTCAAACTTTAAAAATTCACCACGGCTTCGTTATAACTCCGTTTTATTCCGTTCAAAAGGCCACGGATTCGTTTTAAAGTATATTTTCTAAATATCAAGGCCAAAGTTTCGTACCAACTGTCGGTTTTTCCAGAAAATCGAAACAAGAACAGTATACATTTTATAATTATAGAAAATAGTTTTTCTCGGACAAAACCTATTCTAATCCCTTCAAATCAACTCCAAAACTAATCTAATCCTACCATACACCTTCTTAGGGTGTCATGGGTTCCTAATCACCATCAAGACCAAGAATACCATGGGGATAATTATAGGATGACCAAATATATATATATATATTCTAAAATCATGAAAAAAAATGGTATAAATCACATATTATGCATACTTGCTCCAAACATGAAAAGATACATATGAAATGATAAGAAAACATGAAAAATGATAAAAACATGCTTACAAGTGAAAATGATGAGGTGAAAGTAACAAGGATTAGCCTAAACACTCTTGGTTTTTATTTCAAAACCTTATAAAGAGTGATAACTAGGTTGTTTATACACTTGAACTTGAAAATTTTGATCCCTTGGTGATTTTGATGTGATGACCGGTTTTGAGAAGCCCCAAAGAAGAGAGAAACAAATTTTTCTAACACTTGGTACAAATGAAATGAATGAGAATTATTTGAGTTAAGTTGGACTTTATGGAAGAGTAAATTTTTTTACAATCACAAGCCATACCAATCCATTAATACACCCTCCCCTTGTCGGCCAAGGGGGAGGGATGTAAGATATTTATGTTTTTTTTTTTTCAAATGTAACTTGTATTATTTGTATAATTTTTGACAAAAGTGTAAGTTAAAGTGTAGATGTTATACAAGTAAAGGTAAATGGAAATTTTTGGTATAAGTAAGTTTTTAATAGATCAAAATAGAATGTAATGAGATAATAAAAATTGTAAAAATACCTTCCTTGTGAAATTTGAGTGATAAAATAATTATCGATAAATTTTTAAGAAAACGTCGTAATAATTTAACTTTAACGATTTATGTACCAAATAAATTTGAAACACTAGGAAAACTAAAAATATAGTTTTTATAAACTAAATGTAAGTTTAAAATACATCGGGATCATTTTTGAAAGTAACGGATTAAATATACAAAATAATAACTCACGCGATAACGTTTATTTAATATAAAATTTACGCGATAAATGTGAAATGAAAAATCATAAATGAACTAACGTGATGCAAATGATGTCAATGAAATGTAGACTAAACTTAGTCCATATGAAATGTACGTGATGTTATGATCATGAATTCGCCGCTAAACCATAAAGGTTACTCGAATTTGGAACACGTAAACCAAGTTTACGATAAATGTTGAAATAGTAAGGCATGAATTGTTTCGAGAAATGACCTGAAAGTACGGGTTGTCACAACAGTTCCTTTGGTAAACTGATTAGCGGGAAGAAATTTTGACAGTTTGTCGTACCAGGCCCGTGGAGCTTGTTTAAGACCATAAAGAGCCTTTTTGAGCTTGTACACGTAGTTAGGATGATCTGAATCAACGAACCCGTCCGGTTGACCCACATAAACTTCTTCACGAGTTGACCATTGAAACGCCGTTTTACATCCATCCGATAAACCGTGATATTCTTGTGTGCGGCATATGCCGAAATATCCGTGCATGCTTCAAGTCGAGCCACTGATGCAAACGATTCTTCATAATCGATTCCTTCTTCTTGAGAATACCCTTTAGCCACAAGACGAGATTTGTTGCGAATAACATTGCCTTCAAAGATCCGCTTTGTTTTTCCAGGATCCACTTGAGTCCAATGACATAAATCCCATCTGGTCTTGGAACAAGTTCCCAGACTTCGAGACGTTCGAACTGATTCAACTCTTCTTGCATTGATTCAATCCAATTGTCATATGTCATAGCTTCTTTGATGTTTCGTGGTTCATCATGACAAACAATGAGTGCATAAACACAAGTTTCAGCATCAGTATGAAGTCGTTGTCTCGTCATAACTGGGTTAGAAGGATCGCCAATCACATTTACTAAGGGAAGATCTTTCGTCCATATATGTGTCGAAGGGTGGTGATTGAATGTTGCATTCATATTAGATGGTTCCAAATTGTGTGAAGACGACTCGCCAATGTCTGGAATGGTTGGAGCCGGAGCAAATGGATTGAAGAAAGCATTTCCGTCATAATCTGCGGGTACGGGTACTTCTTGATTTTGTGATTCATCACCGTGTCTGTGTTGGATGCAATGTGTTCTTCGTTGATAGAGAATCATGCAGCGGTGCATCCGTTGCAACAGTTGTTGTTGTTGGAGCAGTGTATCGGGTATTGAGTATGATCGGGTGTGTGCGGAAACAGTCGATACATCCGAGCACTACTTTCATTAATCTCATCAAACAGAGGAGCAAACAATGTTTCCAATTGTTGACGAGTGAATTCCATGGGTGGAACAACTGATGAAGAAGGAAAGTTTAGACGGTTAGATGCGGGTCCTAAGCGGTTTTGCTCGAAGCCATTTCGTAAGCTCATCAAAGTTAACATGAACGGTTTCCATCATTTGTCGAGTTCGACGATTCCAAATTTTAAATCCTTTCGAATTTTCACAATAACCAATGAACACTCCAATGTCGCTTTTGGTGAAGTTTACCAATATCATCACGATCATTTTTCGGATAGCACAGCAACGAAAACATGAAAATATCTTATATCTGGTTTGCGGTTGTGAACAATCTCATATGGAGTTTTATTATGGCGTGTATGAATGATGGAACGGTTTTGAGTAAAGCATGCAGTTGAGACAGCTTCAGCCCACAAAAAATCCGGTAATTGTGAGAAAATCAACATCGTTCGAGCAGCCTCCACTAACGTTCGGTTTCGTCTTTCAACAACACCATTTTGTTCAGGAGTACGGGCAATTGAGGTTTGATGTGTGATTCCAACTTTCTCAAAATAAGTACGAAGTGTTTGATTTTTGAATTCAGTTCCATTGTGCTTCTTATAATGCGGACAGGTTTCTGAAGTTGAACTGAATCTTTGTGAGAAATGTGATAATCATTGTTGGAGCTTGATCTTTAGTGCGGAGAAAATAGACCCAAGTCCATCGTGAATAATCATCAACAATAACCGAATGTAACGTTTTCCATTCACACTTTGTACACGATAGGCCACATAAATCCATATGAAGTAAGTTAAGAACATGTTGAGAACTTGGTTCGGATTTTGAGGGAAAGTTAGATCTCTTGCTCTTGCCTTGTTCACAAGCCGAACATAAATGATCTTTGGTGTATCGGAACCTTGGAAGACCATCAACTAACTTATGACGAAGCGAGTTCACCATGGTTTTGAAGTTTAGATGAGAAAGCCTTTTGTGCCATAACCATGATTTAGTCGAAGTTGCTTTGGAGAGAAGACAAATCGGTGAAGATGCAATCATATCGGACATAGTAATCGTATAAAGATTTGTGCTCCGATTGCCGGTGAGTAAATCATGTCCGTCCAAGTCACGTACGTAACATGTTTTGGAGCGAAACGCAACTTCCAAATCATCATCACAGAATTGTCCAACAGAGAAAAGATTGTGTCCAAGACCTTCAACATAATAAACCCGACAGATCTCGATGTTTCCATTGACATAATCTCCATATCCCATTATTGCAGCAAAATGATCATTCCCGAATCTGACAGGTACATCGATGAACTTTGAAACAAGGTTTATTAACAGCTTTAGATTTCCTGTCATATGTCGGGTACATCCGCTATCAACAATCCACAGAACGAGTTGAATCACCGGCAACACACGAAGACAACGAGGGTGGTATGATAGAAGCAGTGGAACCCAAAGAGTTAGTGGGTTCCATTATGTTAGTGTTACACATATTTGCACATTTAGGAATCCATTTAAAACTTGAGGTACGCTGCAACCATTGTTGCCATAACCAATTATGTTTTGCTTTGGTCTTAGTGAAGTCACTAGGTGAGTACATTTGCTTAGGAGATGTTTTTGCAACAATGGGTGTGTCTACAGATTTCTCAGAAACTACATTGTGCACCTTCCCTAAATTTGATTTTGCAACTATTGGGGACCTAGAGGGAGAGCCAAGTATAGATTTCTTAGAACGAGCTAACAGAGAGTTTGCAACACATTTATCATGATTACCAGACATCATACTTTTACGACAAAACACACAGGAAGCATTAACGTTTGAAACGTTTACAGACTTATCATTCGTTACACTGACATTAGAATTACAAGTTGCCAAATTTGAATCTAAAGCAGATGCAACATGATTTTTATTCGATTTCCTAAGATGAACTTCTACTTCTGATGTCGGACGAGTGCTCTTCCTATGTTGCGAGATCCTAGTATTTTCTTGGTGTCTCTTATGCTCGGATCTTCTAACATTAGTAGACGCAACTATTCCTGTAGAAGTGGAAGAAAGCAAATTAGTTCTCTGAGGTTTATCAATTATATACATGCCAGGAGCAATCACTTTTGTGTTACTAGACTTGCAAGATTCTTGTTTAGCTAGCTTTTCTTTAAGCTCAATGATGATGTGTTTTTGATCATGAATTATGGAATTTAATCTTCCTTGTTCACCCAACATTTGTCGAGTGTATTCAACATGGTGATCAAGTTCTTTTGAAGCTTCAGAACGAACAGTTTTAAGAGAATCAAAAATCGTTTTATATTCCTGTTTGACTTGTGCAATCTCTTGTTCATATTTGAAAATTTGACATTTTAACGATGTATTTTCATCATCAAGAAATTCGACTTTTGAAATTCGCGACTGATCCAAAGACACTTTTTCCATGTGATTTTGCAAAGCAAGTTCAGATTCAATTGTCTTAGACTGACACCATTGAAGTCTTCGTTTAAGTTCAGAAATCTCCATTGAAAGTTTAGATTGGACATCATCATTTTGTGAAAACAGTTTTTTCATTTTCCTCTTTTAATTTCGCAATTTCATGCCTTAACATCTGATTGTCCATTTCCAACGTTTGAACCATATTGAGATTCTCAGCAGGTAACACATTTTCATTCACATAAGCAAATTCACAATATATAACCACGAAGCAATATTAGCGAAAGAGCATCTTCTATCAATCGATCAAGGGCATTTTGAAGATCTTGGTTTTTGCATTGTTCTTGTGAAACTGAGTTTTCAAGTGTGTTAAAAGCTTCAATCATTGAAGTCACCTCTTGTTGAAGTTCCCTTCCTAGTGTGTTGCACACAGACGCAGATGTGCGACATGAGGTGAGATTTGGGTTTGAAACATTTTTCTTTGCTCTCTTGCATAAGCAGATTGAAAATTAGATGCTTTTAACTCAGAATTTTTCTCAATTGCCGTTTCTAAAAATGAAATATCTTCCATAAACGTTTGAAAGTATCGTAATACTAAACAAGATTTAGGAGTTTTTGGCAATGAGTTGCTTTTGCAAGAGGACGGTAAAGGACCATTTAGGTGTGCAACACTGTGAACGGGGCCTTCTACACTAGATGCCTCAGTTTTTTCAGAAAGATTATATGTTGGTGTTGAAATGACATTCAGTTTGTAAGAAGCATTTTCTCTTGTGTAATCATATGGTAAAATTCCATTTTATCGCATGTTTAAGCGACTTCGATCATCTTGTGCCCATTGTTCCTCACAATCAAATACAACAAGTTGCATGCTTGGATCTAAAAGACATTGAGCACTATACAATTTGGGCATTTCCTTGAGAGCTGTGTGAAGAAAACGTGGGTGATTATACCCAAGAGCAAAACGCTTTTGAGTCATCGGGACTCGGAAGTAAATTTGACATTTCAATCTGTTTAACTGAGTGGCCAATCTTATATACAACAGCACCAAAATCTTTTAACCGTCTTTCCAATCGAAGAATTTCCTCGATTTGATCATCAATGCGCTTCTTAGATTTCTTCTTGAATTCGAAAAATTTGACCGACTTGTTGAAAAATCTTTTTAGTATTTGAAAGTTCCGTTTGAAGATTGTCGATGTTTTTTGAAGTTCGACTTTTCTTGTTCAACTTTAGAAATCTTTTCGTTATTTGTCGCAACAATTTCATGCATTTGATGTTGAAGATTTTGTTCGTTAACGTAAGATTTTTGAAAGGCCACTTCAAAACTTGTTTCTCAGGTGTTTTTTGTTTCAAAATCATTTATCCGTTTTCGACAACTCTCAAGTTCAGCAGTCAAGGAGGTAATCTCAGCCCTAAGGTTATGGTTTATTTCATTACATTTTGCAGTTTGAGCTTGAAATGGCGTGTAATGAAGTCAGATATTATGAATCTGGACCATGAATTGCTTCACTCTGTTCAATATGCTCATTATTTTCATCATCACTTAAGTCATCAAATGTAACCACGGGGTTAATTTGATCAACTTCATTATGATTAAATGATGATTCATGTTGAACAGATTGCTGCTCATCGATGCGATGCGACACAATTGCATTTATGAGACATATATCGTGTCGTACCGAGATAGACCGTCCGTGTCATAGACGGTCCATTCTCTGTTTGACTGATGTGATGTTCTTGCATATTTGCCATCAAAATAACTGCAAAATTTGCTTCCAAATCTTCATATTCATCATCTGAGAGAGTATCCGCCATAAAACCTTGCTTTGTTTCACCGAGTTCTCCTCCTGATTCATCCTTGTATGCCATCAGCATGACTTGCTTATAGTAATCTCCTCCTCTTGTTCGTGGTTCAGAACAAGCATTAGCAAGATGTCCTTGCTTTTTGCAATTATAGCAGCGAATAGTAGATCCCGGCGGTGAATCCCCTGTTTCCACAACTTGAACATTTCTCTTGAAAGTATTACCCGATCCCCCTGCGGATGTTTGACCATTTCCAGAATTAGCAGAATACCCACTTGTAATCATACGACGACCACTAGTTCTGTTTTGAACCTCAACTTTGCCACCTTGTATAACAACATGACTTTTGGGATTTGATGATGAACGAAGACGATTGTTTGACTGAGTAGAGAACTTGGAGAAGGCTTTAGCAATAAAGGCCATTCCATGATTTAATGCTTCAAAGGCATCAACTTGATCATCATTGATTTGAGCAGAGTATGCATTGTTAGAATCTCCTGCGGGTGTGAGTTGATGAGAAGGTGTAGGTGGAGCATAACTAAAGTGACGTTGTTGTTGATCGAAAGCATGATTTGACTTTGGGTAAGGAGTTGGATAACCATGTGCCATGAGAGCAATCTGACAGAATGGGTGGTGTAGGGAAACAATGTGTGCCACGAGCTTCTTTATCTTTGATAACTTCATATTGATGATGTTTCAGATAATCATACAATAATCCATGCTTGACTTCATGAAGATCCTTGACTTGTCGAACAAACGTAACATACTTATGCCAATCCGGTCCTAGTGAGTTCAGAAACTTGGTGTTAATAACAATTGTTGGAAGATCAATCTTATGTCGATGCAAATCATTGACCACATTTGTGAAACGATGATAATATGATTCAAGTGATTCCCAGGCTCAATGGTAAACACATCAAAGATGTGATATAAATTAGACTCCATGTCGATCTTATTCAGCCTGCCTTCCATTAAAAGGTGAATTTGTTCCCACATAGCTTTTGCAGTTATCTGTGCATCAATACTTTTGTAAATCGGATTAGGAATTCCAAGAAGTATTTGTTGCATAGCAAGCTCATCAGCTTCAAGATGAAGTAGTTGTTCAGGTGTTAAACGACTAAGTGGAACAATTGTGATAGTATCGGTCTCGGTGGAACAATGTAGGATCGCGGAACAGTTTCAGTTGGCATTTGAAACGGTCCTTCTAAGATCACCTTCTTTAGATACTTACCATGAGGTTTCTTGAGTTCCATATACCTTAGAAATCGACTTGACCATTGCACATAATTTCCTGGTGTAAGCATTGGAGGACGAGTATCCGAACCAGCTTCATGAATCGATTGTTGACTTGTAACAGCTTCACACATTTGAGAGAACCAAGTTTGTTGTTGAGGGATTTGTGGAACCATTGACGTTCGTTGTGGTCCTTGTTGAGGATGGTTTGGAGTATATTGTTGATTAAATTGTTGTTGATAAATTGCTTGTTGTTGATTCCATTGTTGATGTTGTGGACTTAGTTGTTGTTGTTGTTGTTGATTATGAGTGTAAGGAAAATAGTTGGTTGATGGTGGTTGAGACATATTTGTGAAGTGATGTTGATCGTTAAGGACAATTAAGGTTGAGGTTGTTTAGACTTAAGTAGATGAGTAGAAGAAAACCAAACTTGCAGAAATCCAAACTTGCTAGCAAGAAACTCGCAGACAAGAAACTTGCAGAAAGAAACTCGCAGAACTGCAAACTCGCAGGAAGAAACTCGCCAAACTGCAAACTCGCAGGAATTCAGACAGAAACTCGCCAACTCTGCAAACTCGCAGAAATTCAAGACAGAAACTCGCCAACTCTGCAAACTTGCGAAATTCAAGACGAAACTTCGCCAACTCTGCAAACTCGCAGAAATTCAGACAGAAACTCGCCAACTCTGCTAACTCGCAGAAATTCAAGACAGAAACTCGCCAACTCTGCAAACTCGCAGAAATTCAAGACAGAAACTCGCTAAACTTCAAAGAGAAACTCGCAGAAACTCATGAGAAACTCGCAGAAATTCATGGCTAACTCGCCAAACTCGCAGAAACTCATAAGAAATGCGCAGAAACTCGCAGAAACACGTATTCAGTCCAAAAAGTCCATAAGTTTCAATCTAAAACACGTTTTTAAGTCCGGATTTCTATTAAATCTAATCAATATTAACCTAAATTATCCCTTGGCTCTTGATACCACTTTTTAGGTCACCATCTTATCACAACAATATGTATTTCTAGAGAGAGAAAGTTATAGAGAGAGAAAGTGGAAGGAACTAATGAATGATTAGTGAAAATGATAATTGCAATTAGAACCAACAACCCTCTCCCTTCTAGGGAGGGGGTATTTATAGTGTTTACATAAGTAGGGGAGTTTCCCCTTGGTTCTAGAAGAACCTTCTATCACAGCTCATGGGCTTACTACATGAGCTGAGAAACTAATTACAAACATTTATAAACCATAATTATTAACGACCTATTACAAATGAAATGACCTACACTTGATAATAAAACATGTTCCTAACAAGGCTCAATAGGGCAAGAGAAACAAGAAAGAGGTTGTTACAGTTTCTAATGGGTTAGATGATTGTTTCTTAAATGTGAGGGGTCAGATCTTGTTGATACACCAATGTCAAATGCAACCAAAGCATATGATATGTTGAGACAGGAAGAGAAGCAAAGGGAAACCAACACTCCTAAGTATATTACACCCATAATCATGAACACCTTCAAAAATCCAAGAAAAACAGACCCAACAATGTCCCAAACATCAAGAGAAGTAACTTTAAACCAAGAGTGATCTATGGGAATTTTTAGAAAGAGGGATATTAAAAAAATAAATGCTATCAACTAGTTGGGTATCCTATTGGGCATCCATTCCATGGAAAGGTCAAGCCAGGGAACTATGGATCAAACAGGCCAAGTAATTTCAAGCAGAGAATTGTCAATATGGTCACATGACAACGTGGTCAAGATGAGGGTTCAACAGATGAAGCAGAATCAAGTGGAACAAAGCTTGATAAAGTAGTTTTTGCCATGATGGATTCTCTGAAAAACCAACTCAACCAAGTCATGATGATGCTTCAAAACTCCCAAGGTAAACGTGATCCTAAACTCTTAGTTGTAGGGAGATATTTGTTCATAGCTTCATGTGTTTCATTGTTTAAAAATGCTTGGGTAGTAGATAATGGAGCCACTATCACATACGTACTGCACTCACTCTCATGTTTAACATCATACACTGCACAATCCCAATTATAGTCTCCTTACCAAATGGACATATTGTCACAGTCACCACAATTGGATCGGTAAGAGTTAAGCCTAACTTATCCTACACAATGTGCTTTATATCCCATCCTTTTCTTATAACCTACTATGAGTGATTCAAGTCACCAAAACAACCAGCTTCTCAATCATATTTAACAACTCAACTTGCATATTTCAAGGCAACAACAAAAGGATCGCCTATGGAATCCAGTATGATGGTATGTACATCATCAAATCAGATGATAGCCAAACACCACCTTCCACAGCTTCATCACCATCACCTCATACTATTGTGCTTTCACATAGTAGCAATTTACATTTTTGGCATGCTAGATTAGACCATCCTTCTACCCATGTAATCAAAAAAATAAAACAACTACCTGTATTTACTACTGATGTATCAAAGTTGCATTATAAAATTTGCTCTATTGCCAAACAAACTGCTTTACCTTTTCCTACAAGTGTTTCACATCTCATGGTTTATTTGATTTACTACATGCTGACACATGGGGCCATACAAACATACCACATAAAACAACTATAAATACTTCTTAACATTTATAGATGATTGTGCAAGAGTATGTCATAACTGATCACAACCACAAGAACAAAGAACAAAGATACAAGGCACAAGGCACAAGGACGTCACGAACACAGAACTTCAAAGACTAAAGGACGTCAACGACCTATGATGACCAACCCTCAGGGGGAGATTATTTGGAAACGATAAAGTGTCGGTCATTAGTTTATGTAATAAGTCGTTTATTTATATCAGGCTTGTATGTTTAGTTAAAGGGTCTGCCCATGTAGCAAGCCCATGGGCGACCCAACGCTTGTATGTGTAATATATATAGCCCTTCTCAAAATGAGAAGGGCATTGGTTCTAGTCATTTCTGTTGATACAAATACACCGTAAAAACGTTTATTCATATTTAGCGATCTCGTTTTGTTTTGTTGATAACAAATATAAAGTTATCATAAGTAAAATTATAAAAATACATGTTATTTTTCTAAAGAATATACATTTGGTCATTCACATAAAATGTTGTAATAATTTATTTGTTGTAATAGTTTATGTAATAGGATGGATAATATCCAAGACCCATGACCCATACCCATGGAGCTAATCCATAACCCATGAACCATTGCATGACATCATGCATGAAATCATATTGGGTATTATCCATGACCCATGACCCAATGTCCATGATACCCATGACCCAAGACCCATGACCTATTGTCTAGATACATTGTATCTTGTTGCGTACTCATGACCCAAAGCCCATGACCCATGGCTCATACCCATAACCCATAACCCGGTTTGCAACCCAAAATCCGGAGTGGTATAACCCAGACTGCCAGATCCCTAGGTTTGCACTGGTCGGATCCGCCAGAACCGTGGGACAGAAGGCTTTTGGTGCCTATAAATAGTGAGTCATTTCTTCACTGTTACTCACCCTTCTTCTTACAACTCTCTCTTCTAACCTCTGATCATTTGATCATTCTGGTAGTTCTTCTATCTTTTGTTGTGATTCTCATATAGGTCCTTCTCAAAGGCGAGATCACGCTTTAATACAAGTCATCCAAGCAAAGGGTCCTTGATTGATTGGTCCATCCACAAGATTTCTGCAGCAAGATCTTGTAATTCATATTTCACATAGTTGTTGTGTAATAGTTGTGATAGGTTTGGTTCTACCTCGTGGAAGAACTCTGTATTTAGCTTTGTACCGGCAAAAGTTTAAGCGACGTTGTGAGGCTTCTCCGCCGTGTTGAAGGAGCTTGATGACATAGTGCTTGAACTCTCGAGTGCGGAACTCGGAGAGTGGAGTAGGGCAAGGAAGGTTTCCTTGTAGTCGAACCACTATAAATCACTTGTGTCGCTACTTTCTATCTTTTATTTTACTTGCTTTCATTATTTACTTCACTTATTGTTTTATACTATCTATCCATCCATACGAATTCACATAAGATCGAATCTAAACATTTAAAACTTAAATTTAAAATCAGTAAAACTATTCAACCCGCTTCTAGTTTTTCACAATTGGCATCAAGAGCAAGGTTTACAAAAGTTTTAAAGTAAATTGTATTTTAAAAACTTTTCGACAACAATAAGTTTTGAAAATTATAGAGAAGGGCAATCTATGCAACGACTTCCACTACTTGAAACTAATGGTTTTATTTATTGGAAAACTAGATTTGAAACTTATGTGAAATCAAAATATATTGATCTTTGGTATATTATTGTTGAAGGTTATTTTCAAGCTACTACAAAAGATGATAAAACCGGCAACGAAGTAAACATTTCTCATGATCGTCTCACCGACGACCAAAAGAATTCTACAATGCCTTGCCTAAAAAGGAATATGAAATAATTTATATGCTTAAAACCTCTAAAGAAATTTGGAATTCTTTAGTTGTAACACATCAAGGAAATCAACAAGTTAAAAACAACAAAATTGATTTATTTGTTCAACAATATGAACAATTTTCAATATTGGATGAGGATAGTATAGATAATTCTTTTGCTAACTTTAATACTATTATTACTTTATTACAAGCACTTGATGAGTCTTTTTCTAGTCGTAATCATGTCAGTAGATTTCTAAGGGCGCTTCCATCAAAGTGGAGACCAAAGGTGACGGCTATCGAAAAATCCAAAGACTTGTCAATCCTCACTCTCGATGAACTCATAGGCAACCTAAAAGTCTATGAGCTTGTCCTCGCTAAAGACTCTGAAGTTTCAAAGGAAAAGAAAGAGAAGCATAAATCTCTTGCCTTAAAGGCCAAGAAAGTCTCAATCGATAAAGAGACCTCATCTTCGGAAAGTGATGACGAAGAGTATGCAATGGCGGTACGGGACTTCAAGAAGTTCTTTCGGAGAAAAGGAAGATATGTCAAGCAACCTTATGATGACAAGAAAGGGTTGTGGAAAGGCAAGGACGACAAGAAAGTGAAGAACGAACGCAAGTGTTTCAAATGCGGGGATCCTAATCACTTCATTAATGAGTGTCCCAAACGAGATGAACAAAAGGCATTCGTAAGTGGCTCATGGGGAATGAGTGAGGAGGAGAACAAAGAAATTTGTCTCATGGCAAAAGACTCCAACGAGGTATGTTCCGAATCTCTATATTATAGTAGTTCATCATTAGATGATGAATCCTTACATCTTAAACATGATAAGCTTTGCAATATTAGTCTAAAAGTAATAAACAAAAACAAGATGTTGAAAAACAAAAATGAACAATTAGAAAAGGAAGTTCTTGAACTAAAAGATAAATTAAAAAGATTAGAAAATGGAAAAGAAGTAGATAGTGAATGTAAGCTTTGTGTAGAACTTCAAACGTTAGTTGATCATCCTGATTCTAAGATTGCTATAATAAATACTAATACTCTTGATAAAATACTTGATAGTGTTAAAACGGGTAATAATCAAAACGATTTAGGTATTCAGGAACACATCGCGTCAACTAGCGAGATTAAAGAAACATAATTCATTAAAGCAATTGAAAAATATGCTACTGTAGCCACGGATCCCACGGATCCCTTGAAAAAGGAATCGTCTAGTGTAAATTTAGGGATCCATGGGTCTGTACCAGTAAATAGTAGAAATAACGCAACCACGTCCTCTAGAACCGACTTTGTTATTGTTCACAAGAATAAACCAACCCATGTTGCTGTTAGAAATGTCAAACAACCACCTCCCCTAAAACAAAATCAAAGTTTTATGAAAAACAATGGTCTATCGTTTTCTAAGCCAAACACAAATATAAGAAGACCAAACAATGCATATCCTAGAAGTAACCATCATCAAATGGGATGGAATCCTAATGCACAAAGTGGTTTTCCATTTCAAAACTTTACACCTTGGAATACTTTCTCACCTTTTTCGTATATGTCTCATATGAATGAAATGCATAACACCAATGGACCCATGAACAAATGGGGACCAAACTTTTGAGTTAATTGTTTTCTTAGGTGTGCCTAAAGGTTGACTTAGATCCGGACGAATGGATCAAGGATAGCGGGTGCACAAGGCATATGACCGGTAATAAAGATTTGTTCTCCATATACGAATCCTTCAATGGAGGAAATGTGGTGTTCAGAAATAGCAAGAGCAAAATCATCGGTAAAGGTACAATCTCTCACAAATCCTTAAACATTAACGATGTATGTCACATAGAAAACCTAAACTTTAATCTACTAAGTATAGGTCAAATATGCGATAAAAAGTGCAATGTACTTTTTACTGAAACCGGTAGTAAGATATTCAAAAATGGTATTACCATAGGAAGAGGCATTAGAAAACATGGAGTTTATGTCATTAAAATCAGAAATGAACCAAAAGATAAATTTTGTCTTACCTCTATGGATGATACTTCGACCTTATGGCATCGAAGATTGGGTCACGCCAATAATCGACTTCTTCAATCGCTATCATCCAAAGAACTAGTAAGAAACCTACCCAAACTAAAATACAAACATCATTTTTGTGATGCTTGTAACATAGGAAAACAAGTCCATGCTAGTCATAAAGCTAAAAATATGGTTTCTACAACTAAGTGTCTAGAATTACTACATATGAATTTATTTGGTCCATCCGCTATTCAAAGTTACGGAGGTAACTTCTATACTTTGGTTATAGTGGATGATTACTCTAGGTATACATGGACAAAATATTTAAAGAATAAAACTGAAACGTTCGATTACTTGGAAATATTAAGTAAAAAAATCCAAAGACAACTAGGAAGTCCTATTGTGTCAATTAGAAAGAATCATGGTCGGGAATTTGATAATGAAGTGCAATTCGGAGATTTTTGTGATGCTAATGGTATTACCCACAATTTCTCGGCTCCTCGCACTCCACAATAAAATGGGATAGTTGAAAGAAAAAATAGAACCCTACAAGAAATGAGTCGCACCATGATTAATGAGCAATCTATTCCTCAAAAATTTTGGTGCAATGTCGTCGACACATCAACCTATATACTAAACTGAGTCCTAATTAGACCATCCTTAGGAAAAACTCCATACGAGTTACTACGTGGCAAAAAGCCTTCGTTAGAACACTTTCGAGTCTTTGGTAGTAAATGTTTCATACTTAATACTAAAGATTATTTAACTAAATTCGATCCTAAATCAACCGAAGGTATCTTCTTAGGATATTCTCCTAATAATAAAGATACGTAATACTAAAAAAAGAAACCATGAAAGTTGAAGAATCTTTAAACGTAAAATTTGACGAGAGTCCATCTAAAACTACCCTACCTCTTGTCGATGACGAGTTAATCTGTCACACCCCCAAATTACATGTTTTGCAGCGGAATGGAATTCCTGGGGGATGACTGTCATAGCATCACAATCACAGTTATATTGAACGACCTAAAGTGTCGTTTGAAAAGAAAATCGTTTGATATATTAAAAATATTCAGAGTTACAAAGATAGGTCCCAAATGAAAATCAACATGCGCGGAAAATAAGTTTGGTACAAGTCAAACGATGTTTTTAAAGTTCATAAATCCCGTGTGAGACGCGTCGTCACCGCGACTCTATGATATGTCCACATGCATGCCATGAAGTGAATGACTTAGTTACCTGAAAATACATTGCTAAAAGTGTCAACATAAAGGTTGAGTGAGTTCATAGAGTTGTTGAAAATGTTTAATACGACTACCACAAGTATAGGCCATGTATGACAATATGTCACAAAAATGATACAATTGCTTAAGCACATGACACCGAAGCTTGACTGATCATGATGTTCGCCCCAACAGAGTGTTTGCCAAACAACTCAAAATTCTGACATGAAGTGAAATGCATCCGTTTAACCAGTTGGAATCCACCAACCCGGATGGAGGAGTCACCCTCAATAGATCTATCCACTCACCCTCGCTTCTATGAAATTAACGGTTCATGATTATGAAATGGGGACATTTAATTGGCAATGAGGTAACTTAAGCAATGTAATGAATTTGATATACTTGGCATCGTAATAAAAATGATGTGCAATGTATTCTCCCCCGTAGGTTTGAAATAAAGTATAATCTTGAATAAAATCGGGGCTATGAAAACTCACCTGTTGCAATGATAATGATGATATAATGGCAATACTGAAATGAGGCGCAACCTCTGACCGTGACCTATTATGAATGATATGTTCTAATGTAAATCATGAAACAATGTCGTGCATGCAAACTCATATGAAATCCATACCACTTGTACGTTTGAAAATAATGTTTATCGTCGAAATATTTGTTTATGACATCTCGTCATATTATAAAATACTTTACAAGTATTTACGTTGAAACAACCTCCTACGATAATCGTTTAGTGATTTATTATGAAATTATAACTTTTCGTCTCAAAATGATATACTTTGATAATTTGTGAAAGTGACTAAATGACCTCGAAAAGCTAGTCGTAAAATGGTGCACATCGAGTGTTAGGAAACAAACTCAACGGTCTTGGAAAGCTTGTATCATTATCTCAAAGTTTTAGCTTTTAAGTTTTTATCATAGAGGTCTCGATCATGGAGAAAAATATAGGTAAAGTATGGTTCTTGTATCCAAGATATTGTTTAAGGGTGGTTTTCGGCAAAGTTTAAGTGACCGCATTTTATTCGTTACAACTCCGCTTGACGAACGGTTGGACATTTTGGAAAATATGCTTGGCGAACTTACTTTTACTAGAAGACATCACGTTATAAAAAGTTCTACATCAATGTTAAAAACGACCCTCAACATGGTCACTTGTTGCCGTAAGGTTTGTCTAATAGAAATATATTAGTTTTTCTTATATAATATAGTTACGGCAACTTCATGTAAACACGTGTAATTTAATCGTTACAAGTCCGTTTTCTACGTTTTATATGTCCTTAGCTTCGTATCAAAGTATACTAATATATTTTTGATAAGTCGACAAATTTCATAATGCCTAAGCCTCATTTTTGACTCGTACAAAGTTGAGAATACATGCTGAATTTTCTGAAACAAATAGTTTTCGTCGTCAAACTTGAAAAATTCATATCTTCTTCGTTATAACTCCGTTTTAACCCGTTCAAGCGGCCACGTTTTCTTTTTAAAGTATATTTTCTAAATATCTAGGCCAAAAATTCTTATCTACTGTCGAAAATTCCAGATTTCAAAAATATGGACAGACCCTTAAGTAAACTTGTCGAAATGAGTTTTTCTCGCGCCAAACCTATTCCAACCAATTCAAAACAACGCCGAAGCTATTCTAATCCTACCATACACCTTCTTAGGGTGTCATGGGTTCCTAGACATCATCAAAAATGAAGTGTTTCAAGGGATTATTTATAGGATAATTATAACTAATAATATGTACTAAAACAATTAAAAGTGGTATAAATTCACATGTAACTTGCATGTTTTCTTGCAAAAATGATGAAATAACATAAAGATGAATATGAAAGAGTAATAAAAATCATGAAATGCTTATTTGAATGATTATGTGAAAAGATGATGAAAACCTTATTAATCTATAGGTTTTTATTTCAAAACCTTGAAATAGATAACTAGTAATATTTGATAATCACTTGAAGCTTGAAAAGAAAATGGTTTCTTCCTTGTTCTTGCTATGGCCGGCCTTCCCAAAGAAAAAGAGAGTGTGATTGGTTTTGTTTCACCTTGAGTAAGTGTTTACTATGTTTTTCTTTAGACAAAATATCTTGTATAAACTAAATAAACTAACTAATTATGAGTATGTGTCCATGTAGAAGCAAAATGAAATTTTGTAACTATTATGACAAGGGGGGGGGACTAAGGGGGCCGGCCATAAGGCTTAGGGGGGGGGGGTGAGGTGTAGTTTGTAGTTAAATATATCTTTAGTTTAAGTATAAAATGTATTAAGTAAATATAATTAGGTATTTAGCGTAGCGTTAACTAAAAATAGATTTTAACGGAACAAAATAAAATATATTGAAGTCATAAAAATTATAAAAATACATTTCTTACAAGAATTGAGTGAAATAATAATTATCGAGTTGAATTTACGAAAACCGTCGTAAATATTTATATATAACAAGTTATATACAAAATAAATTGAAATCCTCGGGTAAACTAATAATAATATTTTTATAGTCTTAAAATGAGTATAAAAATATATTAGGATTATTTTTGGAAATGTCGGATCAATGTTTCAAAATAATGTTTACGCGATAGCGTTTATTTAATAGGAAAATAAACGTTTAATGAAAAATGCAAATCCATGCATGAACCGATATGAAATGATGTTATTGATGATATGTAGACTAAATCTAGTCTATATGAAATGTCCTCAATGGTTACGCGTATTTGATACTCGTAAACCTAGTTTACGAAAAATGATGAATAGTGACTCATGAATAGTGATTTTCTCCGGGAATGAATAGTGTTTCGTGAATAGTAAAATTTTGAAATACCCTTTCAAAATATCAAATCGACTTCAAAAATGATGAATAGTAAAATGATAAATAGTAACCAGTGAATAGTAAATTCCCGAGATGAATAGTGAAATTTTCAAAGTTTGTAAAATGACCTGAAATTACGAGTTGTCACATAATCGAAAGTGAAGTCCTAGAAATCAAAGAAAATATAAATAAAGAAGATGAACCATTAAACAATGAAATCATCAATATTAAAGAGTCTAAAGATCATCCCGTAGAAAAGGTTATAGGAAAGTTAAATGAAAGAACCTTAAGATCTCAAGTTCAAAACCAAAGTAGTCTATTTTGTTTTGTCTCAACCATAGAACCTAAAAACACTCAAGAAACCATAAAAGATGAAAGTTGGATAATGGCTATGCAAGAAGAGTTAAATCAATTTGTTTCTAACAATGTTTAGACACTTGTCCCTCCACCTAAAAACCAAACCACAATCGGAACAAAATGGGTATATAAAAACCAGTTAGATGCAAACGGTGTCGTGTCTAGAAATAAAGCTAGACTTGTTGCTCAAGGGTATAACCAACAAGAAGGCATAGACTTTTGATGAGACCTATGCTCCCGTAGCTAGATTAGAGTCTATAAGAATACTTCTTGCTTATGCTTGTGCTCATGATCTTAAGATTTTTTAAATGGATGTTAAAAGTGATTTTCTAAATGGTTTTATTAATGAAGAAGTTTATGTAGCTCAACCTTCGGGCTTTATCGATTTCGAAAAACCTAATCACATGTACAAACTAAAGAAAGCTCTCTATGGTCTTAAACAAGCCCTAAAGGCTTGGTATGATAGACTCAAATCTTTTTTAATCAAAAACGACTATACCATGGGGTTAGTTGACAATACACTTTTCACAAAGAAAAAGGACTCACAAATAATTATTGCTCAATTATACGTGGACGATATTATATTTGGATCGACTTGTCAAGACATGTGTCATGATTTCTCAAGAATCATGCATTATGAGTTTGAAATGAGTATGATGGGAGAATTAAGTTTCTTTCTTGGTTTACAAATCAAGCAACTAGAAGATGGTATCTTCTTTAATCAATCCAAATACATAAAAGAAATGCTAAAGAAATTCGGATTAGAAGAGCCAAAACCAATAAGAACACCAATGTCATCCGATACCAAACTCACCAAATATGAAGACGGTGAATCCGTTGATAACACCAAATACTGCGGCATGATTGGTAGTCTTCTCGACCTTACGGCTAGTCGGCTGGATATCATGTTTAGTGTATGTCTATGTGCTAGGTTTCAAGAAGACCCTAAAACTTCACACCTAGAAGCCGTCAAAAGAATGTTTAGATATATTAAGGGTACTACTCAATTGGGATTATGGTATCCCAAGGGGAAGGGGCTAGAAACTATTGTATATGCGGATTATGACCATGCAAGTGATTATGTTGACCGAAAATGTACAAGTGGTGCTTGCACTTTCATAGGATGTTGTTTAACATCTTGGTTCTCAAAGAAGCAAACGGCATTGGCCATATCAACAACCGAAGCCGAATATGTCTCCGCGGGCAAAGCATGCCAACAAGCACTATGTTCGTCTAGGTTTTGGTATTATGGAACAATCGTCATGAAATATTTTCATTCTACAAGGTACGTAAACGTTTGCCTTACCTTCTTTTTCTGAGTCTATGATCTCTATTTCACACAACTCACAAACAATATGGGGATTTATTTTCAAAACTCGAGATAATTTTTTTTTCTCTACAATAAAATCTTCGAAATATTTTCTAAAAAGATATTTCTCCCCATATCATTTTTCTCAAGTCACTCTCACATCTAGGAAAAACATTTTATTTCATTTTTAAAACAAAGTAAAAACCTTTTTCACTGCATCTCATGTCTTTTGAATGCTAAAGGGAATACATAACTAATATGTGTTTTCGGGTACATTCACTTAAGCAAAAAGGAATTAAGGAGCACTCGGGTTATCTCACATAATTATATATATATATATATATATATATATATATATATATATATATATATATATATATATATATATATATATATATATATATATATATATATATATATATATATATATATATATATATATATATATATATATATATATATATATATATATATATATGCTTTTTCACTTCTTTGTTTATTTTTCCTCTTTAAAAGGAGTCGAGATAACCGCAACTCCACATGGTTTTCATATAGGCACACACTAGGCACTATTATTTCCAAAAGCAACTTTTTCAGCTGCCTGAGAACACCAGTTCCACGGATCCCAGCATTTACGCTGGACGGATCCCTAAAGGGTCGGATCCGTGGGAACCGTGCCACAGTAGCCAAAAATTTCTCTTATTTTTCTCACTTTGGCTTGAAACTTTCATATTTTCAACATTTTAGCTTTATCACTAATGAATATGTTACTTAATGCATGTGTTCTCATGACCACATGCCTTAAATTCATATCTAATCATTAGATTATACTCCAAATTTTGGTTTTAGCATTCATTGCAATGCATTATTTGCACTATGAATAAGGTTCCAAAATGCTTGCATATCCATCACTTTCAACCTCACAAACAATCATCATCATGTCACCCAAAAGAACCTCAAACATTGATGAACCATCTAGTGAAAACAACCCTCTTCAAGAAATCCAAAACTTCATCCTACCACCTTCCGTAGTACCACCACCAACCAAATCTAGAAGAACCGCACGGATTAGCATCCTGCCTTGTTGCTTAGGTAAACCTTTGTCAAAAAGCCCATCACCAACTACTCATTCACCACCAAATGACTACATTGTAGCACCTCCATCATCTCCCACAAGTTCATCACCACATTCACCTAACGAGTCTCAACTTGATACCCAAATCACCCTAACAGAACTGCTTAAGACTCCAAAAACAATTCCACTACCCGTGTCTAGTCCACCCACTCCATTTCAACCAACAAAAAATACCCAACTAGTCTCCAACTTAAACCCAAAAGAACTAGTCTTTTAACACCTCCAACATCTCCAAGTACATTCTACAAAGAGCTTGAAACATCACCACCTCTACCTCCCATCACCTTACAAGTACATCTAGGTTCCTATCCACCACCACTCACCAACTTCATGGACTTTGATCCATACTTTCCAACATTTCCACAACATATTCCGCACTCCACAAATCAAACCTACCCGAAAACCATTCACCAACACCTCCCTCACCATCTCTCTTGCGAACATTGTCAATCAACTAGGGATCTCGCAATGGAAATAAAGGACGAGATTTGATTCATACTCAACCATATCCTTGATCGCATCAACATTATCACTCACCAAAACTTCCATAATTAACCCATATGCAAGCATGGAAGGAATGATAATATTTTTTGTTCTCTATTTTGTTTCTTTTCTTTTGAGTCATTTTAAAGAACAATTCTTGTTCTTAGTTTTACATTTTGTATGTGGCATATATACCACTACACTTTGATATTTTATTACAAGGCTTTGTTTACGTACCTTGGCTTTCTATCTTGTTTCTCGTCCTATACAAGATTATATTACGTGTTACTACTAACATTTTTTGTAGGTAATATATTTTCTCACTTGACGCCCAATTCTAAGGGGAGCTACCATCAAGGGGGAGCTAGTGCTTTGTGGATCATACTTATTTTTATTCCACAATTTATTTCTTCACTAGGCTAACTTTTTGTTTCGACAAAAAGGGGGAGAAGAAGTAAAACTTACATATACTTTAAACCCATACATCTAATCTTAAGTTTTATTCATCATAACGTTATGTTTTGTCATCAACAAAAAGTGGGAGATTATTAATACAAATAAACCGTAAAAACGTTTATTCATATTTATCGTTCTCGTTATGTTTTTTTGATAACAAATATAAAGTTATCATAAGTAAAATTGAAAGAATACATGTTATTTTTGTAAAGTATATACATTTGGTCATTCACATAAAATGTTGTAATAATTTATTTGTTGTAATAGTTTATCTAATAGGATGGGTAATATCCAAGACCCATGACCCATACCCATGGAGCTAATCCATAACCCATGACCCATTGCATGACATCATGCATGAAATCATGTTGGGTATTATGCATGACCCATGACCCAATGTCCATGACCCATGACCCATTGTCTAGATACATTGTATCTTGTTGGGTACCCATGACCCAAATTCCATGACCCATGGCTCATACCTATAACCCACAACCCGGTTTGCAACCCAAAATCCGGAGTGGTATAACCCAGACTGCCGGATCCCTAGTTTTGCACTGGCCGAATCCCCCAAGTGAGAGATCCGCCAGAACCGTGGGACAGAAGGCTTTTTGTGCCTATAAATAGTGAGTCATTTATTCATTGTTACTCACCCTTCTTTTTATAACTCTCTCATATATTATCTCACTCTTCTAATCTCTGATCATTTGATCATTCTAGTAGTTCTTCTATCTTTTGTTGTGATTCTCTTATAGGTCCTTCACAAAGGCGATATCACAATTTACTACAAGTCATCCAAGCAAAGGGTCCTTTATTGCTGTAACACCCCAACCCGATAAGGGTAGAAGTATCACATTATGGTGTCATATCAAAGCATACATAATGAACATAAACCAACAGCGGAAGTCTTAAATAAATAAACAAAGGAAAATCAAGTCAACACAACTTAACAATACATAAATTCAAAGAAAGAAAACTCCAAAATAGAAATACGATAACCAAGTCTAATAATATCAAAACATAATCAATTGAAGTCTAAGATGACTAGGCATGGTCTCCTTATAAGCTCATCTCTCAACCCAAACAAAATCCCCAGCTCCTAGCTTAGATACCTGCCGCAGGAAAAGAAAATGCGGCTGAGCTTAAAAAGCCCAGTGAACAGATATAACAATATAATAACAATGAAACTGAACTGAAAACAAAATAAGGAGGTTCAGACAATATATAAGGTGTATCAAAGGTATAGAGTAGGGTAAGAGGAAAGGTCAGTAATCCACCACGAGCCAACAAAACAAACCATATCATATCATAGTAACCATAGTAGCCAGTAGTAACCAATAGTAACCATAGTAGCCAGTAGTAACCAATAGTAACCATGGAGTGATCAGCTCCCAGAATGTGAGGACGCGTATTGCACACGACATCATTCACCAGATAAATAATATCATAGCATAACATATCAGATACAGAAAAAATCTAGGATGCATCCATACGCCCCTGCAGAATCAATAGTGGCCAAACATATATCTTGAGCTCATAATCATATAACAGAAAGGGACGGTGTGGAACATCACTCAACCACACTAGAGTCATGCCATTGGTGCATCAATGACAAGGACATGGAACCCCCCATGCCTAGTTAATGGCTCGGGTCTCAAACTGACAGGTCAAAGCAAGGTCATATCATAAGGGTTCATATCAAAGGTTCAGAAGTCAAAGGATTCTTATCAAAGTCCATAGCAAAGGTTCATAATCAAAGGTCCATATGAAAGGTTCATAATTAGAAGGTCCATAATCAAGTTCATAGCAAAGTTCAAACAAATGGGGTGCATACCAGAGTCATAGGGAAGCCCTAATAAGAAGGCTCAAAGTAAAAGTATAACAGTTCAAAGCTAATATCAAAGGATGAGTACGAATCATGAGAAACCTTAAGAGACAAGGTTAGAATATATGTACCTTAATACACAGCAAGCAAATGAAAACAGATGGAAACAAGAGACAACGAATGATCACTCCTTCCTCGAGGGATCTATAGAAGTGAAAGGACATACGTTTATTAGATGAGGTTTAAGTATTTTATTTCAGATTAAGTCTTTTAGGGTTTTTGAGATTCTTTCCATTTTAGTAAGTTAGCTTTAGGGTTCATATCATTAATTAGTCAATTTAGAGTTAAGTATAATAACTTATTATAATTTAGGGTCTAAAGTGTAACTTGTTAAAGTTTAGGGTTTATTGCGATAAATAACTAAATATTAAACACTTTATAATATTACTATTATAGTCTAAGGTGTAAAGTGTCAATTCATAGAAAATCAAGGTTTGCATGTGACAAAATATTAAAGGTGAGGGTTGGAAGTGAAAATATCAATATTTAACATGAACTCCATACGTACAATATAACATTTTACCTTTCTTCTCATATCTTGACATGCCGACTTCTAGCTTGTTCGCGGTTCAAACGGCTTACCGACACAACTAGATAAAGACGTATAATGATTAACCCCCGACTCTATTTTCCTGAAACACTTGCAACGAGCCGTACAACATACCCATAAATCCCGCGAACACCCTCGAAAACACATCATTTAACCCATATTTATATGTTTTCCCAACCCATTCGACAAAAATCAATACTAAATCGAGACCCATTCCATTCAATGATTACGTGATTTTAAATCATGCTTCCATGCGACAACTTAGCTTAATACGAAAATAAATCAATGTGATTGTGACAAGCAAAAGAGGTTGAACAAATTCAAGGAATATCGTATGGGTCAAAATATGGTTTTCAAAACAGTAAGCTAAGTGGTCGACTAACATGTACTCCATTCAATATACTATGATCATAGTTTATGATGCCATCTGACAATTATTAGTATTTATATGATGGTAGAACATATATATATTACATGTTTTCAACCTTGGTACCCACGACAAGAATCAAAGAGTCAATAGCTAAGCATCTATATAGGCGAATGGTCATGAGGTCGAGAGAGATTTCAAGACAACAAGTTTACATGGTTCGAGAGAGTTCATGATAACATCAAATTATCCTGAATATTAAGTGTCAATTTCCCCCGATAATGCTTGTAATTTATATCATTTATACGAATTTACGCTTGTTTTCCATTATACTCCACTTTCAGGTAAATTACGAGCATTGGAGCTAAAGAGACGCGGAATTGGAGAATTATTAAAGATTTATCATAGTATGCTCACTTTGAAGAAGTTACGGTGTAACTCATCCCTCACATTACGCCGTAACTAAAGCGTGACTCAGAAAGCCAACTTATCGGAAGATTACGGCGTAACTCTCTCAAAAGATTACGACGTAACTATATTAGGTCAAATGAGGTTCCGCGCCGCTGATAATTACGTCGTAACTCGTGCATAAACTACGGCGTAACCATGATTATTGAAGATACGGCGTAACCACTTCTAAGGTTACTCCGTAACCAGCAGATCTATTGCAATTTACGAAGAATTAGATGATTACGGCGTAACTATTTTATTAGTTACGCTGTAACCAAGATCTAGCCTATAAATACCCCACGATTTTCAGCATTTCAAATCATCCCATTTCACACACAACAACCAAAGAATGTGGGAAGAAGCCAAAGGCATGTCTAGAGGAGCATACGGAGCTATCTCCAAGGGAGAAATCACTCCCCTACGATAAGCATTAGTTTTTTATATTTTCTTTACTTTCGATTCATGTATTTCGTAACATTAAACATTGAATTGATTTGTATGGTTAATATGAGCGGCTAAGCACCTCTTGGTGCTGGCCTAGTTATGATTCCTTAATTGTTTTGTTTGCATTTACATTAGTTCCGTATAATTATTTCTAAGTGTATGCATGTATAGTTTATTGGTACCTACCCTTGTTTCGGAAGTTTTGAATGGCGGTAGAGGCTAGTTGCTTAGGAGATATGACCAACTGACCCTAAGTGAGTAGATTGAGACGGGAAGGGTAAGATATGACGAACTGACGACCCTTTCTACTTGTAGGATCGTAAATATTATGTTGTTTGATGATTCGGGTGGTCTTGGATGATGGAAATACATGTTAGCCATTTAGAGAGAGAAAGAGATGAGAGGGTGTTCTAGTTAGAGACTTGCTTTACAAAAATGAAAGGTTAGATTATGAGAAGCACCACCCTTCCAAGGATGGAAGGGGTATTTATAGTTACAGACTACACGACCTCCTGACGGCCTGTGGATTAGGTATACAGTGGGTTAAGACCCGTCCTTCCTCCACGGTGTTACACTACGCTAAACTACGCTAATAACTAACTAATAAACTAACAAATAACATAAATAACGACATGTCTACGAGCTAACTTATGCTAGACCATAATTGGGGTGACCGACACTTTAACATGGAATTTCCAATTCCTAACAATCTCCCCCTAAGGGAGGTCACCCCATGAAATACATTTTGCATCCTAGCATTCAATTTAATCTTCAGTCTTGAGCTCGTAGACTTTAATTCTTCAAGTTCAGCAATCTTTGTGCATTAGCAGTGACTCTTCATAGTCCGAATGATTTGTACTTTCAGTGGAGGTCTTTAACTGATCCACATCTTTGATGATCTTCGAGCTTTCTTTGAGATCATCAGCCACAGCAAATCTCTTTGGATCATCCATAGTTGTGTTGCCTTCATGTGATGTTGTGACTTTCGGACCGACATGCTCACACTTTTGGATCATGACATCTTTTCATCAAAGTAGCGGAAGCTTTACTGGCTCATGATATTTGCAGCAGCGTAGCGGAATCATAATATAAAAATATCAAATCCAGGTTCTGTAGATATGCACAAGTCATGATTTCTTCAATTAAGTGTGGATGCTTTGAGCATGCGGCTTTGGATAGACTCCTCAATTACGATCGGTACAACCGTCAAATGTACCGCAAACAGTTAGCAATAAAACACGCGAAAGTGTCTTTGATCACCGTTGAATTGATACATGGCCCACGGTTCCCCGTTGATCAGATACAAGTATTGCTTGTGATCGAGGTAGAGTTCGAAGAATCTCCTTGACAGGGTTTTAGCGGTCGTTCTAGTGTTCTCAAACCGAACGTCTCAAAGAAGACAACGAGGAGTGAACCAGCCAATTGAGATTCACCGATTGATGAAAAATTGATTTGAAAAACAATCGCTTATTGCCAAGAAAGAGTTTTGCAATACGATTTAATTTAAGGTTTTATGAGAAAGATCAACTTTCAATCAAAAATACTTTTTGTATTTGAAAAAGAATACACATTCGATGTGCTAGAGAAAGAAGATTTGCACATCGAACGGTTTTTCCAAAAGCATTTTTTCAATCAGAGATACTTTTTGAGTTTGAAATATGAATACACATTCGATGCGCTAGAGAAAAGAAGATTTGCACATCGAACGGTTTTTCCAAAAGTATTCGTCAATTCATTTCCTGGACCAAGGTTGATTCACGAGTGAATCGCCCCATCGTTTCTATCCAGTTGTCACAAGTTTGATCTTTATAAAAGATCTCACATGTCACCCACCAAGAGCTTGTTTGATGTTGGCTCTAGAAAGATTTCCATCTTTATCGTGAATACTTTTACATATCACTCGGATGTTCTGACAATACCACAAGGATAATGCGTAGGACTCTTAATATATTCTTACTTTCCACATTGTGTGAAACAGCAAGTCTTCATTAATTTTGTGTCCTAATGAGATATTGTGGATGATCTCTTGGCTCTAGACTCAATAGTGCACATTTGGTTCCTATGCCGGAGACTAGGGAGAGGGTCTCCTTCTTCAATATCAACAATCTCTAAGAGAAAGTCGATAGATAATGTCGGTTCGCCGTGAGAGTGAAACAAGTCCTTTTAAGAGGAACTTGAGTAGCGTGGGAAGTTTAGTGCAGTGCGTCACTGGGTCCATGACGTTTTGTCTTCAATACCAGTGTTACCTTAGTAATCACCAGTAGCATATGTATTGAACCCGGTTTCTGCCCTAAGGTTGAATTATTGGAGGGCTATTTCTTTTCACCCTTTTCACATTAATTTCTTTTTCATTCTTCAACCCCTTCAGTGCTTACCGAGACTTCATAACTAGAACCTTGTTGGGTTTATTCCAGTTCTAGCTCTATCTCAGTCCGCACTCTTCCCATATCTCACTTTTCTCCTTTTTTTTCATCATACCTAAGGACTCTACACTATCTAGTGGATTGTCCCTGGTAGATCCCTCCGTCTGGCGGGATCGGGAACGAATACCTAACATCACCATCCTTATAACTCCATGCATAAAGTAAAATGGTCGGTCTTTTGGTACAGTTCATTCTTCCTTAAAACCAATTGAAAAATCATGTGGAAAATCAATCAAGGTAGTTGTGATATAAAATCCAAGCATTTTGTACCTTAATAGCTTTGATCATTTAGAAATGCTCCCCCTCAACATGTGCATATTATTTGAAATTGTTTAGCACGTGGAGGCAAGAGTTCTTTGAAATAATTTCTTGATCACAATATCATTAGAAAAAGCCTTTTGATTTTCTTGGTAAATTCTCCCCCTCAAAATGCGCGTTGGTTATTTGAAATCATTTAGCACATAGAGGACAGAGTTCTTTTAAAGTACATTTACGATCACACAAGCCATTAAGAAACCATTCGCTTCCTCAATATGCATCAATATACAAGAGTTTAGCATATTATTGTAGAGAAATCGCCTTTGAATCAAATGATCCCCTTTTATCAAATTTCATATTAAATCACAAATTCTCCCCCGATCAAAAATATCAAACCCTTTGAGATTTTGGATCCCAAGTGATTTAATAAGGTTTAGGAAACATGGGAGAAAATGTGCCTGATTTTAAAAACTCATCATGTTTTTGGATAAATCCTCCTCCTCAACATGTGCATTGTGTATTTGAAATCGTTTGGCACATGGAGGCAGGAGTGCCTATAAAGGACTAAAACCGATGCCATTAAAACAGATTTGAGATTTAAATCATCTCTCCCCAATCAAAAATTTCAAACCCTTTGAGATTTGTGATCCCAATTGATTTAAATCATTTAAAAGATTTTGGGGAAAGACGGGCAAAATTTAATTTTGAAAAATGACCGGTAAGGAACAATTTTTTTCGACATTAAAGATTGTTAGTGTCAGGTATGATAGTTTTTAAGAGATCTTTAAGTAAAATAAAACAATTTCACAATCAAACAAGAACGTAAAAATTTCATTTTGAAAGATTTGAGTTTTAAAGATAATCATACCATGACATAACATTAAACCTTTAGATCACCACTTATACAAACCGGACTTTTAAGAAATATCGCTTGAAAATACTTAAGTTTGAAATCACTCTCCCCCTAATCAATGACCGTAGTCGTTGATTGAGTGACTTATATTAGAAATGAAGTCCGGTTGATTTCCAAAATATGAGTTCAGTTTATTTTCAAAACAATATTTTCCATTTTCAAAACAATATTATCAAAAATGTTTAAAAATGGTATCATTCACTACTTTTACTGCACAAAGATACGTTAGGTGGTTGAGAAACTTCTGTTGATGTTGTAGGGCTGGAAGAAAACCGTCTGCTGATGCAGTGAGACCTCTGACGTTGCATTTGTCATGCCAACTCTTCATAGAGGTCTAATTAAGCTCCGTTTCTTCATTTGATGATGAAGAAAACCATCTCACATGCAAAGTGAGACCTCTTACTGCATTTCATGCCAACTCTTCATAGAAGTCAAATTAAGCTCGCTTTATTTGTCAACCCAAGATATAGTTACCTTTTCCTTTCGGCATCCAATCATCTTCTATGTGGGATCCGATGGGAACATTCTTATATACCAATATACCGCATATGTTAGTGAACACATACGCATATATATGGTGGTAGACAACAACCAAACAGCAATCGACTAATAAAAGTCAATTCAACATATCAATCAATTCATATATGTCATGGGAATAATGTGTTTATTAAACTCTAATCATCTAATCCTAACAATCATATCCTAGGCACCTAGTCCTTCAACGTAGGTTAACATCATTTTTCAGTTAAGCATTTAGGATAATTAGATAAACCCGATAGATGATATAAATTTGAAAACATTCTCCCCCTCAATCAATGACTTGTTTTTCTGAAAAGTTTAAAAGTGCTGAAGTCATTGATTGAGTTTTCAATTTTTACGAAAACCTCTGAATCTGATGGATTTTCAAGCAACTCATTTACCACCATTTTGTAAAACACCAAATATTTTTCAGGAGAATTTTTAGACGGAAAAACATTTGTGTAGGAACAGCAGTCCTTCGACATACTTTCCTCAAATTGTTTTAGGATAAGTGCACGAAATTTTTGAAAATCTTTTAAGCGTAGCACTTTCCTTTGAAAATGGGTTGCTATCAAATAATAGCAAGCCATGGTTTTAAGCATCGGTTACATCAAGTAACCGCAGCCATTGTTTAAGCACTGCCATACCGACGTAACGTAAGCCATAATTTTAGACATGATTTGAAAATAAATATTTACACCTTCTGCTCGAACTTCATCTATGGTCCCGTGCCATTATTGAATGACATTTCTAAGACCACAGATGTTATCGATACCAGAAGACATGTCTTTGAAAACATATTTTTGGTATTTTTTCAAATTTTCTGATTTTTATGGGTTTTTGTTGGTTTTATAATTTTCTATTTTCTTTTTGTTGGTTTTCTATTTTTGTATTTTGGTTTTTGATAAATATTTACGAAGATAGATTAGATGATATAATTTAAGAAGATGATGATACGAGTACCGAGATAAGGATATCGAGCAGCCCCGTTGTAGAAGATAGAAGTCATCATCCTTAAAACTTTCACCACCAAAGCTTCCGAGGCTCTTGCATTGAAGAAAGAAATTGAACCATCTGAAAGTGAGACTTTGGCGACTTCCCCGGCAAAGAAAATCCTTTGGTCGAGCATATTCAAATCTTTCTTTCAAGCTTCCCTTAGCCAGGTGCACATAGAAGCACACCATTATCATAAATCCCGCTGCTCCTTTTAAGAACGATAGTCGAGATTCTCCATTCGGGGTTATATCATCAACAAGAACAACAACATATCATCCCACTCTTTAAATTTCTTCTCATATTTCATTACCATTGTCGGCGATGCATCCCAAAAAGTTGTCGAGACCACTTCCCCAAGTAGATGAATTGATGCGGTCGGTCTCTATACTAGAGCTCACGAACCGAATACACATACCACAAGACAAAGAAACTTATACCATCAGTAGTAGATTAAGTACAATAGCTAAAGAATAACCCGATGTATACTTTTTCTCTCCCCTAAAGAAAGTGTATGAAGCTCAAGAACCCGGCACCGAATGCCCAAAGAAAATAACCGATAACATTGAAGAAGCGGTGAATCACGATTATTTACCGGGAGGACTATCTCGGGGACGTCAACTCCGAATAAGTGATTATATCACTAAATCACCGATTAAGCTCTCAAGTGAGACATTGGTGGCGAGCCCCCCAATGTACACAATTCTCTCTCCCACGATGATTATAACATCGAAATCATTACACACTTGTGTACCTCTTTTTATCTTCAGAAACTTTCTTTTACATCACTTCCCCCACGTCGTTGGAATAAGAACACTAAAAGCTTTGATGAGTAAAACCTTGAGTTTCTCTGCGGTCATGACATTTGTCTTCCGGGATATCTTCAATCACTTAGAAGAATTAAGTTCATCAAGTTTACTCGCTTTGTGTTTAGATGTGAGTCTCCTTCCCCTTGCGGTTTTGACACTGAGAATCACAACATATTATAAGCCCAAATACTAGAAATTTGTTGAGAAGAACATTAGAAATCTTGTGAGAATCAACTTGTGAAGAATGTGAATGAGCAAGTCTAATTGAGGATTAAATTTGACATATCACTCTCCCCCAATTAGTGCTCTCCCCTAAACCAACAATCTGTTTGATAAATGCCCGAATTAAGAAGAAGTCTTTAGATCGATAAATGCAACTCGTCTTTAGTCTTCTAACATGTAGCAGAAAATGTAGAACAGACAGTAGACTCGACCTTCTTCAAGATTGTCCAGTTGGGGAATAGAAATTTAACATCATCATCTCACCAAATGCGTTCCAATTACCTTATATGTAGCAAATCTCCTGAACTAAAATCCCTCCCAATCAAACAAGAACAGAAAGATGTTCATCAAAGAAATCAGCCCAGGAGTTAGAAGCACTTTGTCATTAATCATATCAGCCCGTGTGAAGATGTCAACCAACGGCTCTTAGAAGAAAACTCCATGTGAAGATGACCCGATAAGAAGAAGCTCTGTTCTTACATGAGTTTGGAGCGTTCGACCATTTATTCTCGAAATCAATCAACCATGCAAGAAATTCACACTTCTTTACCCCCTCAAGAATTGCATACGGAGTTGCCATTCTTGATTGAATAAGTGAATATCTTCAATAAATGTAGTCTATTCACACTTCTCCCCCGCAAAATTAGCACATGATGTCACCATCGTCATTATAGTTGAGCAAGTGGAATAAGAGAACAATCAACAGTAGTCCGGTTCACTTGATGACTGAAAGCGCATGGAAAAAGTATGAAGCATGTTGATGAGAATGGTCATAATTGAGAAGATTTCTCTTCTTCGGAAGATAAAGCGCACTGAAACGTACACTTTTCTTTTCTTTAGAGTACGAGGATTGAACTGATGTGTCCAAACATCATAAGAAGATTTCTCTTCTTTTGAAGATAAAGCGCACTGAAACGTACACTTTTCTTTTCTTTAGAGAACGAGGCTTGAACTATTGTGTTCAAACGTCATTAGAAGATTTCTCTTCTTTTGAAGATAAAGCGCACTAAAACGTACACTTTTCTTTTCTTTAGAGTACGAGGCATGAACTGTTGTGTTTATACGTCATAAGAAGATTTCTCTTCTTCAGAAGATAAAGCGCACTGAAACGTACACTTTTCTTTTCTTTAGAGAACGAGGCTTGAACTGATTTGTTCAAACATCATAATCTCTCTCTTTTCATCATCCTTGGAAAAACATGTAATCACCCCATTATCATTCAGTAGGCTCTTTGTTGTGACAGCTGATGGAGAAAACCCAATATGATGAATTTGACCCTGAAGTAAACTAACCCAACTCGTGACTTAAACTTGCACATATGTAACAAAGAGCGGTGCCGAGACTTCATCCTCCATTGAATCTCTAAGTACTCTATACTCTTCATCCAACCAACCATCAAGTATAAGACGTACATCACCTCTTGAAGATCCACAAATGAATGTGACAGGCACTACAACGTAACTTCTTAAAGTGATAGTTATTTTGTGGTGGTAAGAGCCTAATTCCCCCAAGTGGTAAAAAGAAAAGGTAAAAGTCACCCAACAATAACTAGATTTCCAAGTCTTCGTTTTTGATAATAAGCTCGAACAAGGATCTTGAAGAATCTTCATCCAACCATCCCCGATACCTTTAGATACTAAGTACACTTGCCCGTGATATTTCACTTCAACCTCAAATAAATAATAGTGAATTAACCCCTGTTATCACATCTTCTGGTTAAGAGCTCAAATCTAGCCTCCTTTGAAGTTTTAAGTGAACTATGATAGTGGTTTTCATCCCGACCATGGTTAAAAGCACATAACCCCGAAAAACCTTGTAATAACCAGACTGCCATGAAGAAAATTCAAACACACATCCAATTCATGAAGTACACCCTTTTATCCCTTCTTTGAAGCGTAAACCGTAGCACCGACATCGATAAGATCCAATACACTTTCCCTTTCTCCAAGATGATGCCATCAACACGGGATTTTACAATTCTATAGTTTAAACCGAGAAATAGTTTCTTTATCGAGATTTTACAAAACCAAGAATAAACCGTAAGATAGATCCGGAAATGCACTTTACTATTACCGAAGGATGTTTCTATTGTTACGGGATTTTACAAGTCTATGATTTAAACCGAGAAATAGATTCTTTCGCGGGATTTTACAAAATCAAGACAAAACCCTAAACAGTGTCAGCTTGAATGTGTTATGACAACTTTGGTTTCGGTGAATATTTGTTTTAGGGGAACATGCAGTGGTTCATCAGCGGTTCATTATCCAACATCAACAATATCATCAACCATCCAATAAACACTATGGTAAACACATCATTCACGGATTTTGTCAGCTATTGCAGTGACAACATGGTGAAGTAAACCCGATATGCCAAACTTGATCATGAAGTGAAATTCCCCAGATTTGTTACTTAAACTTGTACTAATCCTTGTGAAGAAGAAACTGTGTACCCAATGTACAAAACCTCTTGACGTATCCTCAACTGCGTGAGACACCGAAGTGATAGTTACGTTGTGGGTTAAGCAAGAAAGAATCACAACCGTAACTAAATAGCCAAGTCTTTATCACACTCAATAAATGCCCAAACAAGTCATCTTCGCGGAAGGGTAGAAAGAAAGAAGACGAAATAAGTAACCACGTCCGGAAAACCTCACTTTCAAAGCCAAATAAGAAATGTCGTGTAAACAATCCCGTAGTCAACCTTGATCAAATATCAATCCAATCTGTGTTATTATATATTCCGTGAAAATGTATACACCAAAGTACCAAACCTCATAGCCCATTGAATCTCATCATCACCTCAAATCTTTTCGACAAATCTCTTTAACAAAACTCATCATTAATTCTCTTCAATTCGAAGTCCATATTCAAAAATAATTGTCAACAAAAGCCCATGATTGAGAAGCCCATCTGACCAAATCACATATCATCCAAATCATATAAAATCCAAATCTCATAAGTCAAATCTCGTCATCACATCTCATAATGTAACAACTCGCATCCCATAAACAAGATAATGAGTCCCGATTTAAGAGTTTTAGAATAAAATCCGATCCAACTCAACATCATGATTGGTCCACTCAAGCTCACAAATTATAAGGACATCCGATATAAGAAGTTCATCCGGAATTAATTTTTCTCAAAAATCCAAGATTTAAAAAAATATGGTACCAACTTCATCTTCACAAATACACTCAAATTAATACTCAAATTAATACCCGATTAATACTCCTATATCATTTTCACGAATCCACTCATAAGGCTCATATTAGCATTTGTCTAAGATTTTATACATTAACATGAATCCACCCCTAGTCACGCCCAAATTGAGGTATTCGGCCCAATTATAATCCAAACGAATAACCCTATTCAGCCCATATTGCTGCTCGGCCCATATCACCATATAGCACAAGACCTAATTATTAGGAGTTATAAAATACCACAAAGTATCTCACAACCTTAATAATCCTCAACACAATTACGCCCCTTTCTCTGACTAAAACTCACACAGCAATCTCAAACCCTAATCATCATAGTAGTCCGCCTCCATAAACCTGATTAAATACATCACCCAAATCATCTTCAAAACCAAGACACATGCTACATCCACCAAATCCCTTTCACTTGTAATAATAAAAAAACGCTCCATGAAAATCTTCCTATAATCATACGAATCTTTCACTCACCACAGGGATGGTTAGAGATTGTAGCCACAGAGATAGTGCTAGATTCGGATTTGCCACAGGGATGGTTAAGGTTTTGTGACAGCCATGAGGTCAAGTATATGGTTCAAGGGTAGGTTTTCCCTTTTAAATTACATTCGTTTTCACCTGTTTGATCGAACATGAAGGAGAATGAAACCGTTAAGGTTTTGTTCTAACTTTAATATATTCGTATATGAACCTGATTGACATCTTTGTACCACCGAATGAGAGGAAAGGAGACAACTCATTTGATATTGTTGTTCCCTTTTCTTATGATATTCGAAGAATAACCAGGAAGCATAAGTAGAATCTGTGATGGACATGTATCATGTTGAGGGCCTTTTCTATGGTCTTGATTTAACATATCACCATACACGAATGATTTCTGAGATTAATTGACTTTTTTTTCCTTTTCTCTTGTATACGATCAGTGATGTATTATCATTCCTTTTTGTTTAAAAGACCTGGAGTCTTGATATGCAAAATAGTTAAACAAAAGGAGTTGAACTGATATCAGATTATTGTTGTACATGTAGATGTATATGAGACTGAGATAATGTTAGTTTCAGGCTGTTGTTGTAGCAATAGATTGTTGAAGTTTGTGTTTGTGTAGGTTAAGATTCGATATTTTCTTGATGAAATTGTATTCTTGAATGTGAATTTGTATCTTGAGTCTTGTTTGAGTCTTGTTGGTTTAGAGGCTTTTGAATGTTGGTTGTCTGGTCAAAAGCAGTCATCATCTTCTACTCATTTTCTTCAGACAAGTCGCTACTTCTTCTACTTATCATACACAAGTCGCTTTCATTCATTTTGACAAGTCGCTATAAAAGCTTCATGACAAGTCGCTATAACAGCCTCATGACAAGTCGCTACAGCTGGTGACTCAATAGTCAACAACTCGCCTCCATTATAAAGGACAAGTCGCCTCTTATTTTATTTTTTTATTATTATTTTTTTGTTAACAACTCGCTACTTGTACAATGAATCTGGACATAGTGAGATGTTGCATTCAAAAATGCACCACAACTCGCTTCCTAAGTTAAGGACAAGTCGCTATTTCATTTTAGTCACACAACTCGCTAAGATGAACACAAACCGCCTCTGAGTCAATACTCATCGGGTACAATGAATCTGGACACTGTTCAAACCGCAGCCAATAATTTGAATCTGGACAGACTTTTAATGAACAAACCGCAAGTAAGAACGTACTCAAATCGCAGCAGATAACAACATTTAAAACAGTTTAAGAACTTGTTGACACATATGCTATAGAAACTGTTAAAAGGACTTTGCCACGATAAGAAACTTTACCAGAAATCAACTTAGAACCAAAAACTGCTAACACATATCATAAAACAGTTTTAAAAACAGCAAAAATGACAAACCACATACAACAAAACCATAACAAAACGCAAACAAACATCTTCAACAACCATAACAGACCGCAATAAGGAATCGCATGAAAAACCGCTTAAACCATGAAATAAACCACGAGAATCAACCCAAACAACAAAACCTAGGCTTTGGTACCATTTGTAGGATCGTAAATATTATGTTGTTTGATGATTCGGGTGGTCTTGGATGATGGAAATACATGTTAGCCATTTAGAGAGAGAAAGAGATGAGAGGGTGTTCTAGTTAGAGACTTGTTTTACAAAAATGAAAGGTTAGATTATGAGAAGCACCACCCCTTCCAAGGATGGAAGGGGTATTTATAGTTACAGACTACACGACCTCCTGACGGCCTGTGGATCAGGTATACAGTGGGTAAAGATCCGTCCTTCCTCCAAGGTGTTACACTACGCTAAACTACGCTAATAACTAACTAATAAACTAACAAATAACGTAAATAACGACATGTCTACGAGCTAACTTATGCTAGATCATAATTGGGGTGACCGACACTTTAACATGGAATTTCCAATTCCTAACACTACTTGTGCGATTTGACCAACTGATCACCTACCGTTTGGATGAACTTAAGAATTAGGGGGTGAGTGTCTAAGATTCTAGCGCCCGGGAACTCACTATTATAAGTCTAGCATGTAGCAGAACTTAATGACTCGGCTTAGGGGACCAGGAACAACTGGACTTATGAGGGACACCGACTTCTCCAATGGTGGCATCTTTGCTGATAGGTTAGGCGAAGTGACCAAATCTTTGTCCTCGACTTCGACCCCACCAATTGAAAGTAATTAGATGTAGACATTACTAGCTAGGATGAATAACTAGGTTAGCACCACTCTCCTCTATTGATTACACCTTTGCCTTTATTTGCTTTAGTAGTTTATCAGTTAATTAATTAAACCATCTTAAAATCTATGACACCTAGACTTAATATTAATCCAACACACATAGCTCTTGGGACGACCTCGGTTTTACCGAATACTACACTACACACGAATCGATGTACACTGCTGTTAGTGCATTAGGGTAGACCATAGGTATAACGAGACATTATAAATATTAAAACCCGTGGAGAAAACACGCATCAAGTTTTTGGTACCGCTGCCGGGGAGTTATATTAGGATTGCTATTAAGTCTTTCATTTTTGTTTTGTTTTTAATTTTTAATTTTTTTTCAAATTCTCACGATCTCTTTTCAAGTTTTCAGGTATTATGGAAGTTGTTAACATTAATGACCTCACTCTTGAGGAATATTTGGCATTGACAAGAGCAGAACAAGGGTCGGGTCTCATAAGACCGGCAATTGAGCCGATGTCCGTTTAAATTAAAGACCAATTTATGAGGGAGCTTCGTGCTAACCCTTTTCAGGAAACGAACGAAGATGCGTATGAGCACGTTGAAAATGTCTTATACATCGCAAGCCTTTTCAATATTCCGGGTGTATCTCATGATGCTGTTATGCTAAGGGTATTCCCCATGACTCTTATTGGGGCTGCCAGAAGATGGATTGAAAGATTGCCCACCGGGACAGTTAATACTTGGGCTCTACTAAAGAAGCACTTCATTCAGAGGTATTGTCCTCCATCGAAGATTTCTAACCAACTCTTGGAAATCCATAATTTCAAGAAAGAAGACGATGAAACGTTGTATCAAGCCTGGGATAGATACAACGATCTCCTTTACAAATGTCCTACACATGATCAGAACAACTAGCAAAAAGTCAACATCTTCTACAAAGGAATCAACGTGACTACAGAGATCTTTGGACTATCAAGGACCAATTCCGAACATGACTCCTACTTTAGCAATTGAAGCCATTCAAAAAATGGTTGATCACTCCCAAAAATGGCACGATAGAGGAAGCAAAAGAAACCAAGGCAGAAGTTTTGATGAAATTGCGGCCATAACTAACAAGCTAGAGAATCTAGGTCGAGATATGCTAAAAAACAAAGAAACTCTTCATGCCATCCAAGTTGGTTGCGAAAGCTGTTGGGGAGGACATCTAACTAAGAATTGTCCTAACATTAACGAAGAAAACACGATCGAAGAAGCTAAATATGGAGAAAATCGACCATTTTACGGGGATAATCGTAATGGCTATCATGGAGGACCCCCACCATATTATGAGCGTAGTGAAAGAAGAACTAACTTGGAGGAAATGATTAACAAGTACCTTGTGGATTCGACCAAGAGACAGAAAGAGCAAGAAGAATGGCTGAAAAACTTCCAAGATAATACTAACAAAAGCCTTTCTAGCCATGACATATCACTAAAGAACTTGGAAACTATGATTGGGAAGCTTGGCGACGAGGTACAAAAGAGAAATGAGGAACAAAAGAACAAATCAATAGTATGCAAAGCCGTATTTTCTGAAAATGACAAGTCATCTGATGAGTCTAATAGAAACAATGATACTGAAGGCAAAAGAGAGCTAAGCCGTAACCAAACATCAGAGTTACGGCGTAACCAGGACACAATCAATGACAAGTCTACCAAAGTTGACGACTCTAAAAGGAAGAATCATTGGTGTAAGGCTATTGCAATTGACGATGGAGAGTGTTACAACTTATGGGCCTCTTGTGACCCTCGGAAGACCTGCGATGGAGGGGTTGATAAGGAGAGGGTTAATGATGACAGATACATGTGAAGAAAGATTAGCCAAGTTCTCGATTAACGAAGTGGAAGGACCACCTATCAAGCATTACTGCAGACCCTTACTAATCACGGAAGATGAGTTCATACAAGCCTGGCCGACTTGCAACCCCTTTTTTGAATATTGCAACGGAGGGGGCAGTGTGAAGAACGAAGTTTGGATATGCCCACATGAATCGGGAAGACATGACGTTGATTTTGGGGACCTGTCATTCAGAGATTGGTACTTTAGGTAGGTTCGGTGATGCAATAATTAATTCGGTCTTATTGAGAAATCTAGAGCTCAAATATGAAAAACATATTCTTCAAGGAAAGGTCATTAAGCCTCTCAACGATATTCCTTCTAGCAACAACGATGATGAAGGAACTCAAAGTCATTGGTGTGAGCAAATTAAAACCACTGACGAAAATGTTTGGGCTTCCTGCAACCCTTTTGATTATGAATGTGACAGGGGAAGCAGCATTGAGAGAGCTGGGGAAGACGAGTTCCTATGGATCTCGACTAATGACTCGGAAAGAACAGAATTTCCTTGGCCAAACGATTTAGGATTCGACGATTGGGTCAGAATCAAATACGGAAAAATAGACGCGCTAACTAAGGAGAAAATCTGGAACGGGTGTATGAGTAAAGATCAACCAAACAACTAAGTTCCAAATGGAGAATCGGATAATTACACCGAGGATTCATCAAGGAAGGAAAGAGAGGAATGCAAACAAGTGCTAGTGGAAAATTTACTCGACGATAAGCCTCTTAAAGATACCGATTCTGACAATGATGATTTTGATTACCTCAAACTACAAGGTGAAGATGGATTCATTGACCCCGATGATGAAGCACATGAAAAGAGAAGATGCAAGATACTCTGCATTCCGTATAAGAGGCCACCCCCGATTATTCTTTGAAAAATATGATTTTGCTAGATACCACTTAGGGCCTGATGAAAAATTTTGCAAAATTCGGAAGATCGAGACTAAAGAGTACCTCCGCACTGCCACAAATGTCGCTTGGGTCAGGCATAACTTGATGAAAGACATGGAGGAAGTTGGCCAAGTCCAAAGGCCACCATAAAGCCCCGAGGCTTTGAGTCTAACTTAAAGACTCGTAAATAAAGAAAAGTGTTCTTTCGGGAGACAACCCGAATTATCCCTTTCTTTTGTTTTATTTCCATTTCTGTTGGGTTTTGTGTTTTTAACCATTTTTGCAGGAAACAAAGAGAAATTACTGCTGCAGCATGCTGATCTGACTATAGTTACGGCGTAACTCATTATCATGGTTACACCGTAATAAACCCTTGTAGCAGAATTTCGGACGCATTACCAATTACAGCGTAATTCCATCTCGCCATTACGCCAGTAGCTACACTCTTGCAGCGTATGCCAGGTTTTGCCTAGTAACGGCGTAACTCCTTCTAAGAGTTACGACGTAACTATCCTCTGCATTACTTCTTTCATTTTAAACACAAGTATTTTAAATGAACATTGTGGGTGTGTTCCCTGTAAACCCTCACGAGACTTCACTCGTCCACTTGGGACACCAAGTGGTTTAAAAGGCTTGTTGCATATGCTAAATGCAACCATGATTCCTACGAAAGTGAGTTAGGTTTGTTTTTCATTTTTCATTTTTTATTTTTAGAATTATGCTTGTCGGTAGTGTGATTTCAGGGATTGAAGTTTGCCCGTGGATGCTTATACAAAGGCACGACTCTTTTTCGTTGGCCTTCTTTCTTTTTGGATCAAATTTCAGGGAAGGTCTCGCTCTAATTCTACTTTTCTCTTCACATTTATTTAACGCTTAGTACAAAAGGAACTTTGTATAATTCAAGTGGGGGGACGGGAGTAGAATTGTCTCTTGAACTTTATTTTGCCCTCGTTTTTTTTAGTTTATTTTGAAAAATTATGCCATTTTTAAAATTTTGACATGTTTTTTTTAACCTAACTAGATTAGACCTTAGCCGAGCACATACAACCCTTGATATTATATGGTGAGATTAGCCTTATCCGTTTCCAATATTTTACCCCAAATCCACCAAATTATGAGTGTGCCGGTAGCTTGTAAACTTTAGAACTTGGCCTTTGCATCATTTCGAGACCATAGACGAGGTATGTTGAGTTAACTCAATGTATTTGGACTTTTTAGTTTAAGAAGGTAGTATTATAGGATTATCACCCAAATAGCCTACCATTGTGTATCTATCGATTAGTCACCTCGACTTCTCGACCCCCATGTGAAACCCTTTTGTTGCACTCACCTTTAGTGCAAGATACCCCTAGATACACCCATCTGAGCCATTCCTTTCATTTTGTTAACCCAAAATATTGTTTCGATACACCTATACACCTTAGCCTACCCTGTAGTCTTGATTTGTGATTGGGAAGTCATCATTTGCCTAAGTTTAAGGTTCAAGTGGAAAGGTTTGGGAATCACGCTTTCGTCGACGACATATTCTTAAAGACCATTGAAGACCCCCCGAATTCCCATTGTTCATCTAAAGTGGGGGGATGTTATGTTTATGTTGAAAAAAAAATAGTTACGTTATTTAGTTTATTGTAAAGTGCAATGTTATGAGCTTTATATAGATTTAGTATCGAGGAGGCCACCTCGGTCACATGAGAAGATTAGAGTTGGTAATTGCACCAACAGTAAAAGAAAAGCTAGTGTGCCCATCATGACGTCCTCTAATGACACATCAACCTAGTATTTCATGATCTGGTTTCTCAACTTCAAAGCTTGCACTTTGGGCGGACGGTAAGTGGTGATGACTTGGTTATAGATTTAGACTATCTGCTTGATTTTTATTTTACACCATTTATATATCACATGTCTTATCCTACCCTTTAGTCATGAAGCATGTCTAGGTGATGCAGCGAGCAATCTTTGGTGTCTTGGCCATGGATTTGGTCATGTATCATTTATTTTGTCCAGTTCGTCGTGACATGTTAGTAATGACAAATCACCCTTAACCCGTGTCATGTCTACCCATCTTGCCTTCAAGAATTGTTTTGTCCTTAACTCTAGTGGTGGAGATTTGTGTAACCGCCAAGCTTATGATAGAATACATGCTATGACTGTGCGATTGAGTGATCACCCCAAAATTGACACTTAGAATAGTTGAGAGATTTGAGTGTTTCATTCCCATTTCGTGAGGTGTTCGGCTTTGTTTTATTCTAGCATAAGGGATTTGTAAACTTATATTTTCCAGGTAATGGGAGATATCTTTTTAGGAATCTATCTAAAAGGTCTACTTGAGGCAAGTAGAGTTCAAGTGGGGGGATATTTGATAACATCAAATTACCCTGAATATTAAGTGTCAATTAACCCCGATAATGCTTGTAATTTATATGGATTTACGCTTGTTTTCCATTATATTCCACTTTCAGGTAAATTACGAGCATTGGAGCTAAAGAGACGCGGAATTGGAGAATTATTAAAGATTTATCATAGTATACTCACTTTGAAGAAGTTACGGCGTAACTCATCTCTCACATTACGCCGTAACTAAAGCGTGACTCAGAAAGCCAACTTATCAGAAGATTACGGCGTAAATCTCTCAAAAGATTACGACATAACTATATTAGGTCAAACGAGGTTCCGCGCCGCTGATAGTTACGCCGTAACTCGTGCATAAACTACGGCGTAACCATGAATTATTGAAGATATGGCGTAACCACTTCTAAGGTTACGCCGTAACCAGCAGATCTAGTGCAATTTACAAAGAATTAGATGACTACGGCGTAACTATTTTATTAGTTACGCCATAACCAAGATCTGGCCTATAAATACCCCACGATTTCCAGCATTTCAAATCATCCCATTTCACACACAACAACCAAAGAACATGGGAAGAAGCCAAAGGCAGGTCTAGAGGAGCATACGGAGCTATCTCCAAGCGAGAAATCACTCCCCTACGATAAGCATTAGCTTTTTATCTTTTCTTTACTTTCGATTCATGTATTTCGTAACATTAAACATTGAATTGATTTATCTGGTTAATATGAGCGGCTAAGCACCTCTTGGTGCTGGCCTAGTTATGATTCCTTAATTGTTTTGTTGTTTACATTAGTTCCGTATAATTATTTCTAAGTGTATGCATGCATAGTTTATTGGTATCTACCCTTGTTTCGGTAGTTTTGAATGGCGGTAGAGGCTAGTTGCTTAGGAGATATGACCAACTGACCCTAAGTGAGTAGACTGGGATGGGAAGGGTAAGATATGACCAACTGACGACCCTTTCTACTTGTGCGATTTGACCAACTGATCACCTACCGTTTGGATGAACTTAAGAATTAGGGGGTGAGTTTCTAAGATGCTAGCATCCGGGCACTCACTATTATAAGTCTGGCATGTAGCGGAACTTAATGACTCGGCTTAGGGGACCAGGAACAACTGGACTTATGAGGGGACACCTGACTTCTCCAGTGGTAACATCTTTGCTGATAGGTTAGGGCAAACTGACCAAATATTGTCCTCTCGACTTTGACCCCACCTGAAGTAATTGAAAGTAATTAGACGTAGACATTACTAGCTAGGATGAATAACTAGGTTAGAACCACTCTTCTCTATTGATTACACCTTTGCCTTTATTTGCTTTAGTAGTTTATCAGTTAATTAATTAAACCATCTTAAATCTGTGACACCTAGACTTAGTATTAATCCAACACACATAGCTCTTGGGATGACCTCGGTTTCTTGAATACTACACTAAACACTACCGGGTACACTGCCCGTTAGTGCATTAGGGTAGACCATAGGTATAACGAGACATTATAAATATTAAAACCTGGTCAGTAAAACCTGCATCAGTTCACATCAGATCTTGTTATAAGCATCAATACATGGGTTCAAAACAAGGTCCCAACAGAATTTATACATGTTGTGGGTCGATTAACATGATCTTTCCTTCTATATTTACGTGATTCACGACACGACTTCATGCGACAGTTTGTAGTTTAATATGAAAACAATAACGTGAGACGACATGCGAGGTATGGTCGAACAGATTTAAAAGGTTGGTTTAACATGTGGGTCGAATGGTTAGTATTCTGTTTGTGATTTCATAAGACTCTTTATATTATATAGTGACTATATTGATTCTTGTTATGACTTCATGTGACCAAAGTTGCTTGTTTTATGTGAAGCTTTAGACGTTACATGCATGCATTCTTTTTAGAATCTCACAACATAATTAAAGAAGTCAGGAGGAAAAAATTAAAAGAGTTGTGAGGATACCCTGGCGTGCAGTGAAAAGAAGACAAAGAACCCAACGAATCGAAACTCGCGATCACAACACCTTCTTCTACTGCTTTGGTCGAATGGAGAAGCAAGAAGCCAAGAAATTTTCCGTCACTTTTAATGTTAGGGTTTTGGTATGTAAGTTTTTGTGAAGCGTAGAAAAATAAAAGAGCATGGGAAGGGATATATATGGGATTCGATTTGCTTAACAGAAGGATAAAGACATGGGCCAGGCCAAGATTAGTTGGGCTTATTTAAGTTAATATTGCCTATATAATTCCTTATGTATCTCGGCCCATGCGAAACTAACCAAAACGTGAGATGAAAAAAAAATAGACGCAAGGTGTAAGTATTTTATTATGATCTCGTACATTAGATTCATCAATCATTTATAATTTAGATTAATATTACATTAAATGAGCATGACTTATATTATGTATTTTATAAGTTTTAAATTAGAGGGGCAAAATTGTCTTTTTACGTGTTTTATTTTTTTCCAGTTTTACAACTCTTCCCCTCTAAAAGAAAATTTTCGTCCTCGAAAATTGAAATGAAAATGAAAGAAAAAAATGAAGACATACCAGACTACGAAAAGAAATGAGGGTAACAAAAATCAAACGGCAGAAAGTTTTACAATGAATCCTAAGATTCTTAACAGATGAAAGCATGTCGAGAATTCAAATGTATCAAATCGTATAACGATGAAGGTAGATTAAACACATAGGCAGAATGATCCTAAAGTCTTACTAAACGCAGACAATCTCAATCAGGTGCCAAAAATTCTAAGCTTCTAAGGCACTCCTCGAGATATCCTATGATCACAATGAGGGTACGTCATATGATGTAAGTATTATCACGTTAGCTACGCGTCATAATACCAGCATCATATGAGTATACCATCATGATGACCATACTTTATCTCAAGTCGTGAAAACCATCCTATCAACCACCTAACGGTCCATTCTACATCTTAGGGTTGGTCTAAATCAATCAAATATAACGGATTCGAAATCAGAGAAACAGAACATATAAGGAACGTAACGGAACTTAGCAAGTATCATCGAAATGAAACACGTCGGCAATAGCATCATGTCTTCCACAGTTCGTCAAAATTCTCAAAATAAAACAATCATCCAACATACGCAGAATTTATACAAAATGGAAAATCATCCAAAGAGAACATAATTTATTCAAGGGATTTAAAACACAACGCGAGGTCGTAGTAACACCGAAGAATCAAGCCCTAGGACTCCATCATCCAAACGCGCCCAATCATATGAAGCAGATGAATCTCTTCAGCATCTCAATGGTTGGACGGTTGACCACAATATGCCCGAATCTTGGTAGTAGTTTCACCGCATGACTAAAGTACGCCGGTCATACTTCTTCTGCTCATACGTCTTCCAAGTGTCCACCAGTTGAATCTCGTCTCCGTATTTGCGCCTCTGGTTGATTCGTCTAGCTCCCTCCAGCAGCATGTTGATGTCTCCAGCAGCATTGCAGTCGGGTGCGGCTTATGCTTCACGAACCTCTCCAGTTAAGGAAACGGTTGCGGCAACACGGAGTTGGTACCATCATCTTCGACTCCACGAGTAGTCTCCATCTAAATGATCAATAAATGAATGCGCGAAGATAGAATAACAAAATCAAATGCGAAAAGAAGAAGGTTGAATCAGCGAAGACAAAAGAACATCGAAGTCAAACCAAGACAAAAATCAAAAGAATCGGAAAAGATCAAAACGGACGGAAGGCTAATGTCTACCCAAGTCCTCACAAGTCAAAACCTAAGCTCTATGGGTCAAATACTAGGGTCCATATGTCACAGGTCCTGACTACAAGTTGTAAACCTGGGCTCTGATACCATAATTGTAACACCACAACCCAATAAGGGTAGAAGTATCACAGTATGGTGTCATATCAAAGCATACATAATGAACATAAACCAACAGCGGAAGTCTTAAATAAATAAACAAAGGAAAATCAAGTCAACACAACTTAACAATACATAAATTCAAAGAAAGAAAACTCCAAAATAGAAATACGATAACCAAGTCTAATAATATCAAAACATAATCAATTTAATTCTAAGATGACTAGGCATGGTCTCCTTATAAGCTCATCTCTCAACCCAAACAAAATCCCACTCTACTAGCTTAGATACCCCACAGCCGCAGGAAAAGAAAATGCTGCTGAGCTTAAAAAGCCCAGTGAACAGATATAACAATATAATAACAATGAAACTGAACTGAAAACAAAATAAGGAGGTTCAGACAATATATAAGGTGTATCAAAGGTACAAAGTAGGGTAAAAGGAAAGTTCAGTAATCTACCATGAGCCAACAAAACAAACCATATCATATCATAGTAACCATGGTAGCCAGTAGTAACCAATAGTAACCATAGTAACCATAGTAGCCAGTAGTAACCAATAGTAACCATGGAGTGATCAGCTCCCACAATGTGAAGACTCGTATTGCACACGACATCATTCACCAGATAAATCATATCATAGCAGCATATTAGATACAGAACAAATCTAGGATGCATCCATACGCCCCTGTAGAATCAATAGTGGCCAAACATATATCTTGAGCTCATAATCATATAACAGAAAAGGACGGTGTGGAACATCAATCAACCACACTAGAGTCATGACATTGGTGCATCAATGACACGGACATGGAACCCCCATGCCTAGTTAATGACTCGGGTCTCAAACTGACAGGTCAAAGCAAGGTCATATCATAAGGGTTCATATCAAAGGTTCAGAAGTCAAAGGATTCATATCAAAGTCCATAGCAAAGGTTCATAATCAAAGGTCCATATCAAAGGTTCATAACTAGAAGGTTCATAATCAAGTTCATAGCAAAGTTCAAACAAAAGGGGTGCATAGCAGAGTCATAGGGAAACCCTAATAAGAAGGCTCAGAGTAAAAGTATAACAATTCAAAGCTAATATCAAAGGATGAGTACGAATCATGAGAAACCTTAAGAGACAAGGTTAGAATATTTGTACCTTAACACACAGCAAGCAAATGAAAACAAATGGAAACAAGAGACAACGAAAGATCACTCCTTCCTTAAGGGATCTACAGAAGTGAAAGGACATACGTTTAAGGTTTAAGTATTTTATTTCAGATTAAGTCTTTTAGGGTTTTTGAGATTCTTTCCATTTTAGAAAGTTAGCTTTAGGGTTCATATCATTAATTAGTCAATTTAGAGTTAAGTATAATAACTTATTATAATTTAGGGTCTAAAGTGTAACTTGTTAAAGTTTAGGGTTAATTTCGATAAATAACTAAATATTAAACACTTTATAATATTACTATTATAGTCTAAGGTGTAAAGTGTCAATTCATAGAAAATCAAGGTTTGCATGTGACAAAATATTAAAGGTGAGGGTTGGAAGTGAAAATATCAATATTTAACATGAACTACATACGTACAATATAACATTTAACCTTTTTTTCTCATATCTTGACATTCCGACTTCAAGAATTGTTTTGTCCTTAACTCTAGTGGTGGAGATTTGTGTAACCGCCAAGCTTATGATAGAATACATGCTATGACTGTGCGATTGAGTGATCACCCCGAAATTGACACTTAGAGTAGTTGAGAGATTTGAGTGTTTCGTTCCCATTTCGTGAGGTGTTCGGCTTTGTTTTATTCTAGCATAAGGGATTTGTAAACTTATATTTTCAGGTAATGGGAGATATCTTTTTAGGAATCTATCTAATAAGGTCTACTTGAGGGCAAGTAGAGTTCAAGTGGGGGATATTTGATAACATCAAATTATCCCTAATATTAAGAGTCAATTTCCCAGATAATGCTTGTAATTTATATCATTTATATGGATTTACGCTTGTTTTCCATTATATTCCACTTTCGTGAAAATTACGAGCATTGGAGCTAAAGAGACGCGGAATTAGAGAATTATTAAAGATTTATCATGGTATGCTCACTTTGAAGAAGTTACGGCGTAACTCATCTCTCACATTACGTGGTAACTAAAGCGTGACTCAGAAAGCTAACTTATCAGAAGATTACGGCGTAACTCTCTCAAAAGATTACGACATAACTATATTAGGTCAAATAAGGTTCCGCGCCGAGATAATTACGTGTAACTCGTGCATAAACTTCGGTGTAACCATGAATTATTGAAGATACGGCGTAACCACTTCTAAGGTTACGCCGTAACCAGTGAATCTAGTGCAATTTACGAAGAATTAGATGATTACGGCGTAACTATTTTATTAGTTACACCGTAACCAAGATCTGGCCTATAAATACCCCACGATTTCCAGCATTTCAAATCATCTCATTTCACACACAACAACCAAAGAACGTGGGAAGAAGCCAAAGGAAGGTCTAGAGGAGCATACGGAGCTATCTCCAAAGGAGAAATCCCTCCCCTACGATAAGCATTAGCTTTTTATCTTTTCTTTACTTTCGATTCATGTATTTTGTAACATTAAACATTGAATTGTTTTGTATGGTTAATATGAGCGGCTAAGCACCTCTTGGTGCTGGCCTAGTTATGATTCCTTAATTGTTTTGTTTACGTTTACATTAGTTCTGTATAATTATTTCTAAGTGTATGCATGCATAGTTTATTGGTAGCTACCCTTGTTTCGGCAGTTTTGAATGGCGGTAGAGGCTAGTTGCTTAGGAGATATGACCAACCGACCCTAAGTGAGTAGACTGAGACGGGAAGGGTAAGATATGACCAACTGACGACCCTTTCTACTTGTGCAATTTGACTAACTGATCACCTACCGTTTGGATGAACTTAAGAATTAGTGGGTGAGTATCTAAGATGCTAGCGCCCGGGCACTCACTATTATAAGTCTAGCATGTAGCGGAACTTAATAACTCGGCTTAGGGACCGGGAACAACTGGACTTATGAGGGACACGACTACTCAGGTGGTGGCATCTTTGTCGATAGGTTGGCGACCCGACCAAATGTTGTCCTAGCGACTTTGACCCCACCTGAAGTAATTGGAAGTAATTAGACGTAGACATTACTAGCTAGGATGAATAACTAGGTTAGCACCACTCACCTCTATTGATTACACCTTCGCCTTTATTTGCTTTAGTAGTTTATCAGTTAATTAATTAAACCATCTTAAAATCTGTGACACCTAGACTTAGTATTAATCCAACACACATAGCTATTGGGATGACCTCGGTTTTACCGAATACTACACTACACACGACCGGGTACACTTCCCGTTAGTGTATTAGGGTAGACCATAGGTATAACGAGACATTATAAATATTAAAACCTGCATCAGTTCACATCAGATCTTGTTATAAGCATCAATACATGGGTTCAAAACAAGGTCCCAACAGAATTTATACATGTGGTGGGTCGATTAACATGATCTTTCCTTCTATATTTACGTGATTCACGACACAACTTCATGCGACAGTTTGCAGTTTAATATGAAAACAATAACGTGAGACGACATGCGAGGTATGGTCGAACAGATTTAAAAGGGTGGTTTAACATGTGGGTCGAATGGTTAGTATTCTGTTTGTGATTTCATAAGACTCTTTATATTATATAGTGACTATATTGATTCTTGTTATGACTTCATGTGACCAAAGTTGCTTGTTTTATGTGAAGCTTTAGACGTTACATGCATGCATTCTTTTTAGAATCTCACAACATAATTAAAGAAGTCAAGGAGGAAAAAAATTAAAAGATTTGTGAGGATACCCTTGGCGTACGAGTGAAAAGAAGACAAAGAACCCAACGAATCAAAACTCGCAATCACAACACCTTCTTCTACTGCTTTGGTCGAATGGAGAAGGAAGAAGCCAAGAAATTTGCCGTCACTTTTAATGTTAGGGTTTTGGTATGTGAGTTTTTGTGAAGCGTAGAAAAATAAAAGAGCATGGGAAGGGATATATATGGGATTCGATTTGCTTAACAGAAGGAGAAAGACATGTGCCAGGCCAAGATTAGTTTGGCTTATTTAAGTTAATATTGCCTATATAATTCCTTATGTATCTCGGCCCATGCGAAACTAACCAAAACGTGAGATGAAAATTTTTTTTATAGACGCAAGTTGTAAGTATTTTATTATGATCCCGTACATTAGATTTGTCAATCATTTATAATTCAGATTAATATTACATTAAATGAGCATGGCGTATTTTATGTATTTTATAAGTTTTAAATTAGAGGGGCAAAATAGTCTTTTTACGTGCTTTATTTTTTTGGGGTTTTACAATTGATTTGTCCATCCACAAGATTTCTATAGCAATATCTTGTAATTCATATTTCACATAGTTGTTGTGTAATATTTGTGATAGGTTTGGTTCTACCTCGTGGAAGAGCTCGATATTTAGCTTTGTACCGGAAAAAGTATAAGCGACGTTGTGAGGCTTCTCCGCCGTGTTGAAGGAGCTTGTTGACATAGTGCTTGAACTCTCGAGTGGGGAACTCGGGGAGTGGAGTAGGGCAAGGAAGGTGTCCTTGTAGCCGAACCACTATAAATCACTTGTGTCGCTACTTTCTATCATTTACTTTACTTGCTTTCATTATTTACTTTACTTATTGTTTTATACTATCTATCCATCAATACGAATTCACATAAGATCGAATCTAAACATTTGAAACTTAAATTTAAAATCGGTAAAATTATTCAACCCCCTTTCTAGTTTTTTACAAATTCCTTTTCATTATTCATATACTAGTTTCATCCTCTCTCTCTCTCTCTCTATATATATATATATATATATATATATATATATATATATATATATATATATATATATATATATATATATATATATATATATATATATATATATATATATATATATATATATATATATATATATATATATATATATATATATATATATATGTATGTATATATATATATATATAGAGAATAACATCGTATATAAGTAACTATAAATGAATATGTGACCTAAGATCTAGAATTTGAAATTCATTGCACATTGTCTTGTCTTTGCCTCGAACTCTGAAATCGATAATCCGCACGGTTTAGTTCTATAATCAGATGTCGATGGAAAGTCTAAGGCGCTTTGATACTCTTCCGACAATCCATCCCTGACACCAAATTGCCTTTGTGTTGGACTAGGCTACAAAATGGGTGCGGTATCCTCATCTCAATTGGATGGCATGACTAAAATTCTATAGGTGACTTATAAAAATGTGTGTCATAAGTAATACATGCATATCTCTTATGATGGAATTTTGTTAAAATTATTTTAACATATTTAAACTCTTTAAAATTAATTTTGGAATTTAACATTTTAAAAACCCTTTTTAACTCTTAAACCCAAAACAAGTATACCACATGCATAATCAAATCAAGCAATAAAGTACACGCATTTATGCAAACATAAATTATGTATAGCCTGGCCAAAAATCTTATAGTTGTATTTGTGAGCCAACACATATACAATGGTCATCTAGGGTTTCTCCAATGCTCTCACTTGACTCAAGATCCTAGTATCTCAGTCAAGCAGAGCATAATCCACGCCTCCTTGCTCTATGCATCCAACCTTGAACTTCGTCTTGTTACATTTATAAAACTGAGAAGTACAATCATATTCTAGTACTTACAATTGAAATGAATGCAAAAACAGATGCTGAATACAATTACAACTTGGTATCAAGGCCGAAAAACCTAGGCGCCTTAACTAGGGTGTAAAAACTAATTATGAAATAATTAAATCATGACAAACAGGCTATAGACAATGATAATAACAATTATTCATCTAAAATTGGCTTGCTCATGATCAACTTTGCATGAGGTTGATCATGATAGATATATAAATTTAAAACAAATAGTTTTAAACAAGCCAATTTGAACAATTAAACACAATATTTAATTTCCATCTATTATTATGATCTCGTATACACAGATCTGACATATGTCGCCAGATCTACCAGAAAAAGAGATATCAAAAGAATAAACACGAAAGGTGATAAATTTTACAACACTTATTTATGCACCATCTAATCATATCTACGTTTGTGTTTACTACATACCAAAATCCAACAGGATTCAGATCTGACACCATAACCATGAAACTCATGTTTAAAATAAATCACAAATAGTTATAAACTCGTATAGGTGGCTCTGATACCACTGATAGAAAACGTAGGGTCGGATTTTAAAATTTCCGATAACCATTAACTAGAAAAACAAGCAGTGAAGGATACAAAAATCCCTACAATCATTTTCAAAGAGCGAGTGATCCAATTAAAATTTATAACTAATCAAATAAAAACACAACACTTGCATACCTATTTGTTTGCAGTGAGAGATCAACACGGATCAAAGAACCTAAAGCAAAATTCCTCACGGTTTAGCCCACTAGCCTTCAAGCGATTACAGCCGCGTGCTAGTGGTTGATCCAGACGCAGCAACACGTAGATTAAATCAGAAACATACAAACAAAAAATATTTGTATGTCTTGGGTGGTGTTCAGCCGACGAGAGCAAAGGGAGGAGATGAAAGGGTTTTTTATTGCAATTGTGATCTTTAATAACTCTATAATTATAATTACCAAATTCAAAATGAGATCATTACCAATAATATATAAAAGATAATTACCAAATTTTAAAAAAAATACTTATCTTTTTAAACAAGGCAAGTAACCAAACCCGGCCCATCCCACCCTTGGATGGTCGGCGCCTAGTGGGCCCCACGAGGGGGTTTCGCCCCTTATTAGGTTAAGCCCAATCCCTTCCTAACTAATTAGTCCAACCAATTAAGTCTAATGCTATATCGTATAATCGGATCATACATGTATTTACAATAAATATATAAAGCTACAATCTCGAGCTATTGGGTGCGACCCCAGTGGTTCGTATATTAATGGCAATATTTAATTTCGTTATATCATACACACAATCCTATAGTTTTTGTTTTGTCGTATCATACAATTGTAAGATCACACAATCAAGATCGGGATCTTAACAACCATGGTATGTTTGGCAAAGAGTTTGTGAGAGTTTATTAGAGCTTAAGCTTTTATAATAAGTTGGTCTATAATGAAAGCTTGTTAAACGCATGAACTTATATGAGCTTTTAAAAATTCATAAGTCGTTAAAAAAAAGCTACCTAAGATAAGTTTTTGAATAGGCTTGAGCTTTTGGTTTGGTTAGTTACATGAATACATTTAGCTTCAATGTTGTATGTTTATGTGTGTTTTGTTATTTAATGTCATTTTACACATATAAGCTCAAGCTTCGACTACTTTACCAAACCTATCTGAAATTAAAACTTATGCTCCGACTTTAACTCTTGTAAACTCCAACTCCTATAAGCTCAAGCTTTGGCTCAATCCAACTATTTTCGCCAAAATATACCTATAGAAATATTACCATGCATCAACCTTGACAGAAAAGGGACTTGAATATTACCATGCATCAACCTTGACAGAAAGGGACTTTTAACCTTCACATGAAGGACTTCTTCGATGTGCTATGGCAAAAAGAGAAATTGATTTGCAAACATGCTTATTTTATTGGTACACACCGACTTAAGCATTAAACTGTAAATTTATCTTGTTTTAATTGCTTGTACGTTATAGTATGCAAATTATTTGCGTGCAAATTATCTCCCATTGCAAAATGGTCTACAAAATTTGTTTAATCATTTTGCATGTGCTTGAATGTGACATCAATATAATACTCTAATATTTGTCACTATCCATGATTGCTTGCCATTATGTCACATTATTATTATTGTTATTTTGTGGGGTGTTTGGTGGATAATTGTTACCTGAAGACTTTTTGGAGATTCATCCTGTTTATTGCTACTTTTTCAGGTTTTTTGAGCTATGGTACGGTTAACTTCTTCTATTACTATAGGACTTTTTATTTGATCTTTAGGAGTCACATATACATGATCACATTAGTTATTTCCTGTATATCATATCGACCTCTTAAACCATTCATTGTATTTTGCTGGCTTTTCGTTGCATAGAAACCATATTACTTTTCTAAAGTGCCGAACGGGACAATATGGCCAATACGACTAAATGAATTTTGGACAGGAAGTATCATTTCTTTTTTGTGTGTTTTCTGCTGTTTTGGTGATACATGTAATGTCCTGTGTTGGTTTCGTTCATGTGAACGTTTACCATCATCTTTTTTATATACTTACAGTTTATAAATTTTGTTGGCTAATTGGTATTTTGTAGGATAAGCTCTTACTTCTGAATATTAACCATTAAATTTTAGATTTACTGCAACTTGTTATAAAAGTCAACCTTATGAATTGCAGTTTCTATCACCAATAGTAACATATTCATTGAAGTTTCATGAAAATGCCAAGACCCTTTACTCTTTTTGGTAATTTGGTTTCAGGGTTATCATGATTTTCGGTTCTTGGTCACTTTTGCAACAGAGGGAGTCAGTTACGATTTAAAGATGTATGTAGTGGAGAGCAAAGGTGGAGCGATAGCATGCATGCTGCTAGCGCTCTTTTTTCTAGGAACATGGCCCGCCATTCTAACATTGTTAGAAAGACGTGGCCGGCTTCCTCAACATACATATGTTGATTACACAATTACCAATCTTCTGGCTGCTGTCATAATTGCTTTTACCCTTGGGGAATTTGGACATTCCAGTGATGATACACCCAACTTCTTAGTCCAGCTGTCACAGAATAATTGGCCAAGCGTTCTGTTTGCAATGGCGGGCGGAGTGGTTTTAAGCCTCGGTAATCTTTCAACGCAATATGCATGGGCATTTGTCAGTTTATCAGTAACCTCGGTGATCTGCTCAAGTATTAGCGTTATTATAGGTATCATCAAAGTCTCCATCATCATATCTTTACATAAACATGGATGTAAATAACTATTTTGAAACATATTTAGGTACAACTTTGAATTACTTTTTAGACGGAAAAATCAACAGGGCCGAGATACTTTTCCCAGGCGTTGCGTGTTTCTTGATTGCTGTTTGTTTTGGTTCCTTGTTGCATACATCAAATGCCAAAGATAATCAAAAAAAGCTTGATAGAATAGAAAATTCTCACACAAGTGGAAAACGGTACATCTTCTTTCTTTGAATATGATTCTTTTCCAATAGTTTTGGAACTCCTGTGACATGATTATATGATACTCGACAGATTAATCAGTAATGCATCAAACACGGTTTCAAGTAAGAAATCTTTAACTCCATCTGGCCGACTAACTTTTTGCTCTTGCTCTTGGATACTAGTTTAATCCTTTTTTTCTGGTATCAGGAAATGATATGGAGTATGGAAACAATAATGTAGATAAAGCAAACGCAGGAACTGCAAATTTTATTATTGAGCTCGAGAGCCGAAGAGCAATCAAGGTTATGTGATATATGATTTATCAGTTACGCTTTTGTTTTAATAATAAAGAAGATGACTTCGTGTTTTGCTGAACTTTAGCATATTTGTCAGGATTTCAGGTGTTTGGGAAAAGCACTTTGACAGGTTTGGCCATATGTTTATTCGCCGGAATTTGTTTTTCGTTCTTCACACCGATTTTTAATGTTGCAACCAATGACTAATGGCATACGTTGGAGGATGGAGTCCCACATCTAAGTGTCTATACAGCTTTTTTCTACTTTTCTTGCTCATGTTTTATGATAGCCATAACCTTGAACATTATGCTCCTTTACCGCCCAATGTTCAACTTGCCTCGATCTTCGATTAATGCATATTTGAATGACTGGGATGGTAGAGGTTGGGCACTTCTGGCTGGTTTTTTGTGTGGTTTCGGGAATGGTCTCCAGTTTATGGGAGGACAAGCTGCTGGTTATGCGGCAGCTGATGCAGTTCATGTTAGTTTTTAATCTGTATAAGCTTATGTTTCTTCAAATGCATCGTTGTAATTTACAGCGAACCGTGTTTTGTCTAGACAATGTGTTTATAATAGCGATGTTATTCTTAATGGGTAAATTTTTATTTATAAAAAAAGGGGATGGGTCGAACGTGTTAAAAGTTGCAACAGAAAATGTATTTATAAGGCGGGAATACTCATAAATCATTTTATCGAGAGACATGTTCAAAAAACAATAATCGAGAAATATTAGGTTATAATGAGATAGTATAACTTTTTATTATATACCACATTTAGGGGGGATTCATGTTTAGCTAATTTAAACTGCTCAAAACTAAGACGGGTACTTACCTGGTTATTTAAAAGTGCTTATTCACTTCAAAATAGCAGTTTTTCTCTAACACCAAAATATACTTAGTTGCTTTAATATAGATATGATGTAAGCAATCCCAAACACCCTACAGCTATATCTATAAATAAACTGAATGAATTTCTATGTAAGAAGTGCTTCTAGTCAACCCAATATGCTGATTTTGAAGTGGTGGTCGGATGCAATACTATGTAGTCCTCTACAACCAACCAATGCAAATTTATAAAAGTATTATTATTGTGTCTATACTTACGTGATGACTGATGAGGTTGTTGTGAATACATTTCAGGCACTTCCACTAGTGAGTACCTTTTGGGCTGTGCTCCTTTTTGGTGAATACCGCAAATCTTCCAAGAGAACATATGCACTTCTCGCCGGCATGTTATCCATGTTTATTGTGGCGGTTGGAGTTCTAATAGCATCAGCTGGCCACCGGAAGAATTAAAGACATTTCCTCAAACTATCAAAATGAAAATTTGTTAGACTAGGCAATCACTGCAAATGAACATTGTAAAGGAAACAGGCACCTAAAGTTACGAAGCATAAAAATTGAAACTTGTACATTAGGAATAAGTTAAAGATTCATTACTTCTATATATTCAGTACATCGGGTTCTTGATATCATGCAATTTCTTTTCTGTCTTTCTTCAATGATGGTATGCATATATTTCATGTTTCTTGGTTTGGTTATATACATTTTCATGTGAACTAAATGCGAGAAATTACTCTCATGGAAAATCTAAGCACTAAAAAAAGCGCATATGGAGTTTATCCTTAACATAGGGGAATTTAGTGATTATTACATCTAATTAACTATCAAAAGACATGAGCCAAGTAGCCAACTTCAGTTAATCTAGTGAAATATACATAGAGTGGCGTTTGTTTGTAGCAAAGAAATGGAATGACATAGGATTTATTGGACCAAAATTTTGAAGCATGTTTGGTTCCATATATTGAATCTTCGAATAAACAATTCTCTTATCGAAAAATGGTGGTCTTAGTTCCTGATATGATCAAGTGGAACTTATTTGTAAAAATCTTTTGGATAATTTACTTTATAACTAGTTATTAATATTCAAAAACAGTCTGAAACACTTAAAAGTGATTATTTACCATTTGAAAACGCAATATTCAGATTAAAAACATGACTCAATCCACAAGACCACAATGCCATTCATATTTCGTCAAGAGGCATTAGAATATAGTTAACCTGATACATGCTTCATACCAAGTCTAGTTAACTCTTCTCAAATACTGAACCTTTGTCTAATTAAATTCCTTAACCTGTCTTCCCAATATTGCAAGTACACGAATGCAATCATGCATTAATGGTGGTTCATGAATTTAGGCATTAATTAACTGTATCATCCAACATCGCATAGTTGATGACGTCCCAATTTTGATGTCTTTTTACTGTTGTCGACAGTGATCACCATTGTATATGTTTGACACACGAGCGATACGTCATGTGTTTTTTACATTATTATGTTATTTATAGAAACAAAGAAGCTGTCTTCGAAACTTTAGCTTATATTATGAGTTTCTGCTTTAGTAATGTTATTTATTACATGTTTCAACTACAATTACTTTTGCAAAATCCTTCTGTTTAAAAATCTAGACTAGAGTTCATTGAAAAAACATAATAGACATACAAACAAATGAATGATAATATATTTGTGTAGTTTACAGGGCTTTTTATAATATTATTCTTCTTTTTTTTTTTTTTTTACAAAAATGGGTCCATTGCACATATCCCTCTTGCGTTTGGCTTGAGGTTATGAGGATGAAGGAATGACATTCATTCTTAGTATAGTTGTTTGGTTTTTGAAAATGGGTATGAAACTCACAAAAGTAGGCATTTTATAAACCCACCAATGATGGCGGGTTTATAAACCCATTCTTATACCCATATCTATAGTCATTCCGATATACAAACCAAACGCCCATCATTCTACATGTGCTGAAATGTGACATTAGTATTGTACTATCTTTTTCTTGGTCCCATTATTTAGTTAGTACCATAAAAATTGTGTAGTAGATACTATTGTTTTGAAATAAGTATGGGTCCATTAACCTTCACAAAGTGGGCCTTTTCAATGACTTATTGCAAAACGTTACACAGATGGTTAACAATTTTGCTTTTGTCATTGTCCATGATTGGTTGGCATTATGTCATATTATTATTTTCTCTTTTTTGTGGTTGGTAAAATAGCTAAAGATTCTTTGGAGATTCATCTTGTTATTTGCAACTTTTTCAGATATTGAGCTATGGTAGGTTTTACTTTTTTTGTTCAAGATACAACTTTATGATTTGTCTGTGTTTGCTTTTGTTCATGTGATCAATTTACCAACTTCTTTGTATGATCAAGTTTTATGTAACAAGAGTCTTCACTTTTGAATTTCAATCCTTGGATTTGCAGCACTCAACTTATATCACCTATCCTAAACATATTCATTCAAGATTCTTAATTATAATGATATCCTTAAATCTTTTTGGTATTTTGGTTCCAGGGTCTTCTAGATTCTCGTTTCTTGGTCACTTTTACAACAGAGGGAGCCATTTCGGGTTTGAAGATGTATGTTGTGGATAGCAGAGGAGGAGCAATAGTATGCATGCTGCTAGCACTCTTTTTTCTAGGAACATGGCCTGCCATTCTAACGTTGTTAGAAAGACGTGGCCGGCTTCCTCAACACACTTATCTTGATTACACAATCACCAATCTTCTGGCTGCTGTCATAATCGCATTTACATTTGGGGAATTCGGCCATACCAATGATGATATTCCCAATTTCCTAGTCCAGCTGTCACAAAATAATTGGCCGAGCGTTTTATTTGCAATGGGGGGCGGAGTGGTCTTAAGCCTCGGCAATCTTTCAACGCAATATGCATGGGCATTTGTCGGTTTATCAGTAACCTCAGTGATCTGCTCAAGTATTACCGTTGTTATAGGTATCATTATAATCACCATCATCAGTCACTTTATAAACGCGGACATAAATATCTTTCTTGAAACATATTTAGGTACAACTTTGAACTACTTTTTAGACGACAGAATCAACAGGGCCGAGATACTTTTCCCAGGTGTTGCATGCTTCTTGGTTGCTGTTTGTTTCGGTTCTGTGGTGCATACATCCAACGCCAAAGATAATGAGGCAAAGCTTGATATAGTGGAAGATCCTCACATAGGCGGAAAAGGGTATATTTTCTTTCTTTGAATACAATTAATTACAAAGCTAAGTTTGGAACTCCAGTGACATTATTAATACATGGTATTTGACAGATCAGTTAGTCACGGAGTAGACACGAATTCAAGTAACAACGCTCTACTCCATCCGGTTCGACTATAATTTTTTAGCTTTAGTATACATGTTTAATCGTTCTTTTTAATTCTCAGTAAAGGATTTGGAGTACGGATCTGCTAATGCAGGGAAGGCAAATACAGGAACTGCCAATTTTCTTATTCAGCTCGAGAGCAGAAGAGCAATCAAGGTTATGTAATACACGATTACAAGATACATTTAGTGTATGTTGTATACCAGAAAATAAACTCCTTAATTAGGCGTATTAGGGCATTTATTACATTTCTTTTGTTCACATGAGGTGTTTGTCCGTTAAACTGTGCAATTCTGGTTCATGTCCTAACACAAGTCTTGTATGTAAGCCAATGAAAACTCAGTTCCTAAACTAGTGGTTTGCTAAACGTTTGCATTTTCTCAGGATTTCAGGTGTTTGGGAAAAGTACCTTGACTGGTTTGGCCATATGTTTATTTTCGGGACTTTGTTGCTCTCTCTTCACACCGCTTTTTAATCTTGCAACGAATGACCAATGGCATACATTGGAGGATGGTGTCCCTCACTTAAGTGTCTACACAACGTTTTTCTACTTTTCTTGCTCGTGTTTTGTGATTGCGATAATCTTAAACATTACGTTCCTTTACCACCCAATGTTCAACTTGCCTCGATCTTCAATCAAGGCATATTTGAATGACTGGGACGGTCGAGGTTGGGCATTTCTGGCTGGTTTGTTGTGTGGTTTTGGGAATGGTCTCCAGTTTATGGGAGGCCAAGCTGCTGGTTATGCTGCAGCAGACGCAGTTCAGGTTAGTTCGAAGTCTGTATTGTTCAACCTTATTGTGCAACTAAGCAATGCATTATTCTAGTGCTCAACTCATTTTAGCATCTAATTCGGTGCATTTGATTTGGAGCATTATTAACTGTGCTATATCTAGTCAAAAGTATTAACTAGGTTCGTAGGTTGGTATATAATCTAATCCCATGAATGCTAGCTAGACAAACTGCATTAGTAGGTTCCAGTTTACAACTAATCTACGAATCTAATTCCACTTCCAGAAGTAGTGCCCAGATGCAAAACAGAGTAATGCTGTACAACCCACCAATGCATTTGGATAAATTCTCAGAGTCATGAGTATGTTTACCTTACGAGCTTTATTTGAATTCTTTTCAGGCGCTTCCACTTGTGAGTACCTTTTGGGGTGTGCTCGTTTTTGGTGAATACCATAAATCATCAAGAAGAACATATGTACTTCTCATAGGCATGCTTTCCATGTTTGTTGTGGCTGTTGGACTTCTTATGGCGTCATCTGGACATCGAAAAATTAGTGACATTACCTTGAGATGATCAAAAGGCAAAAATGCTACATTACATGCTCACTGTCGCTGTATAATCAAAATTGTACAGTAAAAAATATATACATAAAGTTACAAATCCACAGAGATCAAAACCAAAAGCTGTGCGATGATAGATTCAGACAAGACTAAAGATAAATGCAAAATTGTATAAAAAATGTTATATAGTAATTGGCGCCACTGGTTTGCATGTAACTGGTAAATCATGTATCTATATTTGTTCTGATATCAAATTAGATGTAAACAAACTCTCATATAACTATCCAAGAATCATAAGTAGATACCAACGTCTATCTAATCATTAAACTGTATCCAGAACCTAAATTCATCGATCATCATCCTATTTTCATTATCCAGAGTGGGCAACTGTTTGATTTTGTCTGTATAGGTGAAATCTTCTAGTTCATTTTTTTGCCCGGAGCCTCGCGGCTCCAGTTTGCCCTCCAGATGATTGATGATGACAAAAGACGCTCTGTTTTCCAGCCCGACGATTGGAGCTGCAAATTGCATAAAAAAGTACATATATCCAGGTTACTTTGTGTGACAGAAATCATCTTGCACATATATCTTTGAAATTCAAATTTATAAAATAGTTGAATTACATATGATGAAATGTACCTTCAAAAGAAAGGATTCATAGTGTTTGTCCATCCATGTTTGGCTATCTGTGTGTAATGATGTAGGCTTACTGTAGAAAAGATTTGCCATGACAAGAGCATGAATGAACCCACGCATTACATCTCCAGTAGTTGAATCTTTATGCATCACAATGCTGACAATTCCTTTCTTCTCAAGTAACAAGTATTTTGCTGAAAGCCAAAACAGCAGTGATTAATACGAGTATTCTATGTTGACAAGAACGTAATGATAGGAAGTTAGTAAACCTCAACCTTTCTCGTATCGAGATCCAGCGGAACTTAATAACTCCAACCTGTTTGTATACAAGTAAGAAAAAATTAGTTTTCTCAATAAAGAATAATGAGCTATAATGTTAATTTGTATTTGAACCAATTAATAACACCCAATACATTATCTTTTTAACATCGATCTAAATACAAGTAAACTAGTCTTTTTTAGAATGGAGGGTGGCTGATGATGTTGCCCATAAAAAGTTCAGAAGTGGGCAAGCTCTATATTGAAAGAACGAATGACAAAAAAATAAAATACAATTAGAACTCACATTTCTAGGCTGTTTAGTGACGAAACCCTGACACCTAACTGTACACGTGTATCCAAAAATTTGCTATTCTTTGAGCCCCAAGAGCTAAACCATAATGGTAAGACATGCTCCGAGACTGATACTTGTTTGGGAGAGAGAACTGCACAGTGCAGACAGATGAATTAAGTTATCATGCACCTTGATCAGGATTACATACTAGTAACATCCTTTAATACACAAAGAAGGATCTCATATCAGTACACTTTGAGCCCACAAAACCATAATGATATTCTTTTCAATTATCTTTTTCTTAAATCTTTATATAATAATAGCTGTATTGAACTTTATTTCATAACAAAAGATATCCCATTCCTCACCTTGACCCGTCTCCATAAAATGCCGCAAAAGGATTGAGCCTCTTTCACAGTTTAACGTAGTCAGATTAAGGCACCTAACAGCTTTGTAATTAGCTAGAAACCACCAGCACATGAAATACAAAGAGATGATGAAATTAGTTTCAGTTTAAGATTTATATTGACCTTCAGGTCATAAGCAGATAGAAATAGAACGTAGAAGCATAACTAACCATACATGTGGAACATGGTGAGAGACAGAAAAGAGAACCATATAATTTTAAGTGCCCCATTGTGATGTGTGCAAGAAACATTCCTAAAGCCATTCCAATCATTGTTGCAACCGTTTCCTGACTTCCTTCCTGAACAAAAACATATGTAAGATTATGAGACATAAATGTGGTATTTACAGTCAGAAGATCAGGAAATCACCTTTGCAGATATATCTGCTGCATTATTTTGAAGAGCGAAATGCTGGGTCAAAGCAGCTCTAGTTGCTCCACTGGCAACACCAGCTAAAATGACGAGTTGGAGGAGAGATTATAAATACTGAGATGTTTTAACTGGTAGCTAATTTTCAAATGTGAAAAAAACATAAACGACTTACTGAAAGATCTTGATAAGCTCCCTACGCAGACAATAAAGACAAAGGCCGAAGGAAACAATGGAGATAGAAGGTCCATCAACATTCCTGCAACAACATTCAATTTAAATTTCTCTGCTGAACGAACCAACCAGTATGCCCAAACAATAGTAAGTGACTTATAAACTGCTGTAAAGTGAGTATACATACAGCACAGAAGTTTTTGAAGAATTTAAATTCCGGCCCCAAAATGTTAATTGTACAAATCACTTCCCTTGAATACCATGGATCAAAACAAAAACCTCTTAAAAGCAACAAAAATCAATGGGCTATTACCAAGATCATTCATGAGATCTGCAACCAAACATACATTTTCAGCATTGCTGTCTAGATTAGAGCCCTGAACAGAAAACAAATCTTGGGTGTAAGTGTTTGCGTATCTTCGATGAATAATGTTTAAAAAGTTGAGATAACCTACATAGACTAAAATCCAACTACGTGCCACATCAGCTGTAGCTCATCTTATAAAATTCACATTCTAGGCAAATATTTTGGCTCTTTATTGGTAGTGCTGATAACCACATAGTACGTTAGAGGTATAATACAGACACAACTGACATATATAATACAGTAAACACCAAAGACACACTACGAGTTTCTGAATGTGACAAATGACTTTATTTTTAAGTGCAGCACATGGTATTCATATACAAAGCTGCTTATAGAGATAACATACAAATGTATACCAACCAATTTCAGTAATATGCATGTACAAGCAAAGATGATCTACGATGCGCAGAGCAGTATACCTGATAGAATGTGAACATGACACCTCCAAGCATTCCAGTTAAATCCCTCAAAAACCACTGTAAGAATTCCAGAATGACGAAAACGATTATAAGTAAATTGAATAAAAGTTCATAGCAGACATGATAGAAGATATGGTACCTGAAAAGTAGCGTAATAACAGTTGCAGATTTCTCCCCGACTCCTATAGCACTTAAAAGAGCCTAGTGAAATAGATACACGTGAATGATATTTCAACACACACTTGATATTGAAATGATAATAAACTTATACTCGTACTTGTGTGGAGAGCATCATCCTTATGTATGTCGAAAGTCCCTGAATAAAACATCAAAACCATTACAAAATATCCATACAGTACCTCCTATAAGCAATAACTGATTTCAAACCTGCAATAGATCCCATGTTTGAAAAGGAATGTAATCTGGAGTCACACTACTCGGAAACCCCTGATCCACAAAGTAAAACAACTACCGTAAGTAAGAAACATTAAGGGAACAGCATTTAGTCTATCTCATCAATAGTTTGTGTTCCCTTTTGTAAACTAACTTAATAGTATACCAATATTTCAAACACTAGAAAAACTATGAGAAAAATAAAATGCAGGTATGTTTGCCAGGGAGCATTTAGCGTTTAGACTTTAGAATTGAAAACAATCAGCGTTTATGTTTTCTAAATGCTACTTTTCAGATTATGCTACTTGAAGAAGTTTTTAGCTTTTTCGTTATTATACACGTTATAATTAAAGGCGCGACTACGTTCCTAAACGCTTTAATAAAACAAACAGCTATATTAATTTTTCCAAACATAGCCTTAATTAGTCCACATTTAACTTCGTCATTTTACACTTTATAATTAAATATAAAACTACGTTAGCAAACACTTGTAAGAAACAAAAACAAATAAAATAGAAATACACATAAGTGAATTATTACCTCAGGAACAAATGCTTCTAGGAACCTTGTAGAAAAAAGGTTGAATCGGTTACCGTGAGTTTTAACGGTGAAATGTGACGGAGATGATGACGGAGAGATAACGGCGGTTAACGATAGTTTGTTTGAAGAAGTGCCACTCCATTCTTCAACAACTGTTATTTGTTCATCCATTTTTTTATGCTGTGAATTGATTTGATCACACTCATCACTAGTTTATTCAAGGGATTCTGATTTAGACGTAAGTTGACTTCATTTTTATACTTTTTAGTCCTTTTACTTTTTAAAGTTGACGTTTTCATTATTTTCTAACTTAGAAATAGTTTGAGACGCGGAATGGTGGTATGTGTTCTCACCGTTTGAGGAATCATGGTAAAGTCACGGTACTTTTAAGGCATAACTTAAAGCGATACAAAATATTTATGTACTTTTGTCATATTTCATATACATCGAGTTTAAAAAAAGATAATAAAGTTAAGAAATTATCCTTGCATGTAATATTCTTCATTTAAAAACCCAAATACCAGGTACAAATCACGATTACTCTGCTCATATGCGTGGTCTGCATAATATTGTAACCAAACTTCTTAAAACACCTCAAACCGGCGACCTCGCGCTTATATCGCGACATCCGAGCGTCTCATCGACATCACGCAGAGCCGAAGCCTATGTCTATTTCGTAACGTGTGGGTCACGCCTCGCGCCTTAGCGGCATCATAGAACTCCTTTTAGAAGCTCGCAAAATCACTAATCTAAATGAATCAGATTGAAACTTGCCTATAGACGGTTTAACCTGAGTTTCGTATAACTTTTTTAATCATTTTTCTGACCACCCTCAAATTTGTACCTAGTAAGACTTAAACTTTTAAAATCTTGTGAGAAGGTGTGCCTTACCACTAAGATATTTGATGGTGGTTTAGTAACAAAATAATCCTTACTTATAATGCGTCGTGATTGTTTTTACTAACCTTGGTTAAAGCATACGAAGCAGACCCGGATATAAGCCTATACGGGTTGCCCAACTATACAAGGCCCAAAGATTTTAATGGGCCTCAAGTTCTAAAAAAGCCTAATATGATGTAACTAATTGAAGGCAATTTCGGATTTGTAAAAGCCCATTAAATCTAGCATGACACCCATTCTTCATTCTTGCATTTATTTTTACGAAAAAGCACGATGTGGGATCATGATTTGTTAATTTGCTTTATTGTTTATCAGTACTTCACTTGAATAAAAAAAAAATTATATTATGAATTTATGATTGCAACATTTTAAAACATTTTTTGTATTTGTACACTTGAAGTTTGTATGTAAAACAAAATTGACTTATATAAATCGTCTGAGTATGCAAACCGTAAAGGAGAAAACGAAATTTAAAATTTTCGCTTTTAGAGGGCCTCTTTCACAATCATGGCAAGACAAAGGCCTCAAAATCCACGAGGATGGCCCCAATACGAGGTAAATGACATGGCTCAGTCGGCGCATTAGACCGCCCAACCTTACTTGGTGACAATACCGCCGATCTATCACTTGTTTTCCCCTCTTAGCATCCTCAGGTCATGCGGCTTATGTTTGATCTACAAGTGGTCAGTAGGTCAATCCACATACTCTAAGCCATCAAAATGTTATATGTACACAACCAATTCCAAAACTCCATAAGTTCGAGTATACACTTGAAATAAAAGAAGACTCTATACTAGGAAGCATTTTGAAAGAGTCAGTGGTAGAAAAAATAAGATTAAAATCAAGTCTTTTACTCCCTTAAAAGTATATATATTTTTACACTTTTACCAACTTGGCGACCTCTTGAATATTTATATCCAGCGTGTCTATTGCCAATCATCTAAACCTATATAATAGAAGGTTTTTCGTAAATGTAACTGGGTTAATGACGTTATAGACTAGGTTCGTTATATGTGACATGACAAAATTATGTGATGTGGCATGCCATGACATTTGAATATTAATTTCATACCATTACGTAGGCATTCAATATTAATCTCATAACAAATCTTGAAAGATTTGTAGCTCTCCACAAAACCCTAAATCTCAATCACAAATTCAGCCAAACATTAAACCCAAAACCTTCTAGCTAATCCTAATGTTTTACGTTTTTTACTTGATCTTTTTGTTATATTTTTGTTGTGTTGTTTCTTTGAAGAAATATTGTTGGCTTTGATTGATCTGAAGCTTTTTTATTTTATTGCATGCATGCTATTAATTAAGTTCAAACCTTTACTCTTCAACATTGTTTGATCGGATCATCATCAAGCAGATGTTTGTGTAATCAAGTTTTTGTTTTCGTTTTGTCTTTATGTGTTAGGGTTATTGAGACATTTATCAAGCCCACAACTACTAATGATACATAGATATAAGATCTTGATTGAAATTGTTAGGGTTTTTATGATCAAAATGAATTTTTAATTGTCACAGGTGATGAGGTATGGTCTCCTCCAGATACTTTGGAGGAGATAATCACAATTAATCTTTAATATCTCTAAGACAAATCCACTCCACAAGGGATCAATGCCTGCTCAAGAAGCATAGTGATGAAGCAGATTCGCTTCAAGAAGTATAGTGACAGGCGATGCACCTTTCGGGAAGCATAGTGACGGAATAGGCCCTGCGATCGAGCTAATACACCGACAACCGGCATACGTGAGTACGATGATGTACAAATAGCACAGACGCTTGGTCTACAACTAGCATGGAGATAACCTTAACCCCGAAGACCAAGCCTGGTGCTTATCAACGCTTTATGTGTTGCACCTAGAAGACAACTTAGCTTCCACAAAGGGTTTTGTCATGGAGCTAATCACAAGTAGTATACAAGGAACTATTCACACACATGAACATGGTCTTCACACACACACACACTCACTCTGGTACAAACTTCTCTCTACCCTTACTCCACTTTACTTATCACTCACTTATACCAAGTACTTACTCTCACGCCGGAGCTTGGTCTCGGACTAAAAACCCGGGGTGAGCTAACAGTGTTTTCTCTTATTTTAGCCTACAATAAGAAGAAGCTACCGCAGAGTGTCCTTAAGCTTAGGGTTGAAGAGCATCTACGAATATTTGTTCAACAACATGTATGTTGAATTTTCGACTTCAGTTTCAAAAAACCTATTTTCGAGCTAGATTGTTACTGACATACAACTTTGTTGTTATTTTATGTTAAGTTAATCTCATATACTTAGATGTGGTGTTACCTTCTCTTGAATGTTTTGGAAGTGAGTTCAAAAGGAATGGTGTCAACCAGAAAAGTTAACTGACGACATTTATTAAAGTCAAGCGGTAAATACACAAATAACTTAATGCTTTGTTTGGTGTGAGGATTGATTTTACCAATTTTGGCTTCTGCTTGCAGCCCTGTTGATTCTACAAATTCGTCGCGAAAATAGTGTTATGATGTTTAAGCAACATTGATACATATAATGAAATAGATTTTCATGTATACTTCTAATGCTTCACAGTAGTTAGAATTGCATGGATTCTATCTTTATTCTCCCCGCCCTTACTTTACTAAAATGTGAAAGTTAATTGGAATGCTCTTTGAACATGTATATCCAGCGTGTCTATTGCCAATCATGCTATTATAATAAATTATTTCTTTTAAATTTTCAACAATTTCAACATTTTCTATAATAAATCTTAAACAATAATCCTACTTAATTCTTTTTTGTGTATAATACAACCCTAAAAACATCCACCGGTTTTTCTTCCTTCTCACATTTGTGCAGCCATTCTAACACAATCTTTTTTTATATATATTAAAAAGACATTTCAAAATTAATTTTCTATAGAATACAAACATTTGAGAATCATTTTAGAAAGAACAAGAAAAAACATATTGGATTTAGGAATCACATCCCAAAAACCAACAATCTTTTTTACACATTAAAATGTCCCTATTGTTACTAAAAACTTGCTCGTAGTCAAATTGCATCTTTATAATTTTTAGCGTGTAATATTAATAAGCTTGATGAAATGGTTTCTTGTCACCTATAAAGTTATTGTTACAAAAAAAGATAAAAACATATAATCAAAAAGTATTACTCGCTTAAAATTTGTATTACATAATACCCGCCGTCTCAACGAACATGTGTCATGCTAGATTTCAATGAAACAAAACAAATACAAATTAGAAGCAAACTAAATCAAATGATTTACCTGTTCACCACATAGATGAAACACAAGTAATTGCAAACTAAAATATAGTATCATCAATTACAAAAAGCTTATGAGTTTTACAAAGTTACATACTATGGAGCAAGGTTTTCAAGATCGGGATTCTATTCACGATTGTTGCAAGATCGAAATCGTAAGATCGGATCGGAATCCTAAAATTCTATTATAATATCATTTTCTTAATAATCTTTGTAATATTTTTTCAAATATACAAATTATTATATATCATTAACATCAAATTATATGAATGTTTCATGAAAATGTTGTTTTAAATTATGAATATTGAATGTTTAAGAAGATTAAGACGTTATTTTTTAAAGAAAAATGATTTGGATGCTTAAAAACTACATCTAAAATTAGACCTAAAGATGTGATTGGTGAGAAATGATGAAAGAGAAAAAGTGTATGACACTTGTCCAAAAATAAATTGTGTAGGTCTATTGTTAGGCTTATATATCATCACTCTTTTTTAAATTATATAAAACATGATCTATAACTTTTTAGTTTTATACTTTGCGATTTGAGAAAAGTAAAATCGTAACTTTTTAGTTTTATACTTTGCGATTTGAGAAAAGTAAAATCGGATCGGATTAGATTTTAAGATCTTATAGTCAAGATCAGGATCTTAGTAAGATCCTACATAGGATCCGGATCATTTTTTATTTATAGTATTGTAAAATTGTAAGATAATAAGATCAGTATCGAGACAATTATGATATGGAGTATTGAATAAAGCATAAAATGAGCATATCTATACTACTTTATAAAGGGTTTGGGACTTGCTAAAAAAAGTAATCTTAAAATTGTAAGACCAAAAACATTTCTAATGGAAATTAAAAAGCCATAGTACCATATACCTTTTTCAATACACTCTATTTCAATGTATACGTTTTTCAATAATGGGTCAATAACAACTCATTTAAAAGGTCAATAAAAGACTTAATTTCACCATTTCAAAAACTTCTAACAGCCTTTGATATTAATAGTGTCCATTTCAAAACTTGTGTAACAGCTCGTTTAACATTTAACCACCCAAATCTCCTAGATATAAACACATATCACATGCAGAAAAATAACACAAACTAACTTACCACAATCCCTTTTTCTCTCTCTATTTCAAAAACTCAAACACCAGTTGATTCGGACCTCACGACTTATGAGCACTAGGTTCTGCTGCCACTACTAACATCGCAACCACCATCAACAACTTTAAGCCCCGACTACCGATTCTTGCTAAAACAAGTGGTGTTCGAGTTTGGTGGTTTAGTTGATGTTTTAATGGTTCCGGTGGTGTTTTAGTGGTATCGGTGCAATTTGTGTGGCTTGGTCTTGTTTTGAGTCTTTATATGTTCTATCTATGACTGGATCTGTCCAGATCTAACTGGATGTTTTGGGATCTAACCAGTTTGGTTGTTTAGTTTTGAGGTTTGGTGGTGTTTCTGGTCGATCTATTTAGATCGTACAAAGTCTTGGTGTGTCTGCGGTTTTCGCTGTGCTTTGCGGTTACAATATATATATATGATAAGATCTGAAGAGTTTTTTTTTTTTTTTTTTTTTGTCATTCATGTGGTTTCAGAAAAAATGTATGCTCGTTTTGTTTGATCAAACAAGCTCTGTTCTATTTTTGTTTGTTCTAACAAGTTTTCAGCATTGATGTTGCGATTGTGTATAAGTTTATTTAGGGTGATGATTCTTCTGGGGATATATGTTGCGTTTTCGTACCGCTACAAGCAAGTAGCGTTTGGTTTTCTTTCACGTTATTTAGCTAATTTGATTAAATAACTTTAATTGCATTTATTTTAGTATCTTTTTGACTAATATTTATTTCTTTCTATGCATGAAAAACTGAGTTTAATATTGTCCCAAACATATGTATGTTGTATGCTTCATTTCATATTTCTATAGTTACAACTTAATAGTTTGAAACTTACCATACCTTAATGTGTAATGTTGCCAACCTACATTGATAGCTAAAACACTGGAAAGACAAAGGACCTTTCTGTTTGAATTTCGAGGAAGGAAGGACACCGGATAACAAAAGCGAATCCTAATTCCGAGATCAAATAATGACAGGTCATATAGATAACTTGAAAAGTTTGAAAAAGTAAATACACATATTAAGTAAGCAATTATGTTTTGACCATCGGTGAAAGAAGCGAGTTATTAGAAAAAAAAAGTAAATACACATATTTTTTTGCAATGGATTATGTTGAACCAATGAGCCCGTGACTTAAGATATGTGGTATGACGTAATAGAAAAAAACAGACATAAAAACACATAAAATACACAAATGTAAAATGAAAGTCTTAAAGAAAGAGGACTATGTAAAATGAAAGTATTAGGAAAGAGGACTACCAAAAGTGTTTACTTATGCAAAATGGAAGTCTTAGGAAAAAGGACTACTAAAAATGATTATGTTATAGTTCACGACTTTTTATTATCAAATACAAAAAGTGAGATAAAATGACGGCACATAAAAAAAATCACAACTTTTAAAAGGCGTCACATAAAATAATTTATACTACATCTATATATATACTTTTTTACTATTTTAAAAGATTTAGGGCCCGTTTGGTTTGTTGGTGGGTTTAGGATTTGGATTTAGATTTGGATTTGATATAAATTTTAGAAAAAAGTAAGAGTAAGAAAATATATTATTAAATAAAAAAATAATTTTTTTATAACCGATAACTATTATTTACTATTAAATAATTGAACTTGAATATGATATGTGGTGAGAGATAGAAAGACTGTGTGGATGAGGCCCTTCAATATTACAGAATATTACAGATCCTGGCTACTTGATCTTCTTTGTGAATAGTACATGTCAGCGGGTCTCATCCTCACTTTACAATCCGAAACTTTTAAACAAACATATTTTTTTTTTGCTTTCATTTCTAAATTCTAAAGCTATCACCCCGGGCCCTTAGGACTTGCTTATAAGAGCACTCCCAACCATAACTTGAGTTATGGTTTAACACCATACCACGTCTACGCCATCGAACTTTAACATTTTACCTTAACTCATCAAAAACACCCACAATCATAACATTCAAAGTTAAACTTTAACTCACCAACAATTTACAAAAACAACTCCGTCGGTTCTAACATTTGTCAGGATCCTGTGAGTAAAAAGATTATTAGGTACATCAAATTATTTTCTAAAATGTGTAACCGCATCCATCATATAAATTCACACAAACAATTTCATATTTCTCACACACACATTTGAGCTATCTCTAAAATCTCACACATACACCATCATTTATAACTTTCGTCATCTGCAAAGCTATTATCACAAAAAAATCTATAATAAAAAACAATTACGCGTCGGGAATTTTAATTACATCTACCCGCCACAACGCGCGGGTACCCTCCTTGTATGTAAAATGCATTAAAAATCGAAAAAATAAGTCGCTAGAAGGAGGGCTTGAACCTCCGACCTTGTGGTTAACAGCCACACGCTCTAACCAACTGAGCTATTCCAGCTTCTTGTTCTCATTATCCCAATCTAATCTCTTATCCAAAATACATTTCACATCCTACACACCCATTTCACAACTTTGAAACCTTGGAGTCTTGAACACCATCTTCCCAAACACAACAATGCTGAAACGAAGATTCTTAAACCCTGTCTTCCGTACATTCTCATCTGAATCACAAACCCCATCACCACCTTCAGTTTACTCCTTCCTTAAACCCTCTATCTTCTCACCAAAACCCATTTCCAAACACCCCCTTAACCCACTCCCAAACCCCAATACCCATATCCAAACACCCCCTAACCCAAATCTTGAAACCACTATCCAATCCCATCTCCAACAAAACAACTTAAATGAAGCTTGGAAGACCTTCAAAACCATATCATCATCTTCAAAATTAAAGTCATCATTGGTGCTAAGTAAGGATGTTGTTAATTTGTTGATTTTGAAGTTATGTGTAGTTAAGAATGATACCCATAGTTTAAAAAGGGCTTTTGCTAGTTTAATGTTTGTGTTGGAACATGAGCCTTTTTTGTTAGATTATAAAACAGTTGAGGTTTTTTTGAGTTCTGTTAAGGTTAGTTGTGGTAGTACTAATGTAGGTGCACCGGCTTTCGCGTTAGTTAAGTGTATGTTTAAGAATAGGTTTTTTGTGCCTTTTAGTATATGGGGTGATGTGCTTGTGGAGATAAGTAGGGAGACAGGGCGGTTTCGTGATTTTTTCGAGGTTTTTAATGAGAATTGTAGGGTTGCGAAAGAGGAAAAGATGGTAGTTTTGGAACCGAGTTTGAGTGCGTGTAATGCTGCTTTGGAAGGTTGTTGTTATGAGATTGAGTCAGTTACAGATGCGCAGAAAGTGATTGAGACGATGTCGGTTTTGGGTGTTCGTCCTGACGAGACGAGTTTTGGTTGTCTTGCATATTTATATGCGGTAAAGGGGTTGAAGAATAAGATAATTGAATTAGAAGATTTGGGATGTAGGTTTGGTTTTTCTGATAAAAGTGTGTTTTTTAGTAAATTGGTTAGCGGGTATGTGAAATCAGGTAATCTTGGATCTGTTTCGAGTACTATTTTGACCAATTTGAGAGAGTTGGATGGTAAAGGTTTAAACTTTAGTCAAGAAACTTACAGTCAAATAGTGAAAGGATATGTTGACCATGGAAGCATTAAAGATTTAGCAAGTTTGATACATGAAGCTCAGAAGTTAGAATCTAAAAGCATATTAGTTGAAAATTCTGTTGGTTATGGTATTGTAAACGCGTGTGTGAATCTTGGGTTATTAGAAAAGGCACATGGCGTTCTTGATGAAATGAATGCGCAAGGTGGTTCTGTTGGGCTTGGAGTTTATGTGTCGATATTGAAGGCCTATGGTAAAGAACAGAGAACAGCAGAAGCTGCACAGTTAGTATCTGAAATGTGTAGTTTAGGGCTCGAGCTCGATGTTAGTAGCTTTGATACTTTAATAGACGTATCTATGTCTAGTCAAGATTTTCAGTCGGCTTTTTCTCTTTTTAGAGACATGAGAGAAGCAAGAATACCCGAGTTAATGGGTAGTTATCTAACAATAATGACGGGTTTGACAGAAAACCATAGGCCTGAACTTATGGCAGCTTTTTTAGATGAAGTAGTTGAAGACCCTAGGGTAAAAATTGGGACTCACGATTGGAACTCAATCATTCACGCGTTTTGTAAAGCGGGGCGTTTGGAAGATGCTCGAAGGACTTTTAGAAGAATGGTTTTTCTTCAGTTTGAACCAAGTGAGCAAACGTATCTTTCTTTAGTTAACGGGTATATGAATGCGGGAAATTATTTCAGTGTTTTGATGATGTGGAATGATGTTAAGAAAAGGGCTTCGTTTGATGGCGAAAAGATTTTTAAGTTAGATCATGGTTTGGTTGATGCATTTCTTTATGCTTTAGTGAAAGGCGGTTTCTTTGATGCTGTGATGCAAGTTGTGGAAAAGTCTCAAGAAATGAAGATATTTGTAGATAAATGGCGGTATAAACAAGTGTTCATGGAGAATCATAAGAAGCTTAAAGTGTCGAAATTGAGAAAGAGAAGTATTAAGAAAATGGAGGCGCTTATTGCTTTCAAAAATTGGGCTGGTTTAAACACATGATGAATGTACTGAACACAGTTGTTAGGTTTCAAAATATTAAAGTTTATACATCTTCATTTATAAAGTCCATTGTTATATTTGTTTCTGCATTTTTACTTGTTCCTAGTTCATGATTGTACCATCTAATTGGTGTTTATATAGATTACGATCATGGGTTTCTAACACATGGAGCTTGTGATTGTCATACTTGAAATTTTAGATTTTGTTAAAGATCATTCAGAGAAAGGTCGTTTCGATCATTTAAAACCAATTCAATGAGGGTCTAGCATATATTTTCGCAGTTGACACCTGAAAAATTGTTACCGAATTAAACAAATCTGTTGATCAGTAGATTAATGCTTGCACTATAATTTGCGTAAAATTAATTCTTCTACATGGAATTATATTACAGAAACAGGATGGATTTGTAACGTATGCCAAAATTTCTACATGATAGAGAATACTCAAAACAAAACAATGTATTGTTTTTGGTACTCACGTGTTTTGCTTCCACCTTCTCAGTCCGATAGTTAGCATTTTTCTCAACATAACGGAACATGTCATTTAACACAAAGTAGCCGCCTTTGTCTTGAGGCGCAAGGAAAAACGTGCAAAATTCTTCATCACATTATCCTTTCCAATCAAATATCGAATTACTAGAATGTTGACTGATCCATTTAACGATACTTGTGCATCAATAGATTTGATCATGAAATCTCCACAGTTCAATGACAATATTTTAGCTTTGATCGCCTACATGTAAGTACCAACACCATTAAGATTAAACACAGAAAACATTTCAAAAGTTATGATTAAAAAGAACTTGATAGACTCCTTACATCGAAGTTAGTTGTTACACTCAAGGAACCATCTGCCTCAGGGCGACCAAGTTTACTAATATCCTTATAAAATAGATAAACTAGCCCAGGTGACTCGTGCAACATAGCATAATAACGCTCAACAAAAGCCTTCACAACCTGCTTATTGCCAAAACAATAAAGGAAACATTAAACAACACATTGTAAATCAACTTTAAACACACAAGGGGAGCAGATATAAGTTTCGCCATATGGCTCCGACCATTGTAGATCAATAAGCAATCATAAACAAACGCACTTAAATAAGGAATATAAACGTCACACTGTAAAACTGTTTATCTAGTTTATAAAAGCACATAATTAGCACTTATATGACCAAAGGCCTTTTGGCCCAACGGTATGTGAGTGGCCCATCAACCTAGAGGTTGTGGGTTTGAGTCTCATTGATTAAACTCACACTCAGAAGTTTCTCCTCACAAAGTTAACGCTAGATTGTTTGACAATCATATATGACAACCTAGATTATTACCTCATGCATAGTGTCACCAAATCTATCAAATCCCTGCAAATATCACAAAGAATATTTTGGAAAAATCTTGTGTTGATTTGAAAAGATTATGTGCAAAATCCAAGATTTTGTGTCAGGCCCAGTGACCCCTTTTTTTACAACCCTTTAAAAGGGGTCAATGTAATCCGTGGGTGCCTGAGTATTTTTCTTTTATAAATAGAAGTCCATTGTTCACCATTTTAACTCACCACTTGAACACACATTCTCTCTACCATTTGGTATACATTTAGATCACTAATAACACCCTAATATCACTTGATCATGATGCTTCTAACTTTTATTTTGTTGTAAGCATACTTTCGAAATGATCCTCCAAAGGAATCTTAGAGATCCTGCATCCTCATCCACCACAAGCATTTATACTTGAAGATTTATCACAGTAAGCTTAGGGAACTTGTGATATTCATCCATTAAAGCTTCTTATTAACAGAAATTCATTTAGATTAGTCATTCATATCCATTAGACATTTGTGTCATGGATCACCACTATACATTTGTAACACTCATTCTATTTCACACTAGATTAGATGGTTTATGTGTTTGGACCTCAAAACACAATGGTTATTGGTTTGGTGTGTTTTAGTTGTAAAACACCAAGTTGGTCGGTTTGGTTTGTTGGGCCTTAAAACATAACGGGTGTGGTTGTACCCGAAGAAGGTCTCGGTATTTAGCTCAGTACCGAAAAACGTTTAGGCGACTTTAGGTTGGTTCTACCTCGAATTAGAACCCAATATTTAGCTTAGTACCGGAAATAATGTAAGCGGCCTTTGTAAGGTTTTCTCCGCTGAGAAGGGAGCTTGTTAACTTAGTGAAGTAACTCTCGAGTTGGGTACTCGGGGAGTGGAGTAGAGGAGAGTAGCTCAGTGACCGAACCACTATAAATCATCGTGTCTGGTTTGCACTTTATTTTATTTATCATTCTCTCTTTATATTGTGTGTATGGTTGTGATGTGGCTTGATGTTTATACTTGTGTTGTGACAACTTGCTTTACTATATGCTTTATATTAGTTATAGACTACATTGGCACTTTTCATATTAAGACAAGCTTGATCGGCTATTTGATACAAAATATTTTAATGTTTTTAAACGGTAACGTATTCACCCCCTCTATGTTTTCACATGATGGTTTGAGGAACAAAAGGAACATATATGGTAAGAAGAATGAAATTGTCGAGAATTTTACAAACGAGGCAACTTCTATTGCAGATCACTATATGCATTCTCTGAGTAAAGATGAGGGAAGGTTAGCTGCTTTTGTTGAGAAGTTGAAGTTGCTTAAGATAGATGTCAAATGTAATTTTCCAAATCCTCCATCTAAGGACAAGCTTGATAATCTAGAGGAACTTGTTGGAGTCCCGAAGCCGGATTTAGTTGATGTTAACAATCCATCTATTGGGAATCCCAAAGGACATGAAATGTCACGTATAAAAGGAGGAAAAGGGGGAGCTATTGATACAAGTTCAAAGAACAAGAATGCATGTTTAGTATGTGGACCGGTAAAAGGTCACAACAAGAGGACCTGCCCAATGAAGTATATACAACAGGAAGACTTGGTTCAATCAGAAAATGCAACAGAAATCATCCATAGATTTTATTTCCTTTTTTAGTATCTTGTTATTTTATATTTCCTAGTTTGTTTTAAGAATTTTGAATAAAATACTTATTTTTGTGGTTTGATTATTGATTTTTTATATGAAATAGATTTTGAATTTTTTGTGTATGAAATGATTTTGGTTACTAATATGACAAAAATCACATGTGATGTTTATATTGATGATTTTTTAATTAAATATTGATTGTACAATAAATCGTACGATCAGGCCTTCGATGGTGATCGAAGAGTATGAGGGGTGTTATACTTGCACCAAACTTGTAGCCAATCTGCAATAAGAAATATAAGATACTTCGTTAAGTGATTGCGCAAGGGTTGGAGCCTGCGAACCACCTCCGGCGTGCGAGTAAGTATGTGATATGTGTTGTAACTAATGTAGAGAATGTGAAATGTTGTGTTGAATGAACATACCATTGAAATGACTCGTCCAACCAATTTATAGACAGAGAAATAAGCTTAGAGAGTGTTTGCACATGTTTCGGAGATCATGAGGGCGTCCTATGATTTGTGGTAACCGCTAGGGCTTCATCCCCACTCTCTTTGTCTTGGCGGGGAAGCTAAGGAGATAGTAGGAACGTGGGTGAGACCAAGTCAATGCTCTCCTTTGTCTTAGTGTTTCTAAGGCCAGACCAGAGGGCTTAGGCCTTCGATTGGCGACTTCCCAACTGGTAACCATGTCAATGATGAATGGTTTTACACCATCGATGACTTAGGAAGATAGACTTGGTCCTTCGTCATGTAAACTCGACTGAGGTCGTAGGGGAGTCCTTCGACCATAAGGCAACAAGGTTGCACCCTAACAAAGGAAGAGCTAAAAGCTTTCCTCACCGATTACCCAATTCCCAAACAGTTTAAGATCATGCTACCCAGCAAACGCCAAGGCATTTATGATGCCCCTCAAAATTATGTAGGCTTGTACACACATGCATTCACCACCTTAAACTTTAGGATACCCTTGCATCCCCTATTTCTAGTGCTCCTTCAATACTATGAGGTACACATATCTAGGTTTAACCCGTTTGGTCTAGCCAAGCTCACAACTTACATTTTCATGTGTAAAGCTTATGGGTATGAACCATCCTTGACCGTGCTTAGAGGGTTTGTAAATATCTACCCTAGAGGAGATTGGCTGACTTTATCCAAGAGGGGTGAACATGATGTGCCTATTTTGATTGAGAAGCCTTTCACTAACATCAAGAAGTGGAAAGGAAAGTTCTTTTATATCCAAGATACTATTGTGCCTCCCCAATACCTGTATTGTTGAACCCGAGTTTCATTTTGATTAGAAGAGATTTAATGATCCCTTGCCATATCTTGTGAGGAGGGGACCCTCTGTACTTAACGCCTTTGTCGCCATCCGACTTCTTGCCGGACTTTTCGAGCCAATATTGTTCATGGTGGTATTCTTTGAAAGTTGGGAGGGTTCTCCGTTACATCCTGAAATAATGTGTTGTGGAGAAAGTATGTAAATTTCTAATTAAATTAAGATATAGGAACTTATCTTCCTGATATTTATCTTTCTCCTTTCTTGTTGCGAGAATGGCTTTCCGTAATTTTGTTGTGGCTGGTGGTGCCAATGAGGTGAGCTTCATCCCTAAGGAGGCCAAAGAAGTCAGTTATGGTGTTGGCTCTCCGTGCTTTCGATGAACAACAATGATGTGGATGCCCAAAGGATCGAGCCTATATCATCGCCCGACCTCTGAGAGGAAAAAGAGCGTGGAGGAGGAAGATCGGTTAGTGGAGAATGTTGCGATTCGATGACCACAGCGGATGACCACCGGCAATCGTAGGGTCCTCGGCATCGGCAGGATCCGGGCGAAAAAGGTACTTGGTGCAAAAGCAACGAAGTTTGCCTCAAAGAGGAAACTCATATTGCCAACCCCTCCGTCTCGAACAACCCGACAAAAGAGTGCCCAGGGTAAGGCAGTTGTTTTTCCAACCATCGAAGGGCCTAGCAGTGAAGACATCCATGGTAAATCTCCATTCCTTTTGTGAAAAAATTTTCTTCATATTGTGTTAGTCTAATAATTATATTGCTGCTGCAGGTCTTCCTGATACGAAGGAGCTTCCATCCCCCTAGCCTGTCACTTGCTCGTAGAGCGTGTGACCCCACCTGGCTGGAAGGGGGTGATGGACAACATGTCCTTGGAGAAGCTATGTGACCTGCACAACAAGCGTTATGTGAGACAATGCATTCTGGATAATCAGCTCAATACTCGGACTAGGGAGCTTCTTCGTCTTTGTAAAGGCTGCTAAAGAGGAGATGGATGTCATGCTCGCCGGAGAAGGCAAGAGACAAGCAAGATGCGAGACACGCAAGCAAAATGTGAGGATGCTATGGAAGATTTCAACAAAACCCCGGTCCAAGATCTTGGCGGATGTTCGAAGCTTCGAAGGTAAACTAGCCGAAGCCGTCTTTGAGTCACGCGAGCTAACTCTCGAAGGCACTAAATTCACGGCTATAAGGATCAAATTTACGTGACTACCAAGTGTGCGAGCTTCGAGCAGAGAGGGAAAGGCTTGTTGATCAGGAGATTAAGCTCAGGGAACAGGTGGATTGTTTGAATCTTCGTCTCAAGATGCTGAAGAAGGATAGAGTAGATCTGGTGACCCAGTTTATCCCTTATATTGCTATGGAGATTTATCATAACGATGAGGTAGGTGCAGTGGTTGGAAGCCTAGTAAATGCAGCCATTTTCCATGGTAAGTGCACTACTCTTGAGGAGGTGGAAACAACAGGTAAACCAATGGTACTTGCAGATATTCCATATTACAGGTCAACCCATAAGAAGGAATATGATGAAGCAGGTAATGCTTTATCCACTGCTGAGTTCCCTTTCCTTGTTGAGGCTACGAAGGACCCTATGGCCTCCATTGAGGACCTGTTGTCAAAGAAGCCTAGGAAGGTTCAGCCTGTTTCTCCATCCAAAAAGATACCATCTGCTAAGGTTCCATCTCCAAGATCCGCCGATCCTACTCATTCAAAGGTTCGAAAAAGGCTACCATGTGGTAGTTATTTGATCTCCAGGGTGGTGTGTACCCTGTTAAAACAATTGTCTTGTGTTCCTTTCCAGTCTTGATGCCAGATGAAACAATTTACTTTGTGTGTTTGGTGAAGGCTATGACCTTAAGACAATGCTTGTTTGGTAATCGTTAAGGCTTCGACCTCTAGACTAGTTAAACTAGTCTTTAATGAAGATCTACTAATGGCCTCTAGGGCCTACATTTTGTTTAAGTTTGATTCTTCTCGTACGTTTCATTTGCACGTAACTTATTTTACAACCTAAGGCGTATGGTAGATGCATAGCCTCATTGTGTGTAAATTTTGCACCAAGAATATAGCAATCATATAATTTAATTGTTTGAGGGTCGCTGACCACTCGTCTTCATCCTTTGGGTAGCATAAGGCTTGGAATACCTTAAGACCACTTATGAAAGTTAATGTGAAGTTTAGATGGATGTTATGCATTTGATCAAGACTTATTGTTTGTCTTGTTACATCCCTTCGACATTGAAACTGATAAAACGACATGGCTGGCTAATCTTTGTTGTATTAGAACGAAACAAGAGATTTAAGGGAAAATGTGTTATATCATTGAGTGGGTAGGGAGGATTACATCATTTTAAGAAATGAACACTAGACCCCTACCATTAATGCTTCTTTCCCCAAGTGAGAAGAATGCAAATACATTAATTGAAAACAAAGTAAAAAATGTCCTTAGACCTTGTAAGTTTTATATGTAAAACTTACGAAGGGTAGTGCCATTCCAAGTCCTGTCAATAGCATCTCCGTCAAGGGTTTCCAGCTTGTAGGCTCCGTTTCCATATGCTTCCGTTACGACGTAGGGCCCTTCCCATGTAGGCCCTAGTTTTCCCTAATACTCAACTTTACTTACACTGTTGAGTCGGAGGACGTATTCGCTTGGCTTGAATGTCAAAGGTCGAACCCTGCTGTTTTAATACTTTTCAATCTTCTGTTTGTGAATAGCCTCCCTTATTGAGGCTATTTCCCTTCTTTATTCAAGTAAGTCTAGATTGCTACGAAGTCTTTCTTCATTTTCTGTTGCTTCAAAGTTCATGACACGTTCCATTTCAACACTTACTTCTGAAGGAATTATAGCTTCAGTGCCATATGTCAGGCTAAAAGGTGTCTCCCCATGGCTTGACTTTGTATGCGTCTTGTGAGCTCAAAGTACTTGGGGTAGCTCATCCACTCAATTGTGGTGGCTACGACAGAGCCTTCGTTCTATCCCTTGGATGACATCTCTGTTTGTGACTTCCACCTGCCCGTTACCCTGAGGATGGTAGACGGAGGTGAAGGACTGCTTTATGTTCAGACCTCTACAAAACACGGGAAATACTCCTTCGGAGAACTGCTTCCCGTTATCTGATATGATGATGTGAGGGACTCCGAATCGGCATATGATGTGTTCCCACACAAACTTCTCCATATGTTTCCCTGTGATTGATGCTAAGGGCTTGGCTTCGACCTATTTCGTGAAGTAGTCGATGGCTAGAAACTTTACCCCTCTTAGAGCTATTGGTAGAGGGCCAGCGATGTCTATCCCCATTGGGTTGAAAGGCCATGCGGATGTAACGAGAGGTCATATCCTTTGGGTAGCCTTGGTACTCTTGAATGGATCGGCGGCTTCACACTTCTGGATTATTTCCACTGTGTCCCTGTACATCGAAGGCCAATAGTACCCTATCTTCATTATCTTGGAAACGACGGAGCGGGTTCCTGCGTGGAGACCGCAAGATCCTTCGTGTACCTCCTGAATTATGTTCGAAGCTTACCTAGGTCCTACACAACGGAGCCATGTAGACAAGAAAGACCTTCAGTATAGATAGTTCCCCATGATCATGTACTGTGGTGCCTTGATGCAGACCTTTCGTGCTAGCTTTGTATCCTCCGGCAGGATGCCACTTATCAATTATTCTCTGATCGGAGTCATCCAGCTTGACTCTTCTTCCAGGATTACGTCAGATACCTCCTTTCGGATGATTGACCTTTCTGCCAATACTTAGAGCAGAACTTCCTTAGTTAAATGGGCGAATGCCATTGATGCCAACTTGCTAAGTGCATATGCCTTTTTGTTTTGGTTTCTTCGAACATGTTATATGTCATAGGATTTAAATCCTTCGAGCATCTCCTTGGCTTTATCTAAGTACTACTTAATGACAGGTTGTCTTGCTTCGTAGGAGCCCTTGATCTGGTTAGCCACCAGTTGTGAGTCAACGGAAATAGCCAAATCCTGTACCTCCATGTCTTTAGCTTGATCCGAGGCCTGCTAGCAATGCTTCGTACTCCGCCTCATTGTTAGTAGCATCGAATTCGAAGCGGAGTGCATAAGTATACTCCTTTCCTTCTGGGCTAACTAACATTAAACTTACTCCTAATTCGTCGAATCTAGAAGCCCCATCGGTGTAAAGCTTCCACCCTTCGTTTACTTTCGCAGGATTCTTGTTAGCAACTTTGTTGTCCTGCTTGGGCTCGGAGGGTGTCTCTGCTAAGAAATCTGCCAGTATTTGCCCTTTGACTGAGTTTCTACCCTTGTACTCGATTTCTTGCTCTCCTAGTTTGATGGCCCACTTAGCTATCCTTCCAGATTTCTCTAAAATCGACGGTATCTGTTTGATTGGCTTGTCAGTGAGCACGGTTATGGGTAGAGCCTGGAAGTACCTTCGAAGGCGTCTTGCAGGATGAACCAGAGCTAGGATTAGCTTTTCCAGCTCCGGATAATTTAGCTCAACTCCTTAGAGGACTCGGCTAACAAAGTAGATAGGGATTTGCTTCTTTTCCTTTTCTACCAACAAAACAACACTGATGCTTTCGAAGGAGGCTGCGATGTACATAAATAACACTTCGCCTTTAATTGGGCGGTAAGTGTAGGTAGAATTGCCATAAACTCCTTGAGCTTTTGGAAGGCAGCTTCTACATCCATGCTCCATTGGAACTTCTTTTTGTCTGTGCAGTCTTTAAGTGTTTTGAATAATGGTAAGGACCTATCTGCACCCTTCGATAAGAATCTTCTAATGGCTGCTAGTTTTCCATTCAAACTTTGTACATCCTTAAGAGACTTAGGAGCCTGTAGGTCTGTGATGGATTTGACCTTCGAAGGATTGGCTTTGATACCTTGTTTTGTGATCAGATGCCCCAAGAATTGCCCTTCCTCCACATAGAAGGAGCATATCTTAGGGTTTAACTTCATATTGATGGCGTGAAGCTGATCGAAGGTTCCTTTTATGTCAGAGAGTAGATCTTCCTCTGTTCTGCTTTTTATGACCACATCGTCTACGTATGCTTCGAGGTTCCTTCCTATTTGTTTCTTTGAAGGCTTTGTCCACTAGCCTTTGATAGGTGGCACCTGCATTTTTCAGACCGAAGGGCATCTTTTTGTAGCAATATACGCCTTTTCCTGTGAAAAAGGCTGTTTTCTCCTCGTCTTCTACCGCCATCTGTATCTGGTGGTAACCTTTGTAAGCATCCAGAAAACACTTAAGTCGGAACCTTGATAAGGACTCTACCTTCCAATCAATTTCTGGTAGAGGATAATAGTCCTTCGGACAGGCTTTGTTCATGTCGGTGAAATCCACACACATTCGCCATCCTCCATCATGCTTCTTAACCATCACTGGGTTGGCTACCCAGGTTTGATATTTTACTTCCCTGAGTATGCATGCTCCTACGATTTCGTCCACCTCCTTGCATCTTTGTTGCGTTCCTTCAGTGCAAGGCTTGGCGTTCGCTTGATAGGCTCTATGTGCTTGAACTTCGTTAAGCTTGTGTTCGGTGAAGGGCTTTCCATCTATAATGAGGGTTCTTGGGACCCCGTCCATATCTGAGTATGTCTATGCAAAGGCGTCTGCGTTAGCCTCGAGTAACTTCTCCAATTCGCCTTAAAGGTGGCGGGGAGTTGTTTTCCAATGACCACCGCTGCTTACGGATGTAAGTCGTTTATTACGATACGCTCTTCGGCATCAGTGCAGCTGAGAATATCCTTCGGAACCTCTTCAGGACTTTGTCTGACCCTTTTTCCTACATCCGTAGGCCTCTTCGTGTTGTAGCTAGAAAATACAGTTCCAATACCGTAAGGTGTTTGGAATTTGACCGCAACATGTATGGTGGAGACAACAATACCCATTTCCTGCATTGCGGTTCTTCCTATCAACAGGTTATAGGGAGATTCAGACCTTACGATCGCGAAAACTATAGTTTCTATTCTTTTTGGCTTTCCTTCTCCAATTGTTACCTCCAGAGGGACTTCTCCCAGAGGCCATGGATGTTCCCCTGAGAATCCCACCAAAGGTATCTTCGATTCTACCTTCTTCGACCGTATTGAAGGCTTGAGCTTTAGGAAACAATGCTCATAGATGACTTCGCAGGAGCTTCCGCAGTCCAAGTAGGCTCTATTTACTTCCCTGTTGGAGATTAAGACTTTGATGACCACGGGGTCATTCAAAAGAACTCTGCCAGTAATCGAAGGGAACGTTACGTCCCTTACCCCACATAAACCTTTATCTGATGCTTTCTCCTTAACTCGGACTCATCCCTGTGAACCATTAGAATAGGAGCCTCAACAGGCGTAGTATCCTTCCCCAACTGTGTGTCGGAGATCTTCTCTTTACCTTTCTTTATACCCTTCACCAAATGCCCCAGTTGACCTGACTTTACGGCCTCTTCTATCTATCTTTTAAGCTCTCGGAAACTGTTAGTATCGTGACCATAATCTTCATGGAAGTAGCAATACTTGGTTGCATCTCAGCCTCTACCTTTACTTGTCATACGAGGAGGAGGTTCGAATGCCTTCGCAACCCTTTCCGTAGCAAGTATTTCCCTTGGGGACTTAGACAGATTAGCCAAAAGTCCATGGTTGGTGTTTTTGTTGTAGGGTGTGAACCTGTCCCTGCCTTTGTGTCTGTTTTTGGACTCTTCCCATGAAGAGTGCTTTGGAAACTTGCTGTGACTTTCTTTGCTTTCGATCGGAGCCCCATTATTGGCTACCTCTTTGGCTTCGATCCAGGTGTATGTCTTCTCCATTAAGCTCTAGTAGGTTGTGGGAAGGTCAGTGGATAAGAATTCCACCAGACTTCTATTTCGCAGGCCATGCACAAAACCGAGAGATCTTGCCGGTCTTCGTGCAGCCCGAATCTGCAAGGTGTCATCACAGTATCTTGTAGCGAAAGCCCTAGTGCTCTCGTTTTCCCTTTGTTTGATGTTGTGCACCGTCAAATGAGTCCTTGTGAACTTCTTCTGGCACGAAGTGTGATCTAAACTTGGACTTGAGATCATCCAAGTTCACTATGCTACCGCTTTACGCCCATTCCACCATATACGAGCGGAATCTCGCAGGGTATACGTGAACATGTGGCAAGCAACAGGCATAACCCATTTATGCATTCTAATAGCCCATTTGAACAGATGTAAGAAATTATCTGGGACCCCTTTCCATCATATGTGCCAATGTGTGTGGGCATTTTCAACCCGTCGGGTAGAGGGTAGTCTTCTATCCATCTTACAAAAGGTGTTGTGGAACCCATAGGCTCCGAATAAAGGCAGTTGTAAGGTGGCATGTAAGTGGGGACAGTATTGTATGGGTTATTGTTCGGAGGTACTCCAACAGGATTTTGATTAGCATAAAGAGGGTAAGCAGTAGGCATAGAAGATGGATGGTTTCCTACAGGGTACGAAGGGTATACTATTGGTTGCCCGTAGGGCATGTTCCCGTAAGGTTGAGGAAAGTTAGGGTTGCTAGTCTGCCCATTAGGTGGGGGATAGACCCCATGGGGACAAGATTGAGTCTGAAAAGGAGGGTACATACCATGAGGAGGAAGATTTCCTCCCCCATTCATTTGAGGTGGATTTCCTTCTCGGGATGCGTGAGAAGGCGCAACGGAACCCCGCAGTTCTCCCCAAGTGAGCCGCCAAGAGTGGTGGCAAGTTAACCTCCGTAGTCTCCTTTCGGTGACTCCTTCCATTGGAGCCTTCCATTGTTCCTTCCCTTCTCGTCGGAGCCCTCTCCAAAACATCTTGAAACCCACCGATCTTCCACTCGACGCCGACTTCCGGGAGATCCTATCCTCAAGACGTGCTAGCCCGGCCAGGGCCTAGTCTCCATCTCTATCTCTTCGTCATACTCATCACTAGAGTATTCCAACTCCCTTCACTTCTCTACGTTCCGATTCTGCCTACTTTAAGCCCTTAATAAGGACTCTAGTGCTTCGAGGTTAGCTTCGACGAACACATGACTGATAACTGGTTCGGGGTTGGCTGATGTCGAAGCATGGTTATTGGGAGTTATTTATGGATGAGATCGTGTGGTGAAAGTGGACGCAGTTATATTGGGAAGGTTGTTAGGATCGTTGACTGGGATTAGTGTCAAGTTCGAGAAACCCGAAGGGGGAGTATCTTCTCTTCCTTGATTTATGCCGTAAAAGTAGTGAGTGTGATTGACTGGTTATAAGTTTGGAATAACGAGACCAATTTTAGCGGGTCCTACGGATGACGTCACTGATTGTACAATAAATCGTACGAACAGGCCTTCGATGGTGATTGAAGGGTATGAGAGGTGTTATGCTTGCGCCAAACTTGTAGCCAATCTGCAATAAGAAATATAAGACACTTCGTTAAGTGATTGCGTAAGGGTTGGACCCTGCGAACCACCTCCGGCGTGCGATTAAGTATGTGATATGTGTTGTAAGTAATGTAGAGAATGTGAAATGCTGTGTTGAATGAACATACCATTCAAATGACTCGTCCAACCAATTTATAGACAGAGAAATAAGCTTAGAGAGTGTTTGCACATGTTTCGGAGATCATGAGGGCGTCCTATGATTTGTGGTAACCGCTAGGGCTTCATCCCCACTCTCTCTGTCTTGGCGGGGAAGCTAAGGAGATAGTAGGAACGTGGGTGAGACCAAGTCAATGCTCTCCTTTGTCTTAGTGTTTCTAAGGCCAGACCCCGAAAGGCTTAAGCCTTCGACTGACGACTTCCCAACTGGTAACTATGTCAATGATGAATGGTTTTACACCATCGATGACTTAGGAAGAT
>OU343224.1:314629403-314676933 GCA_910596185.1 Chrysanthemum makinoi | reverse complement strand
AGAGAATAATTGATAAGTGGCATCCTGCCGGAGGATACAAAGCTAGCACGAAAGGTCTGCATCAAGGCACCACAGTACATGATCATGGGGAACTATCTATACTGAAGGTCTTTCTTGTCTACATGGCTCCGTTGTGTAGGACCTAGGTAAGCTTCAAACATAATTCAGGAGGTGCACGAAGGATCTTGCGGTCTCCACGCAGGAACTCTGATCGGTCCCAAACAGTCAGGTTTATTACACAAGTCAACCACTTGTGAATGGTCAACCGTAATAAAAGTCAGACAGTCTAAAACCAAAGCAATTAAGTCCAGGAGAGTTTAGTGTTTCCCCAGGTCGTTAAGTCCCAACGTACAGTTTGTGCGATTGAAGCTAAAGCAGTAGTGATCGGGTGATATTGATATGGACAAAGAGGGTTAATGATAATACTAGATGACAAAGGAAAAATCTGAGAAAGAAAATTGAAAAGCTAAATTATATTAAATAAACGCTATCACTATTTTTAAAGTTGGATTTTCTTGATTTTTCTTTTATAAATTTGAATTAAAAAACTAATTTTAACTTTTAAAACTAAATTAAAATACTAAAAATTATGAAAATTAATGGGAAAATTATAAAACTATTTTTCAAAAATCTACAATAACTAAACAAACTTTTGAAAATTGAATTTGTATTTTTCTGATTTATATTCTAATTTCTATGATTTAAATACTATTTAAAACTAATTAAATTGCTAAAAATTACTATTTAAACTAGGAAAATTATGGAAAAATATTTTTTTTGGCTTTTTATATTTATCTTAATCTAGGAAAATTGAAAACTTATTTTTTTGAAGATTTTCTGATTTATTTGTATTAAAAGCTATTTAAAAAGTCCTAAAAATTGATTTAAATAGGGAAAAATAGCAAACAGTACTGAAAAATTATGAAAAATTCAGGAAAAGTCTAAATTATTACTATAATTTAAGGAAAATTGAGAAAAGCAAGTATAGTGTCTGGAATTAATAATGAAATGAAACTGCTTATCAATAAGCTACCTAAATTAAGCTATAAGCCACTATGGTGAACCAGAACCTACCACTACTTGAAATAGGCTAAATCTAGGTGGAAACAACTTAATTCAACTAGCCTACACCTCAGTATAACATGCTATAAGTCTAATGACCAATTTCAAGCAATATACCAAACAGGACTTATGAGCTACTTTGAAGCTTAAACACAAGCTGATTTAATGGACTTAAGTGAAAACCGAAGCTGTAGACCTCAAGACCACCAGCCATTGAGCCAATAAACCAAGTTTCAACCCTAGTGATCAAAAACAAGACATGCACAAGGTGCGGAAGTTGCAGTTCACACTTAGTTATGACCGAGTGTGAGCAGGGGCAAATGGTACCTAGTTGAGGAGCTGATTTGAAGCTTAAAGAGATTTGGAAAAATTTCACAAAATTCAATTTTAGAAACTAGACCAGCTCAACTTGTTAAATCCAAAATACCAAAAGCTCTTGACCAAGGATTAACAAATGATAAATCTACAAAGTTTTAGAAAAACTGCTTTTTATGATTTTTGACTTTTAATGACTACAATGAAAAGTTGACTTAAGTGAGATTTGATGCTAATTTGTCAACTGAAAATGATGAAATAAGCCATAATAAAGCTAAATTAAGCTACTCTAGTGAATTCTAAACACAATTCAAGCTTATGATCTCCTAATTTCTAACTGAATTGGAAACTAGAAATGAATGAAGGCGATTTTGACTTTTAGTGTTCTAAGGTGCAAACTGATGACTAAAATGATTATACTAGACCTGAATTGGACTCAAGCAACTGAGCTTAACCACTTAACAAACCTCAATCTCAAATCAATGATCTGATCCAAACACACTATTATACTAATTGTTTTGCTAATTACTCTACCTAAATGATTATCTAGCTTATGCTAATCTTGGCGAATCAATATAACCTAATAACAGTTTAATGAACAGATAAGAACTAATAACCACAGATTCAAACTCAAATAGAATATGCAGACTATATTAGATATGGAACTAGAATAAGTACTCACAAGTGATCCGACTTATGTGAAGCTTAATCCAGAACCAAACACCACTATTCTAATCAAAATCAACCCAAAACCAGCTCTGCATCAACCCAAATCCATTTCCATAACTGCTTAACCCAAAATTCCCACAGTTTGACTTTCGTTGACCAGGTGAAGAATTTGCTTGAATCGATTCTTGAGCTTACTAAAAGCTATATACAGCTTTAGTAAGCTCACTTAAGTTATAATAAAGCTTATTGAAGCTTGATACTTAGCAATTTTAAATTCGATTTAATAACAGAAAATGTAAAAATAGAAAATTGATCAAACTTTGAATTATCACTGAAAATAAGTTACAACTGATTGAGATGACTTATATGAGTACAAGGAAGATTAAAAGTTACAATTTAAAGCTTAATTAAGACATGGAAATTAAAAACGACATGTAAGAAAAATAAAAACTAAGAACTACTCTTCATCTCTCCTTCTCTTCTTCTATTTATTCAACAAAAAGCTTCCTACTTGTACTCTGATCATTTCCCACTTCTTTGCAGAGCCATTGGATTAGTCAAAGTGGATATTAGCCGTTGATGGCTTTTTGGCGCCAAAAAGATATTTGCCAGTTGGGGAGGGTTGAGTGCAAGGAAGGAGAAGCATTAAATTCCTTTTGGCTGTTAGGTGAGGTGGAGTGATAAGGGTGGTGGGTTTGTGAGCTGGAAGTATGGGGTGGTGAGGTTGCAGAGAAGTGGGTGAAGGAGACAGTGGGTTTTGGAGGGAAAAGGGGTGAGGGGTTTGACCCTGGTTTGACGGGGTTATTAATAGAGGGCGGGTCAAAACAAAGAAGAGGTCAAGTGGTTGTTTTGGCAGGGGTTCAAGGCTCAAGCAAGGGTTCAAGGGTTTGTAGTTTAATCACAAGGACCATTCTTGTAATTTCTGATTTTTGAGGGACCGAACCAGCCAATTTTTCAAAGTTATTCCAAGGGTCAATCTTGCCAAGTTTCATTAGTACAAGGACCATAAAAGATAATTTTCCATTTTTAAACTTCCAAGGACTATTTTTGCCAATTTTGAAACTTGAAGGACCAAACTTGTAAATTCTCCAAACTTTTTACCCAAGGATCATTTTGATAAATTTTGATTTTGAAAGGACTTGGGTTGACTTTTATTTCAAAACAAATGCTCGAGGGCTGATTTTGTCGAGGATTTAAAAGTTGAGGGAGAAAGCGCCAATTATGCAAACTTAGCTCGTTTTTCATCTGTTTTTAAACATTTTGCATCTGAAACATATAAAATACAATTTTGGGATATTTTCAGTATTTTGATGCATTTCTGAGTGTTTTTAAATATTTTGCAGGTCAGATTTGACCAAAAATGATGAGTATTTACACACTCATCAAACTCGCTCCGTCGTTTCCAAGATAATGAAGATAGGGTACTATTGGCCTTCGATGTACAGGGACGCAGTGGAAATAATCCAGAAGTGTGAAGCCTGTCAGATCCATTCAAGAGTACCAAGGCTACCCAAACAGGATATGACCTCTGTTACATCCGCATGGCCTTTCAGCCAATGGGGGATAGACATCGTTGGCCCTCTACCAATAGCTCTAGGAGGGGTAAAGTTTCTGGTCGTAGCCATCGACTACTTCACGAAATAGGTCGAAGCCAAGCCCTTAGCATCAATCACAGGGAAACATATGGAGAAGTTTGTGTGGGAACACATCATATGCCGATTCGGAGTCCCTCACATCATCATATCAGATAACGGGAAGCAGTTCTCCGAAGGAGTATTTCCCGTGTTTTGTAGAGGTCTGAACATAAAGCAGTCCTTCACCTCCGTCTACCATCCTCAGGGTAACGGGCAGGTGGAAGTCACAAACAGAGATGTCATCCAAGGGATAGAACGAAGGCTCTGTCGTAGCCACCACAATTGAGTGGATGAGCTACCCCAAGTACTTTGAGCTCACAAGACGCATACAAAGTCAAGCCATGGGGAGACACCTTTTAGCCTGACATATGGCACTGAAGCTATAATTCCTTCAGAAGTAAGTGTTGAAACGGAACGTGTCATGAACTTTGAAGCAACAGAAAATGAAGAAAGACTCCGTAGCAATCTAGACTTACTTGAATAAAGAAGGGAAATAGCCTCAATAAGGGAGGCTATTCACAAACAGAAGATTGAAAAGTATTACAACAGCAGGGTTCGACCTTCGACATTCAAGCCAAGCGAATACGTCCTCCGACTCAACAGTGTAAGTAAAGTTGAGTATCAGGGAAAACTAGGGCCTACATGGGAAGGGCCCTACGTCGTAACGGAAGCATATGGAAACGGAGCCTACAAGCTGGAAACCCTTGACGGAGATGCTATTGACAGGACTTGGAATGGCACTACCCTTCGTAAGTTTTACATATAAAACTTACAAGGTCTAAGGACATTTTTTACTTTGTTTTCAATTAATGTATTTGCATTCTTCTCACTTGGGGAAAGAAGCATTAATGGTAGGCGTCTAGTGTTCATTTCTTAAAATGATGTAATCCTCCCTACCCACTCAATGATATAACACATTTTCCCTCAAATCTCTTGTTTCGTTCTAATACAACAAAGATTAGCCAGCCAAGTCGTTTTATCAGTTTCAATGTCGAAGGGATGTAACAAGACAAACAATAAGTCTTGATCAAATCCATAACATCCATCTAAACTTCACATTAACTTTCATAAGTGGTCTTAAGGTATTCCAAGCCTTATGCTACCCAAAGGATGAAGACGGAGTGGGTCGCGACCCTCTGTCAGCAATTAAATTATATGATTGCTATATTCTTGGTGCAGAATTTACACACAATGAGGCTATGCATCTACCATACATGTAGGTTGTAAAATAAGTTACGAGCAAATGAAACGTACGAGAAGAATCAAACTTAAACAAAATGTAGGCCCTAGAGGCCATTAATAGATCTTCATTAAAGACTAGTTTAACTAGTCTAGAGGTCGAAGCCTTAACGATCACCAAACAAGCATTGTCTTAAGGTCATAGCCTTCACCAAACACACAAAGTAAATTGTTTCATCTGGCATTAAGCCTGGAAAGGAACACAAGACAATTGTTTTAACAGGGTACACACCACCCTGGAGATCAAATAACTACCACATGGTAGCCTTCTTCAAACCTTTGAATGAGTAGGATCGGCGGATCTTGGAGATGGAACTTTAGCAGATGGTATCTTTTTGGATGGAGAAACAGGCTGAACCTTCCTAGGCTTCTTTGACAACAGGTCCTCAATGGAGGCCATAGGGTCCTTCGTAGCCTCAACAAGGAAAGGGAACTCAGCAGTGGATAAAGCATTACCCGCTTCATCATATTCCTTCGCATGGGTTGACCTGTAATATGGAATATCTGCAAGTACCATTGGTTTACCTGTTGTTGCCACCTCCTCAAGAGTAGTGCACTTACCATGGAAAATGGCTGCATTTACTAGGTTTCCAACCACTGCACCTACCTCATCGTTATGATAAAGCTCCATAGCAATATAAGGGATAACCTGGGTCACCAGATCTACTCTATCCTTCTTCAGCATCTTGAGACGAAGATTCAAACAATCCACCTGTTCCCTGAGCTTAATCTCCTGATCAACAAGCCTTGCCCTCTCTGCTTCGAAGCCTGCACACTTGGTAGTCAGCACAAAAATTTGATCCTTATAGCCAGTGACTTTAGTGCCTTCGAGAGTTAGCCTGCTGCACTCAGCACGACTTTCGACTAGTTGACCTTCGAGCTTCTGAACATCTGCTCGGAGATCTTGGACCAGGGGGTTTTTGTTGAAATCTTCCATAGCATCCTCACATTTTGCTTGCAGGTCTGGATACTGCTTGTCTCTTGCCTTCTCTCTGGCGAGCATGACATCCATCTCCTCTTTAGCAGTCTTTACAGCACGAAGAAGCTCCCTAGTCCGAGTATTGAGCTGATTATCCAGAATGCATTGTCTCACATAGCGCTTGTCGTGCAGGTCACATAGCTTCTCCAAGGACATGTTGTCGATCACCCCCTTCCAGCCAGGTGGGGTCACACGCTCTACGAGCAAGTGACAGGCTAGGGGGATGGAAGCTCCTTCGTATCAGGAAGACCTGCAGCAGCAATATAATTATTAGACTAACACAATATGAAGAAAATTTTTTCACAAAAGGAATGGAGATTTACCATGGATGTCTTCGCTGCTAAGCCCTTCGATGGCTGGAAAAACAACTGCCTTACCTTTGGCACTCTTCTGTCGGGTTGTTCGAGATGGAGGGGTTGGCAATATGAGTTTCCTCTTTGAGGCAAACTTCGTAGCTTTTGCACCAGTACCTTTTCTGCTTCGGATCCTGTCAGCGATGCCGGAGGACCCTACGATTGCCAGCTGGTCATCCGAAGCAGGGTCATCCGAATCTGCAACATTCTCCACTAACTGATCTTCCTCCTCCACGGGCTCTTTTTCCTCTGTAGGCTGGGCAGATGATATAGGCTCGATCCTTTGGGCATCCACATCATTGTTGTTCACTGAAACAGACGGAGAGCCAACACCATAACTGACTTCTTTGGCCTCCTTAGGGATGAAGCTCACCTCATTGGCACCACCAGCCACAACAAAATTACGGAAAGCCATTCCTGCAACAAGAAAGGAGAAAGATAAATATCAGCAAGATAAGTTCCTATATCTTAATTTAATTAGAAATTTACATACTTTCTCCACAACACATTATTTCAGGATGTAACGGATAACCCTCCCAACTTTCAGCAATACCAGCCATGAACAATATTGGCTCTGGAAAAGTCTGGCAGTAAGCTGGATGGCGACACAGGCGTTGGTACAAAGGGTCCCTCCTCACAGTATATGGCAAGGGATCATTAAATCTCTTCTCATCAAAATGAAACTCTGGGTTCAACAATACAGGGTATTGGGGAGGCACAATAGTATCTTGGATATAAAAGAACTTTCCTTTCCACTTCTTGATGTTAGTGAAAGGCTTCTCAATCAAAATAGGCACATCATGTTCACCCCTCTTGGCTAAAGTCAGCCAATCTCCTCTAGGGTAGATATTTACAAACCCTCTAAGCACGGTCAAGGATGGTTCATACCCATAAGCTTTACACATGACAATGTAAGTTGTGAGCTTGGCTAGACCAAACGGGTTAAACCTAGATATGTGTACCTCATAGTATTGAAGGAGCACTAGAAATAGGGGATGCAAGGGTATCCTAAAGTTTGAGGTGGTGAATGCATGTGTGTACAAGCCTACATAATTTTGAGGGGATTCATAAATGCCTTGGCGTTTGCTGGGTAGCATGATCTTAAACTGTTTGGGAATTGGGTAATCGGTGAGGAAAGCTTTGAGCTCTTCCTTTGTTAGGGTGCAACCTTGTTGCCTTATGGTCGAAGGACTCCCCTACGACCTCACTCGAGTTTACATGACGAAGGACCAAGTCTATCTTCCTAAGTCATCGATGGCGTAAAACCATTCATCATTGACATGGTTACCAGTTGGGAAGTCGCCACTCGAAGGCCTAAGCCCTTAGTGGTCTGGCCTTAGAAACACTAAGACAAAGGAGAGCATTGACTTGGTCTCACCCACGTTCCTACTATCTCCTTAGCTTCCCCGCCAAGACAAAGAGAGTGGGGATGAAGCCCTAGCGGTTACCACAAATCATAGGACGCCCTCATGATCTCCGAAACATGTGCAAACACTCTCTAAGCTTATTTCTCTGTCTATAAATTGGTTGGACTAGTCATTTCAATGGTATGTTCATTCAACACAACATTTCACATTCTCTACATTAGTTACAACACATATCACATACTTACTCGCACGCCGGAGGTGGTTCGCAGGCTCCAATCCCTGCGCAATCACTTAACGAAGTATCTTATATTTCTTATTGCAGATTGGCTACAAGTTTGGTGCAAGCATAACACCCCTCATACTCTTCGATCACCATCGAAGGCCTGATCGTACGATTTATTGTACAATCAATATTTAATTGAAAAATCATCAATATAAACATCACATGTGATTTTTGTCATATTAGTAACCAAAATCATTTCATACATAAAAAATTCAAAATCTATTTCATATAAAAAATCAGTAATCAAACCACAAAAATAAGTATTTTATTCAAAATTCTTAAAACAAACTAGGAAATATAAAATAACAAGATACTAAAAAAGGAAATAAAATCTATGGATGATTTCTGTTGCATTTTCTGATTGAACCAAGTCTTCCTGTTGTATATACTTCATTGGGAAGGTCCTCTTGTTGTGACCTTTTACCGGTCCACATACTAAACATGCTTTCTTGTTCTTTGAACTTGTATCAATAGCTCCCCCTTTTCCTCCTTTTATACGTGACATTTCATGTCCTTTGGGATTCCCAATAGATGGATTGTTAACATCAACTAAATCCGGCTTCGGGACTCCAACAAGTTCCTCTAGATTATCAAGCTTGTCCTTAGATGGAGGATTTTATAACAACTCGTAAATTTCCATATCGATTTTCGCGACTATATTTTTTTTTCTTTCTTTTCTTACATTTCAATCTATAATCATGACCCGTTACGGCTCAAATATAAAAGCGAGCTAACAATACCAACGACGAAATGGTTATATCAGTCTTTCGAAGACGCTTATGAAAATATAATTTTTATATTTTTCGGATACCCGAAGAGTACATTTACGCTGAGACCCGACAACATACACAGTACAAGTTATACAGTATTAATAACAAAACAAAACAAATAAAACTAAATTACCCCACTCACCCTCCCAACACCTTATCACCTCTGTCTTCCTCAGAACTCACGCCCCACCCTGCTCCTCACCTCCTCCCAAATCGCTCTCCCTCTAACTTCCTAGAAAAAGCTCCTTCACCCTCTCCAAAAAGAGAAAACCTCTCAGACAATTTTCCCCACTTCATAAGTAACCCCAACCATATTTGAAACTCATCTTGGCTTATCCCATGAAGAAGCGACAAGGAGAACAAGGTCCCCATCTGTGTTTCTGCCTCTCTGGGTCACGGCTGAGGAAAGACACCAGGGAAACCACGTGAAGACCTGCAAACTACTGGTAATATTACTCGAAGAGGCTCCTTATCATCTTCAAGACCAAAAGTGGTGGTCCAAGCACTCCTCCATTTCATCTATTTATAGCTACGAGATTTTCACAGCTTCATCACTTCATCTCACCAACAATTCGAAAATTAGGGTTCATAGAATCAAAGGGGTTTTTAAAATTAGGTTAGGGGTTTTGTTATTGGATGCTTAAGGAAGGTTTCCCAAGTGGTTAATTGCTCCAATTCACTCCGAGTCTCTTCCAATTGGATCTTTGGCGTTCGGTGTTTATAGCCATTCGTCTCTTTTCTTGATTTCATTGTAAGCATCATTTTCTTGTTAATCTAAATTCATTTTTGTTGTAAGTTCGAGTACAAAGAAAATAAATTATTGTGTTTGTTATCATTCTTTTTAGTCGAATAAAAAAAAATGGATACCGGTAAATTTTATATATGAAGTTGTTAATTGGTTGGACAAAAAAATAAAAATAAAATAAAATATGATAATAGCTTAATGTTGTTTCTGTCGAGAAGCATAGAAGAAAGAATCAGAAAATGATGAATTTTGGTGTCTTAATTTCGCCTTATTTTTACCATTTGTCATCTCGGCTTAATTCGAAAATCGGCTTATTAGCTTTGTCATTATTTTCGGCTTAATTTTGGGCAATTTTAATCTTGCCTATCGGCTCATGTGTTTCTTGAACTTGTGTTCAATCGACATGTATATACGTATAAGATTAAAGTTTGCGTTGTTGCAACTGTGTGGTAGAGTGGCTAATTAAAATACTAATAAGCATTAGAAAAATAAGCTCTAGCTTATTTGCAAGCTTTTTAAACCATAAATAACTTTGTAAGTTCTTTAACATTTTGATCACAAATAAACTCAATGGAAACTTAAATCTACTAAAGGCTTAAGTGTTGGCTCAGGTATGAAACGTGCTTGTTTAGTTTCTTTTTTTAACCTATCCTATAACTATTTACATGTATGGAATTTGAATTGGGTTGAAAGATGTAATGGGTTATATTTTGTTTTGGGTTGTCTGTCTAATCACAAAACAAAGTACTCATATCTTGTTTTAAATGCATATTTGAAAACATTGTGTCTAGATGAAAACTAAAAATGAAATTAGTGTTGCACTCTGTTGAAGTTGTCGAAGCCCATTTGGCTCAGTAGGGTGTGTATTGTTTTACTTATTTTAAAGACCAAGTATTGAAATTTTCGAAAACTTATTCTTGAGGGTAAAATGAGTTTGTACTACAGAACAATGTTTTTTTGGTATTACCTGGCATACTCCTAAAACAAATATGGGCCTACTTTTAGTATACCTCAAAGGGAAGTTTTTTTAATTCAAATTAGTAAAAAAAAACATAAATTTGTAAGCGTTTACTTACGATTTTAATCCGGGAATTTAGAATTCATTATGAAAACTTTTGACATTAGTCACCATAACCAAATACGGATATTCATCCGAGTCACGCCAAATTTTCTACAAATATATTATATATTTTCAATAACAACTAAAACGATTATGTCGACGCTTACGTTGTACCTTATAAGTACCCATTTTGAAGGAAACTAATTTAGTATTTAAACATTCTCTTAAAATAAATGCAATTATTTTAAGCAAATGATATATATATGTACACTTGATAAATACATATCTCTTTTGTTCAAACCATATATATCTATATTATATGTAATTATTTTCCGTACATCGTCTTTCGGTTGCCATCGAACCGAAGACGCATTCGTCCTTGATATATTCCTATTACATACTTAAGCACTTCCAAGAGCCAATACTTACAAACATTTAGAAAACTATTTAAACTTAAATGCTGCCACACAAGCAACAACAACAACATAAACAACGACATTTAAAACTTATAAAGTTAAACTTGATCGAGTCTTAAACATTAATAAAGACTAAGCTGTCGTACTAATCTAGGTTGCGTGTTGGAGCTACTTGTTACTTGATCTCCTTGTGCTTTATTCACCGAACTGCTAAGGTGAGTTTATTGCCCCACTTTTACTCTTATTTACTTGCTTTATAAAACTATGGGGTGAGAAACATGCAAAACTCTTTCCGGACCTGAAACTGAAAACACTATTACGTGAAACAACCTTGAATCCCAACTATGCTACCGTTAGTTCCCTTTGGGGAGCCGCGATTGTTATGAATAGATCTTATGGGGATGACACCCCCGTTCGAGTTTGACCGGATAGGCAAACGTCGGGCGTATATCATATCGTATTGATTGAGTGTACCGGAAATACACTTGCTGGGCTTTTATTTATCATGCTTCTAGATGCATGCACACTGTCGTAGTTTCGATCGCATGAACTTGGTACTAGCGTAATAGCCTTTTTGCATATAGTGTCATTCATGGAGATGCTATATGTGCAACTGTGGTCCAACTTGAAAACTTTAACTTAAACCTATGAACTCACCAACCTTTGTGTTGACATTTTAGCATGTTTTTCTCAGGTTTACTTATTGGCGTGGGCAATGGCAAAGGCATTCGTTGAAGACTGGCATCCGAAGTGTTTTCCAAACATTTTAATACAACTTTTAATGGGACAACATATATTTTTATGGGCTTTACTTCCGCACTTTGAAACAATGATGTAAAACTATTTCTTAAATTAATATATCTTTTGAAAATGGAATAGAATTTCCATTCTTTATTACCTTGTGTTGTGTATATTGATTTAGTAGCACCCCATGACCCGAACGCTTCCGCTGTGAAATTTTGGGGGTGTTATAGATTGGTATCCAGAGCCAAGGTTATAGAGAATTAGGTATTTTCAAAACCTAAACTATAACCAAATTTTCCTAAAAACACTTCAACGCTGCCACGGTTGCCAATGTCACTGCCAATGCCTTGCCTTTACTTGTTACACGATGTAGTCGTGCTATGTGTTACTGCGATATTTTAGGTTCGTATAAGCTCTCATTTGAATTAAATTAATTATTTCTCAAAATCATTAAGTTTCTTAATTAACTCACATTTAAACTTTAAGGCTGTTCTTGTTTGATTGGGTCGCGAAGTTTAAATGAGAATAATGTTGATGTAACAAACTTAATGAGATTAAGGAATAATTAACTTAAGGAGAGTGTAGAGTAGATTACGAATGCTTAGACTTGTTACCTCTCTATGTTAAACTGCTTAACATGCCCACTATTACAATATCGCACTATGTTATGACCTTAATTGCTTATATGTTATTTCTTTATGTAACATACAACTACTTGATTATATTATTTTCACCCACATATTTGAACCACCTCTATCATTGATCACATCCTTTTATTTCACTCATACGTTCTATTTTTCATACCCTCATACGACACTACTCCTTCTATTCTAAAATCAATTATCGTCTTTTCTTGTATCATAGAAGATGGCTAGGAGAAAGTCAACAAGAATCACCGTGGCCGAACCGCGCTACTCCCACTCCTACTCTTGCTCTGCCGGGTGCAAACCCACCTGCTATGGATCAAGCTATGATTGATCAATTGGTCAATGAGCGCGTGGCAGCAGCGCTAGCTGCTATCAATTCGAAACAACTCAACCATGATGCTTGGAACTTCTAGGCCTACTGGTAATAAACGTGGCTGCACGCACAAGGAGTTCCGTAACTGTATGACTGGTGGTTATAATGGAACGGAGGGAGCTGTTGTTTTGACCCGATGGCTTGAAAAACTGGAAACTGTGTTTAGGATCTGCAACTCTGAAGATGAAGATAGGTGAAGTTGCCGTTCACTTTTCAAGAGGTTGCCTTAACTTGGTGGAATAATTACCTGAAGTCTGCAGGCATTGATGCTGCTTATGCCATGCCTTGGGAAGAATTCAAGGATATGGTGCTCAAGAAATATTTCCCTCGCAATGAAGTCAAGAAGCTGGAGAATGAGTTCTGGAATCTCAAGGTGAAGGGCACTGATATGGCACTCTACAACAAACGTTTCCAAGAGTTGGCCTTGCTATGTCCGGAGATGGTACCAACTGAAACTCGCTTGATAGAGCGATACATCGGAGGGCTACCTCCATCTATCAAAGGAAATGTGACTACCTCCAAGGCTGCTGACCTTCATGAGACTATTGAAGTGTCAAACAAGTTGATGGATCAAGTGATCGAGGATGCCGCTGAAGCAACAGATAACAACAAGCGGAAGTGGAGTGATAACTCCAAAGACAACAACAACAATCAAAACAAGAGGCAAGAGGTAGCTAGGGTCCGCCCTACTGGAACAGAAGAGAAGAAGGGCTATGAAGGGAAACACCCTTTGTGCAACCGCTGTAAACTCCACCACAGTGGTCAGTGTAATGTGAAATGTCGCAACTGCCAGAAGGTTGGGCACATGGCCAAAGGCGCAAGTCAAAGAATCTTGCTAACATAACTTGCTTCGGGTGTGGAGAACGAGGATACTACAAGAGTGAGTGTCCCAATCCAAAGGATCAGAATGGAAAAACCCAGATTGAACCAGCCCGAGGAAGAGTTTATTTCCTTGGAGAAAAAGAAGAGAATCAAGATCAACTTCAACACTATCTAAACTGACGACAACAAAGAAATTATCCGCTTTCTTAGATCTTAATCCTTTAAGTTTTCTATCTATTGTACGCTGTTGTGTAATCGCGATGTATTCTGAATATTCCGCTTAATGAATCCTTTATCTTTTGTTTACTTATTGCCTCATGTTACTAAATCTTCCTTGAACGACTAGCCTCTTTTCCCACATCACATTTTAAGTATAAATACTCACATCTCGTCACCGTATCGACCTCGGCGACCCTCGCATCATAAACCACGAGGACGTGGTTTCTTTTAAGGGGTAGGTACTATAACAACTCGTAAATTTCCCTATCGATTTTCGCGACTATATTTTTTTTTCTTTCTTTTCTTACATTTCAATCTATAATCACGACCCGTTACGGCTCAAATATAAAAGCGAGCTAACAATACCAACGACGAAATGGTTATATCAGTCTTTCGAAGACGCTTATGAAAATATAATTTTTATATTTTTCGGATACCCGAAGAGTACATTTACGCTGAGACCCGACAACATACAAAGTACAAGTTATACAGTATTAATAACAAAACAAAACAAATAAAACTAAATTACCCCACTCACCCTCCCAACACCTTATCACCTCTGTCTTCCTCAGAACTCACGCCCCACCCTGCTCCTCACCTCCTCCCAAATCGCTCTCCCTCTAACTTCCCAGAAAAAGCTCCTTCACCCTCTCCAAAAAGAGAAAACCTCTCAAACTATTTTCCCCACTTCAGAAGTAACCCCAACCATATTTGAAACTCATCTTGGCTTATCCCATGAAGAAGCGACAAGGAGAACAAGGTCCCCATCTGTGTTTCTGCCTCGTGGGTCACAGTGAGGAAAGACACCAAGGAGACCACGTGAAGACCTGCAAACTACTGGTAATATTACTCGAAGAGGCTCCTTATCATCTTCAAGACCAAAAGTGGTGGTCCAAGCACTCCTCCATTTCATCTATTTATAGCTGCGAGATTTTCACAGCTTCACCACTTCATCTCACCAACAATTTGAAAATTAGGGTTCATAGAATCAAAGGGGTTTTTAAAATTAGGTTAGGGGTTTTGTTATTGGATGCTTAAGGAAGGTTTCCCAAGTGGTTAATTGCTCCAATTCACTCCGAGTCTCTTCCAATTGGATCTTTGGCGTTCGGTGTTTATAGCCATTCGTCTCTTTTCTTGATTTCATTGTAAGCATCATTTTCTTGTTAATCTAAATTCATTTTTGTTGTAAGTTCGAGTACAAAGAAAATAAATTATTGTGTTTGTTATCATTCTTTTTAGTCGAATAAAAAAAAATGGATACCGGTAAATTTTATATATGAAGTTGTTAATTGGTTGGACAAAAAAATAAAAATAAAATAAAATATGATAATAGTTAAATGTTGTTGCTGTCGAGAAGCATAGAAGAAAGAATCAGAAAATGATTGTCATCTCGGCTTAATTCGAAAATCGGCTTATTAGATTTGTCATTATTTTCGGCTTAATTTTGGGCAAATTTTAATCTTGCCTATCAGCTCATGTGTTTCTTGAACTTGTGTTCAATCGACATGTATATACGTATAAGATTAAAGTTTGCGTTGTTGCACTTGTGGTAGAGTGGCTAATTAAAATACTAATAAGCATTAGAAAAATAAGCTCCAGCTTATTTGCAAGCTTTTCAAACCATAAATAACTTTGTAAGTTCTTGAACATTTTGGTCACAAATAAACTCAAGGGAAACTTAAATCTACTAAAAGCTTAAGTGTTGGCTCAGGTATGAAACGTGTTTGTTTAGTTTTTTTTAAGCCTATCCTATAACTATTTACATGTATGGAATTTGAATTGGGTTGAAAGATGTAATGGGTTATATTTTGTTTTGGGTTGTCTGTCTAATCACAAAACAAAGTACTCATATCTTGTTTTAAATGCATATTTGAAAACATTGTGTCTAGATGAAAACTAAAAATGAAATTAGTGTTGCACTCTGTTGAAGTTGTCGAAGCCCATTTGGCTCAGTAGGGTGTGTATTGTTTTACTTATTTTAAAGACCAAGTATTGAAATTTTCGAAAACTTATTCTCGAGGGTAAAATGAGTTTATACTACAGAACAATGTTTTTTGGTATTACCTGGCATACTCCTAAAGCAAATATGGGCCTACTTTTAGTATACCTCAAAGGGAAGTTTTTTTAATTCAAATTAGTAAAAAAAAACATAAATTTGTAAGCGTTTACTTACGATTTTAATCCGGGTATTTAGAATTCATTATGAAACTTTTGACATTAGTCACCATAACCAAATACGAATATTCATCCGAGTCACGCCAAATTTTCTACAAATATATTATATATTTTCAATAACAACTAAAACGATTATGTCGACGCTTACGTTGTACCTTATAAGTACCCATTTTGAAGGAAACTAATTTAGTATTTAAACATTCTCTTAAAATAAATGCAATTATTTTAAGCAAATGATATATATATATATATATATATATATATATATATATATATATATATATATATATATATATATATATATATATATATATATATATATATATATATATATATATATATATATATATATATATATATATATGTACACTTGATAAATACATATCTCTTTTGTTCAAACCATATATATCTATATTATATGTAATTATTTTCCGTACATCGTTTTTCGGTTGCCATCGAACCAAAGACGCATTCGTCCTTGATATATTCCTATTACATACTTAAGCACTTCCAAGAGCCAATACTTACAAACATTTAGAAAACTATTTAAACTTAAATGCTGCCACACAAGCAGCAACAACAAACAACAACAACAACAACAACAACAACAACAACAACGACATTTAAAACTTATAAAGTTAAACTTGATCGAGTCTTAAACATTAATAAAGACTAAGCTGTTGTACTAATCTAGGTTGCGTGTTGGAGCTACTTGTTACTTGATCTCCTTGTGCTTTATTCACCGAACTGCTAAGGTGAGTTTATAGCCCCACTTTTACTCTTATTTACTTGCTTTATAAAACTATGGGGTGAGAAACATGCAAAACTCTTTCGGACCTGAAACTGAAAACACTATTACGTGAAACAACCTTGAATCCCAACTATGCTAACGTTAGTTCCCTTTGGGGAGGCGCGATTGTTATGAATAGATCTATTGGGGATGACACCCCGTTCGAGTTTGACCGGATAGGCAAACGTCGGGCGTATATCATATCGTATTGATTGAGTGCACTGGAAATACACTTGCGGGCTTTTATTTATCATGCTTCTAGATGCATCGCGCAATATCGTAGTTTGGTCGCATGAATTTGGTACTAGCGTAATAGCCTTTTTGCATATAGTGTCATTCACGGAGATGCTATATATGTGAAAACTGTGGTCCAACTTGAAAACTTTAACTTAAACCTATGAACTCACCAACCTTTGTGTTGACATTTTAGCATGTTTTTCTCAGGTTTACTTATTGGCGTGGGCAATGGCAAAGGCATTCGTTGAAGACTGGCATCCGAAGTGTTTTCCAAACATTTTAATACAACTTTTAATGGGATAACATATATTTTTATGGGCTTTACTTCCGCACTTTGAAACAATGATGTAAAACTATTTCTTAAATTAATATATCTTTTGAAAATGGAATAGAATTTCCATTCTTTATTACATTGTGTTGTGTATATTGATTTAGTAGCACCCCATGACCCGAACGCTTCCGCTGTGAAATTTTGGGGGTGTTACAGATTTGGAAAATTACATTTGACATCTATCTTAAGCAACTTCAACTTCTCAACAAAAGCAGCTAACCTTCCCTCATCTTTACTCAGAGAATGCATATAGTGATCTGCAATAGAAGTTGCCTCGTTTGTAAAATTCTCGACAATTTCATTCTTCTTACCATATATGTTCCTTTTGTTCCTCAAACCATCATGTGAAAACATAGAGGGGGTGAATACGTTACCGTTTAAAAACATTAAAATATTTTGTATCAAATAGCCGATCAAGCTTGTCTTAATATGAAAAGTGCCAATGTAGTCTATAACTAATATAAAGCATATAGTAAAGCAAGTTGTCACAACACAAGTATAAACATCAAGCCACATCACAACCATACACACAATATAAAGAGAGAATGATAAATAAAATAAAGTGCAAACCAGACACGATGATTTATAGTGGTTCGGTCACGGAGCTACTCTCCGCCCTACTCCACTCCCCGAGTACCCAACTCGAGAGTTACCTCACTAAGTCAACAAGCTCCCTTCTCGGCGGAGAAAACCTTACAAACGTCGCTTACATTATTTCCGGTACTAAGCTTAATACCGGGTTCTAATTCGAGGTAGAACCAACCTAACGTCGCCTATACTTTTTCCGGTACGAAGCTAAATACCGAGTCCTTCTTCGGTAGAACCAAACTTGTTATGTTTTAAGGCCCAACATAACAAACCGACCAACTTGGTGTTTTACAACTAAAACACACCAAACCAATAACCATTGTGTTTTGAGGTCCAAACACATAAACCATCTAATCTAGTGTGAAATAGAATGAGTGTTACAAATGTATAGTGGTGATCCATGACACAAATGTCTAATGGATATGAATGACTAATCTAAATGAATTTCTGTTAATAAGAAGCTTTAATGGATGAATATCACAAGTTCCCTAAGCTTACTGTGATAAATCTTCAAGTATAAATGCTTGTGGTGGATGAGGATGCAGGATCTCTAAGATTCCTTTGGAGGATCATTTCGAAAGTATGCTTACAACAAAATAAAAGTTAGAAGCATCATGATCAAGTGATATTAGGGTGTTATTACTGATCTAAATGTATACCAAATGGTAGAGAGAATGTGTGTTCAAGTGGTGAGTTAAAATGGTGAACAATGGGCTTCTATTTATAGGCAAAAATACTCAGGCACCAACGGATTACATTGACCCCTTTTAAAGGGTTGTAAAAAAAGGGGTCACTGGGCTGACACAAAATCTTGGATTTTGCACATAATCTTTTCAAATCAACACAAGATCTTTCCAAAATATTCTTTGTGATATTTGCAGGGATTTGATAGATTTGGTGACACTATGCATGAGGTAATAATCTAGGTTGTCATATGATTGTCAAACAATCTAGCGTTAACTTTGTGAGGAGAAACTTCTGAGTGTGAGTTTAATCAATGAGACTCAAACCCACAACCTCTAGGTTGATGGGCCACTCACATACTGCTGGGCCAAAAGGCCTTTGGTCATATAAGTGCTAATTATGTGCTTTTATAAACTAGATAAACAGTTTTACAGTGTGACGTTTATATTCCTTATTTAAGTGCGTTTGTTTATGATTGCTTATTGATCTACAATGGTCGCAGCCATATGGCGAAACTTATATCTGCTCCCCTTGTGTGTTTAAAGTTGATTTACAATGTGTTGTTTAATGTTTCCTTTATTGTTTTGGCAATAAGCAGGTTGTGAAGGCTTTTGTTGAGCGTTATTATGCTATGTTGCACGAGTCACCTGGGCTAGTTTATCTATTTTATAAGGATATTAGTAAACTTGGTCGCCCTGAGGCAGATGGTTCCTTGAGTGTAACAACTAACTTCGATGTAAGGACTCTATCAAGTTCTTTTTAATCATAACTTTTGAAATGTTTTCTGTGTTTAATCTTAATGGTGTTGGTACTTACATGTAGGCGATCAAAGCTAAAATATTGTCATTGAACTATGGAGATTTCATGATCAAATCTATTGATGCACAAGTATCGTTAAATGGATCAGTCAACATTCTAGTAATTCGATATTTGATTGGAAAGGATAATGTGATGAAGAATTTTGCACGTTTTTCCTTGCGCCTCAAGACAAAGGCGGCTACTTTGTGTTAAATGACATGTTCCGTTATGTTGAGAAAAATGCTAACTATCGGACTGAGAAGGTGGAAGCAAAACACGTGAGTACCAAAAACAATACATTGTTTTGTTTTGAGTATTCTCTATCATGTAGAAATTTTGGCATACGTTACAAATCCATCCTGTTTCTGTAATATAATTCCATGTAGAAGAATTAATTTTACGCAAATTATAGTGCAAGCATTAATCTACTGATCAACAGATTTGTTTAATTCGGTAACAATTTTTCAGGTGTCAACTGCGAAAATATATGCTAGACCCTCATTGAATTGGTTTTAAATGATCGAAACGACCTTTCTCTGAATGATCTTTAACAAAATCTAAAATTTCAAGTATGACAATCACAAGCTCCATGTGTTAGAAACCCATGATCGTAATCTATATAAACACCAATTAGATGGTACAATCATGAACTAGGAACAAGTAAAAATGCAGAAACAAATATAACAATGGACTTTATAAATGAAGATGTATAAACTTTAATATTTTGAAACCTAACAACTGTGTTCAGTACATTCATCATGTGTTTAAACCAGCCCAATTTTTGAAAGCAATAAGCGCCTCCATTTTCTTAATACTTCTCTTTCTCAATTTCGACACTTTAAGCTTCTTATGATTCTCCATGAACACTTGTTTATACCGCCATTTATCTACAAATATCTTCATTTCTTGAGACTTTTCCACAACTTGCATCACAGCATCAAAGAAACCGCCTTTCACTAAAGCATAAAGAAATGCATCAACCAAACCATGATCTAACTTAAAACTCTTTTCGCCATCAAACGAAGCCCTTTTCTTAACATCATTCCACATCATCAAAACACTGAAATAATTTCCCGCATTCATATACCCGTTAACTAAAGAAAGATACGTTTGCTCACTTGGTTCAAACTGAAGAAAAACCATTCTTCTAAAAGTCCTTCGAGCATCTTCCAAACGCCCGCTTTACAAAGCGCGTGAATGATTGAGTTCCAATCGTGAGTCCCAATTTTTACCCTAGGGTCTTCAACTACTTCATCTAAAAAAGCTGCCATAAGTTCAGGCCTATGGTTTTCTGTCAAACCCGTCATTATTGTTAGATAACTACCCATTAACTCGGGTATTCTTGCTTCTCTCATGTCTCTAAAAAGAGAAAAAGCCGACTGAAAATCTTGACTAGACATAGATACGTCTATTAAAGTATCAAAGCTACTAACATCGAGCTCGAGCCCTAAACTACACATTTCAGATACTAACTGTGCAGCTTCTGCTGTTCTCTGTTCTTTACCATAGGCCTTCAATATCGACACATAAACTCCAAGCCCAACAGAACCACCTTGTGCATTCATTTCATCAAGAACGCCATGTGCCTTTTCTAATAACCCAAGATTCACACACGCGTTTACAATACCATAACCAACAGAATTTTCAACTAATATGCTTTTAGATTCTAACTTCTGAGCTTCATGTATCAAACTTGCTAAATCTTTAATGCTTCCATGGTCAACATATCCTTTCACTATTTGACTGTAAGTTTCTTGACTAAAGTTTAAACCTTTACCATCCAACTCTCTCAAATTGGTCAAAATAGTACTCGAAACAGATCCAAGATTACCTGATTTCACATACCCGCTAACCAATTTACTAAAAAACACACTTTTATCAGAAAAACCAAACCTACATCCCAAATCTTCTAATTCAATTATCTTATTCTTCAACCCCTTTACCGCATATAAATATGCAAGACAACCAAAACTCGTCTCGTCAGGACGAACACCCAAAACCGACATCGTCTCAATCACTTTCTGCGCATCTGTAACTGACTCAATCTCATAACAACAACCTTCCAAAGCAGCATTACACGCACTCAAACTCGGTTCCAAAACTACCATCTTTTCCTCTTTCGCAACCCTACAATTCTCATTAAAAACCTCGAAAAAATCACGAAACCGCCCTGTCTCCCTACTTATCTCCACAAGCACATCACCCCATATACTAAAAGGCACAAAAAACCTATTCTTAAACATACACTTAACTAACGCGAAAGCCGGTGCACCTACATTAGTACTACCACAACTAACCTTAACAGAACTCACAAAAACCTCAACTGTTTTATAATCTAACAAAAAAGGGTCATGTTCCAACACAAACATTAAACTAGCAAAAGCCCTTTTTAAACTATGGGTATCATTCTTAACTACACATAACTTCAAAATCAACAAATTAACAACATCCTTACTTAGCACCAATGATGACTTTAATTTTGAAGATGATGATATGGTTTTGAAGGTCTTCCAAGCTTCATTTAAGTTGTTTTGTTGGAGATGGGATTGGATAGTGGTTTCAAGATTTGGGTTAGGGGGTGTTTGGATATGGGTATTGGGGTTTGGGAGTGGGTTAAGGGGGTGTTTGGAAATGGGTTTTGGTGAGAAGATAGAGGGTTTAAGGAAGGAGTAAACTGAAGGTGGTGATGGGGTTTGTGATTCAGATGAGAATGTACGGAAGACAGGGTTTAAGAATCTTCGTTTCAGCATTGTTGTGTTTGGGAAGATGGTGTTCAAGACTCCAAGGTTTCAAAGTTGTGAAATGGGTGTGTAGGATGTGAAATGTATTTTGGATAAGAGATTAGATTGGGATAATGAGAACAAGAAGCTGGAATAGCTCAGTTGGTTAGAGCGTGTGGCTGTTAACCACAAGGTCGGAGGTTCAAGCCCTCCTTCTAGCGACTTATTTTTTCGATTTTTAATGCATTTTACATACAAGGAGGGTACCCGCGCGTTGTGGCGGTGGGTACCCTGTAATTAAAATTCCCGACGCGTAATTGTTTTTTATTATAGATTTTTTTGTGATAATAGCTTTGCAGATGACGAAAGTTATAAATGATGGTGTATGTGTGAGATTTTAGAGATAGCTCAAATGTGTGTGTGAGAAATATGAAATTGTTTGTGTGAATTTATATGATGGATGCGGTTACACATTTTAGAAAATAATTTGATGTACCTAATAATCTTTTTACTCACAGGATCCTGACAAATGTTAGAACCGACGGAGTTGTTTTTGTAAATTGTTGGTGAGTTAAAGTTTAACTTGGGAATGTTATGATTGTGGGTGTTTTTTGATGAGTTAAAGTAAAATGTTAAAGCTGATGTGGCGTAGACGTGGTATGGTGTTAAACCATAACTCAAGTTATGGTTGGGAGTGCTCTTATAAGCAAGTCCTAAGGGCCCGGGGTGATAGCTTTAGAATTTAGAAATGAAAGCAAAAAAAAAATATGTTTGTTTAAAAGTTTCGGATTGTAAAGTGGGGATGAGACCCGCTGACATGTACTATTCACAAAGAAGATCAAGTAGCCAGGATCTGTAATATTCTGTAATATTGAAGGGCCTCATCCACACAGTCTTTCTATCTCTCACCACATATCATATTCAAGTTAAATTATTTAATAGTAAATAATAGTTATCGGTTATAAAAAAATTATTTTTTTATTTAATAATATATTTTCTTACTCTTACTTTTTTCTAAAATTTATATCAAATCCAAATCTAAATCCAAATCCTAAACCCACCAACAAACCAAACGGGCCCTAAATCTTTTAAAATAGTAAAAAAGTATATATATAGATGTAGTATAAATTATTTTTATGTGTCGTCTTTTAAAAGTTGTGATTTTTTTTATGTGCCGTCATTTTATCTCACTTTTTGTATTTGATAATAAAAAGTCGTGAACTATAACATAATCATTTTTAGTAGTCCTTTTTCCTAATACTTCCATTTTGCATAAGTAAACACTTTTGGTAGTCCTCTTTCCTAATACTTTCATTTTACATAGTCCTCTTTCTTAAGACTTTCATTTTACATTTGTGTATTTTATGTGTTTTTATGTCTGTTTTTTTCTATTACGTCATACCACATATACGTGCTCATTGGTTCAACATAATCCATTGCAAAAACATATGTGTATTTACTTTTTTTCCTAATAACTCGCTTCTTTCACCGATAGTCAAAAACATAATTCTGTTTACTTAATATGTGTATTTACTTTTTCAAACTTTTCAAGTTATCTATATGACCTGTCATTATTTGATCTCGGAATTAGGATTCGCTTTTGTTATCCGGTGTCCTTCCTTCCTCGAAATTCAAACAGAAAGGTCCTTTGTCTTTCCAGTGTTTTAGCTATCAATGTAGGTTGGCAACATTACACATTAAGGTATGGTAAGTTTCAAACTATTAAGTTGTAACTATAGAAATATGAAATGAAGCATACAACATACATATGTTTGGGACAATATTAAACTCAGTTTTTCATGCATAGAAAGAAATAAATATTAGTAAAAAAGATACTAAAATAAATGCAATTAAAGTTATTTAATCAAATTAGCTAAATAATGTGAAAGAAAACCAAACGCTACTTGCTTGTAGCGGTACGAAAACGCAACATATATCCCCAGAAGAATCATCACCCTAAATAAACTTATACACAATCGCAACATCAATGCTGAAAACTTGTTAGAACAAACAAAAATAGAACAGAGCTTGTTTGATCAAACAAAACGAGCATACATTTTTTCTGAAACCACATGAATGACAAAAAAAAAAAAAAAAAAAAAAAAAAAAAACTCTTCAGATCTTATCATATATATATTGTAACCACAAAGCACAGCGAAAACCGCAGACACACCAAGACTTTGTACGATCTAAATAGATCGACCAGAAACACCACCAAACCTCAAAACTAAACAACCAAACTGGTTAGATCCCAAAACATCCAGTTAGATCTGGACAGATCCAGTCATAGATAGAACATATAAAGACTCAAAACAAGACCAAGCCACACAAATTGCACCGATACCACTAAAACACCACCGGAACCATTAAAACATCAACTAAACCACCAAACTCGAACACCACTTGTTTTAGCAAGAATCGGTAGTGCTGGGGGCGAAAGTTGTTGATGGTGGTTGCGATGTTAGTAGTGGCAGCAGAACCTAGTGCTCGTAAGTCGTGAGGTCCGAATCAACTGGTGTTTGAGTTTTTGAAATAGAGAGAGAAAAAGGGATTGTGGTAAGTTAGTTTGTGTTATTTTTCTGCATGTGATATGTGTTTATATCTAGGAGATTTGGGTGGTTAAATGTTAAACGAGCTGTTACACAAGTTTTGAAATGGACACTATTAATATCAAAGGCTGTTAGAAGTTTTTGAAATGGTGAAATTAAGTCTTTTATTGACCTTTTAAATGAGTTGTTATTGACCCATTATTGAAAAACGTATACATTGAAATAGAGTGTATTGAAAAAGGTATATGGTACTATGGCTTTTTAATTTCCATTAGAAATGTTTTTGGTCTTACAATTTTAAGATTACTTTTTTTAGCAAGTCTCAAACCCTTTATAAAGTAGTATAGATATGCTCATTTTATGCTTTATTCAATACTCCATATCATAATTGTCTCGATACTGATCTTATTATCTTACAATTTTACAATACTATAAATAAAAAATGATCCGGATCCTATGTAGGATCTTACTAAGATCCTGATCTTGACTATAAGATCTTAAAATCTAATCCGATCCGATTTTACTTTTCTCAAATCGCAAAGTATAAAACTAAAAAGTTACGATTTTACTTTTCTCAAATCGCAAAGTATAAAACTAAAAAGTTATAGATCATGTTTTATATAATTTAAAAAAGAGCGATGATATATAAGCCTAACAATAGACCTACACAATTTATTTTTGGACAAGTGTCATACACTTTTTCTCTTTCATCATTTCTCACCAATCACATCTTTAGGTCTAATTTTAGATGTAGTTTTTAAGCATCCAAATCATTTTTCTTTAAAAAATAACGTCTTAATCTTCTTAAACATTCAATATTCATAATTTAAAACAACATTTTCATGAAACATTCATATAATTTGATGTTAATGATATATAATAATTTGTATATTTGAAAAAATATTACAAAGATTATTAAGAAAATGATATTATAATAGAATTTTAGGATTCCGATCCGATCTTACGATTTCGATCTTGCAACAATCGTGAATAGAATCCCGATCTTGAAAACCTTGCTCCATAGTATGTAACTTTGTAAAACTCATAAGCTTTTTGTAATTGATGATATACTATATTTTAGTTTGCAATTACTTGTGTTTCATCTATGTGGTGAACAGGTAAATCATTTGATTTAGTTTGCTTCTAATTTGTATTTGTTTTGTTTCATTGAAATCTAGCATGACACATGTTCGTTGAGACGGCGGGTATTATGTAATAAAAATTTTAAGTGAGTAATACTTTTTGATTATATGTTTTTATCTTTTTTTGTAACAATAACTTTATAGGTGACAAGAAACAATTTCATCAAGCTTATTAATATTACACGCTAAAAATTATAAAGATGCAATTTGACTACGAGCAAGTTTTTAGTAACAATAGGGACATTTTAATGTGTAAAAAAGATTGTTGGTTTTTGGGATGTGATTCCTAAATCCAATATGTTTTTTCTTGTTCTTTCTAAAATGATTCTCAAATGTTTGTATTCTATAGAAAATTAATTTTGAAATGTCTTTTTAATATATATAAAAAAAGATTGTGTTAGAATGGCTGCACAAATGTGAGAAGGAAGAAAAACCGGTGGATGTTTTTAGGGTTGTATTATACACAAAAAAGAATTAAGTAGGATTATTGTTTAAGATTTATTATAGAAAATGTTGAAATTGTTGAAAATTTAAAAGAAATAATTTATTATAATAGCATGATTGGCAATAGACACGCTGGATATACATGTTCAAGAGCATTCCAATTAACTTTCACATTTTAGTAAAGTAAGGGCGGGGAGAATAAAGATAGAATCCATGCAATTCTAACTACTGTGAAGCATTAGAAGTATACATGAAAATCTATTTCATTATATGTATCAATGTTGCTTAAACATCATAACACTATTTTCGCGACGAATTTGTAGAATCAACAGGGCTGCAAGCAGAAGCCAAAATTGGTAAAATCAATCCTCACACCAAACAAAGCATTAAGTTATTTGTGTATTTACCGCTTGACTTTAATAAATGTCGTCAGTTAACTTTTCTGGTTGACACCATTCCTTTTGAACTCACTTCCAAAACATTCAAGAGAAGGTAACACCACATCTAAGTATATGAGATTAACTTAACATAAAATAACAACAAAGTTGTATGTCAGTAACAATCTAGCTCGAAAATAGGTTTTTTGAAACTGAAGTCGAAAATTCAACATACATGTTGTTGAACAAATATTCGTAGATGCTCTTCAACCCTAAGCTTAAGGACACTCTGCGGTAGCTTCTTCTTATTGTAGGCTAAAATAAGAGAAAATACTGTTAGCTCACCCCGGGTTTTTAGTCCGAGACCAAGCTCCGGCGTGAGAGTAAGTACTTGGTATAAGTGAGTGATAAGTAAAGTGGAGTAAGGGTAGAGAGAAGTTTGTACCAGAGTGAGTGTGTGTGTGTGTGAAGACCATGTTCATGTGTGTGAATAGTTCCTTGTATACTACTTGTGATTAGCTCCATGACAAAACCCTTTGTGGAAGCTAAGTTGTCTTCTAGGTGCAACACATAAAGCGTTGATAAGCACCAGGCTTGGTCTTCGGGGTTAAGGTTATCTCCATGCTAGTTGTAGACCAAGCGTCTGTGCTATTTGTACATCATCGTACTACGTATGCCAGTTGTCAGTGTATTAGCTCCGATGCAGGGCCTATTCCGTCACTATGCTTCCTGAGCAGGCACTGCTCTGTCACTATACTTCTTGAGCGGGCACTGCTTCATCACTATGCTTCTTGAGCAGGCATTGATCCCTTGTGGAGTGGATTTGTCTTAGAGATATTAAGGATTAATTGTGATTATCTCCTCCAAAGTATCTGGAGGAGACCATACCTCATCACCTGTGACAATTAAAAATTCATTTTGATCATAAAAACCCTAACAATTTCAATCAAGATCTTATATCTATGTATCATTAGTAGTTGTGGGCTTGATAAATGTCTCAATAACCCTAACACATAAAGACAAAACGAAAACAAAAACTTGATTACACAAACATCTGCTTGATGATGATCCGATCAAACAATGTTGAAGAGTAAAGGTTTGAACTTAATTAATAGCATGCATGCAATAAAATAAAAAAGCTTCAGATCAATCAAAGCCAACAATATTTCTTCAAAGAAACAACACAACAAAAATATACTAACAAAAAGATCAAGTAAAAAACGTAAAACATTAGGATTAGCTAGAAGGTTTTGGGTTTAATGTTTGGCTGAATTTGTGATTGAGATTTAGGGTTTTGTGGAGAGCTACAAATCTTTCAAGATTTGTTATGAGATTAATATTGAATGCCTACGTAATGGTATGAAATTAATATTCAAATGTCATGGCATGCCACATCACATAATTTTGTCATGTCACATATAACGAACCTAGTCTATAACGTCATTAACCCAGTTACATTTACGAAAAACCTTCTATTATATAGGTTTAGATGATTGGCAATAGACACGCTGGATATAAATATTCAAGAGGTCGCCAAGTTGGTAAAAGTGTAAAAATATATATACTTTTAAGGGAGTAAAAGACTTGATTTTAATCTTATTTTTTCTACCACTGACTCTTTCAAAATGCTTCCTAGTATAGAGTCTTCTTTTATTTCAAGTGTATACTCGAACTTATGGAGTTTTGGAATTGGTTGTGTACATATAACATTTTGATGGCTTAGAGTATGTGGATTGACCTACTGACCACTTGTAGATCAAACATAAGCCGCATGACCTGAGGATGCTAAGAGGGGAAAACAAGTGATAGATCGGCGGTATTGTCACCAAGTAAGGTTGGGCGTGTCTAATGCGCGACCTGAGCCATGTCATTTACCTCGTATTGGGGCCATCCCCGTGGATTTTGAGGGCCTTGTGCCATGATTGTGAAAGAGGCCCTCTAAAAGCGAAAATTTTAAATTTCGTTTTCTCCTTTACGGTTTGCATACTCAGACGATTTATATAAGTCAATTTTGTTTTACATACAAACTTCAAGTGTACAAATACAAAAAATGTTTTAAAATGTTGCAATCATAAATTCATAATATAATTTTTTTTTTATTCAAGTGAAGTACTGATAAACAATAAAGCAAATTAACAAATCATGATCCCACATCGTGCTTTTTCGTAAAAATAAATGCAAGAATGAAGAATGGGTGTCATGCTAGATTTAATGGGCTTTTACAAATCCGAAATTGCCTTCAATTAGTTACATCATATTAGGCTTTTTTAGAACTTGAGGCCCATTAAAATCTTTGGGCCTTGTATAGTTGGGCAACCCGTATAGGCTTATATCCGGGTCTGCTTCGTATGCTTTAACCAAGGTTAGTAAAAACAATCACGACGCATTATAAGTAAGGATTATTTTGTTACTAAACCACCATCAAATATCTTAGTGGTAAGGCACACCTTCTCACAAGATTTTAAAAGTTTAAGTCTTACTAGGTACAAATTTGAGGGTGGTCAGAAAAATGATTAAAAAAGTTATACGAAACTCAGGTTAAACCGTCTATAGGCAAGTTTCAATCTGATTCATTTAGATTAGTGATTTTGCGAGCTTCTAAAAGGAGTTCTATGATGCCGCTAAGGCGCGAGGCGTGACCCACACGTTACGAAATAGACATAGGCTTCGGCTCTAAGCGTGATGTCAGATGAGACGTTCAGATGTGCGATAAGGCGCGAGGCGTGCCGGTTTTTTTGAGGTGTTTTAAGAAGTTTGGTTACAATATTATGCAGACCACGCATATGAGCAGAGTAATCGTGATTTGTACCTGGTATTTGGGTTTTTTTTAAAAAAAAATGAAGAATATTACATGCAAGGATAATTTCTTAACTTTATTATCTTTTTTTAAACTCGATGTATATGAAATATGACAAAAGTACATAAATATTTTGTATCGCTTTAAGTTATGCCTTAAAAGTACCGTGACTTTACCATGATTCCTCAAACGTGAGACTTGACCATACCACCATTCCGCGTCTCAAACTATTTCTAAGTTAGAAAATAATGAAAACGTCAACTTTAAAAAGTAAAAGGACTAAAAAGTATAAAAATGAAGTCAACTTACGTCTAAATCAGAATCCCTTGAATAAACTAGTGATGAGTGTGATCAAATCAATTCACAGCATAAAAAAATGGATGAACAAATAACAGTTGTTGAAGAATGGAGTGGCACTTCTTCAAACAAACTATCGTTAACCGCCGTTATCTCTCCGTCATCATCTCCGTCACATTTCACCGTTAAAACTCACGGTAACCGATTCAACCTTTTTTCTACAAGGTTCCTAGAAGCATTTGTTCCTGAGGTAATAATTCACTTATGTGTATTTCTATTTTATTTGTTTTTGTTTCTTACAAGTGTTTGCTAACGTAGTTTTATATTTAATTATAAAGTGTAAAATGACGAAGTTAAATGTGGACTAATTAAGGCTATGTTTGGAAAAATTAATATAGCTGTTTGTTTTATTAAAGCGTTTAGGAACGTAGTCGCGCCTTTAATTATAACGTGTATAATAACGAAAAAGCTAAAAACTTCTTCAAGTAGCATAATCTGAAAAGTAGCATTTAGAAAACATAAACGCTGATTGTTTTCAATTCTAAAGTCTAAACGCTAAATGCTCCCTGGCAAACATACCTGCATTTTATTTTTCTCATAGTTTTTCTAGTGTTTGAAATATTGGTATACTATTAAGTTAGTTTACAAAAGGGAACACAAACTATTGATGAGATAGACTAAATGCTGTTCCCTTAATGTTTCTTACTTACGGTAGTTGTTTTACTTTGTGGATCAGGGGTTTCCGAGTAGTGTGACTCCAGATTACATTCCTTTTCAAACATGGGATCTATTGCAGGTTTGAAATCAGTTATTGCTTATAGGAGGTACTGTATGGATATTTTGTAATGGTTTTGATGTTTTATTCAGGGACTTTCGACATACATAAGGATGATGCTCTCCACACAAGTACGAGTATAAGTTTATTATCATTTCAATATCAAGTGTGTGTTGAAATATCATTCACGTGTATCTATTTCACTAGGCTCTTTTAAGTGCTATAGGAGTCGGGGAGAAATCTGCAACTGTTATTGGCGCTACTTTTCAGGTACCATATCTTCTATCATGTCTGCTATGAACTTTTATTCAATTTACTTATAATCGTTTTCGTCATTCTGGAATTCTTACAGTGGTTTTTGAGGGATTTAACTGGAATGCTTGGAGGTGTCATGTTCACATTCTATCAGGTATACTGCTCTGCGCATCGTAGATCATCTTTGCTTGTACATGCATATTTACGAAATTGGTTGGTATACATTTGTATGTTATCTCTATAAGCAGCTTTGTATATGAATACCATGTGCTGCACTTAAAAATAAAGTCATTTGTCACATTCAGAAACTCGTAGTGTGTCTTTGGTGTTTACTGTATTATATATGTCAGTTGTGTCTGTATTATACCTCTAACGTACTATGTGGTTATCAGCACTACCAATAAAGAGCCAAAATATTTGCCTAGAATGTGAATTTTATAAGATGAGCTACAGCTGATGTGGCACGTAGTTGGATTTTAGTCTATGTAGGTTATCTCAACTTTTTAAACATTATTCATCGAAGATACGCAAACACTTACACCCAAGATTTGTTTTCTGTTCAGGGCTCTAATCTAGACAGCAATGCGAAAATGTGGCGTTTGGTTGCAGATCTCATGAATGATCTTGGTAATAGCCCATTGATTTTTGTTGCTTTTAAGAGGTTTTTGTTTTGATCCATGGTATTCAAGGGAAGTGATTTGTACAATTAACATTTTGGGGCCGGAATTTAAATTCTTCAAAAACTTCTGTGCTGTATGTATACTCACTTTACAGCAGTTTATAAGTCACTTACTATTGTTTGGGCATACTGGTTGGTTCGTTCAGCAGAGAAATTTAAATTGAATGTTGTTGCAGGAATGTTGATGGACCTTCTATCTCCATTGTTTCCTTCGGCCTTTGTCTTTATTGTCTGCGTAGGGAGCTTATCAAGATCTTTCAGTAAGTCGTTTATGTTTTTTTCACATTTGAAAATTAGCTACCAGTTAAAACATCTCAGTATTTATAATCTCTCCTCCAACTCGTCATTTTAGCTGGTGTTGCCAGTGGAGCAACTAGAGCTGCTTTGACCCAGCATTTCGCTCTTCAAAATAATGCAGCAGATATATCTGCAAAGGTGATTTCCTGATCTTCTGACTGTAAATACCACATTTATGTCTCATAATCTTACATATGTTTTTGTTCAGGAAGGAAGTCAGGAAACGGTTGCAACAATGATTGGAATGGCTTTAGGAATGTTTCTTGCACACATCACAATGGGGCACGCGAAAATTATATGGTTCTCTTTTCTGTCTCTCACCATGTTCCACATGTATGGTTAGTTATGCTTCTACGTTCTATTTCTATCTGCTTATGACCTGAAGGTCAATATAAATCTTAAACTGAAACTAATTTCATCATCTCTTTGTATTTCATGTGCTGGTGGTTTCTAGCTAATTACAAAGCTGTTAGGTGCCTTAATCTGACTACGTTAAACTGTGAAAGAGGCTCAATCCTTTTGCGGCATTTTATGGAGACGGGTCAAGGTGAGGAATGGGATATCTTTTGTTATGAAATAAAGTTCAATACAGCTATTATTATATAAAGATTTAAGAAAAAGATAATTGAAAAGAATATCATTATGGTTTTGTGGGCTCAAAGTGTACTGATATGAGATCCTTCTTTGTGTATTAAAGGATGTTACTAGTATGTAATCCTGATCAAGGTGCATGATAACTTAATTCATCTGTCTGCACTGTGCAGTTCTCTCTCCCAAACAAGTATCAGTCTCGGAGCATGTCTTACCATTATGGTTTAGCTCTTGGGGCTCAAAGAATAGCAAATTTTTGGATACACGTGTACAGTTAGGTGTCAGGGTTTCGTCACTAAACAGCCTAGAAATGTGAGTTCTAATTGTATTTTATTTTTTTGTCATTCGTTCTTTCAATATAGAGCTTGCCCACTTCTGAACTTTTTGCGGGCAACATCATCAGCCACCCTCCATTCTAAAAAAGACTAGTTTACTTGTATTTAGATCGATGTTAAAAAGATAATGTATTGGGTGTTATTAATTGGTTCAAATACAAATTAACATTATAGCTCATTATTCTTTATTGAGAAAACTAATTTTTTCTTACTTGTATACAAACAGGTTGGAGTTATTAAGTTCCGCTGGATCTCGATACGAGAAAGGTTGAGGTTTACTAACTTCCTATCATTACGTTCTTGTCAACATAGAATACTCGTATTAATCACTGCTGTTTTGGCTTTCAGCAAAATACTTGTTACTTGAGAAGAAAGGAATTGTCAGCATTGTGATGCATAAAGATTCAACTACTGGAGATGTAATGCGTGGGTTCATTCATGCTCTTGTCATGGCAAATCTTTTCTACAGTAAGCCTACATCATTACACACAGATAGCCAAACATGGATGGACAAACACTATGAATCCTTTCTTTTGAAGGTACATTTCATCATATGTAATTCAACTATTTTATAAATTTGAATTTCAAAGATATATGTGCAAGATGATTTCTGTCACACAAAGTAACCTGGATATATGTACTTTTTTATGCAATTTGCAGCTCCAATCGTCGGGCTGGAAAACAGAGCGTCTTTTGTCATCATCAATCATCTGGAGGGCAAACTGGAGCCGCGAGGCTCCGGGCAAAAAATTGAACTAGAAGATTTCACCTATACAGACAAAATCAAACAGTTGCCCACTCTGGATAATGAAAATAGAACGATGATTCATGAATTTAGGTTCTGGATACAGTTTAATGATTAGATAGACGTTGGTACCTACTCATGATTTTTGGATAGTTATATGAGAGTTGGTTTACATCTAATTTGATATCAGAACAAATATAGATACATGATGTACCAGTTACATGCAAACCAGTATCGCCAATTACTATATAACATTTTTTATACAATTTTGCATTTATCTTTAGTCTTGTCTGAATCTATCATCGCACAGCTTTTGGTTTTGATCTCTGTGGATTTGTAACTTTATGTATATATTTTTTACTGTACAATTTTGATTATACAGCGACAGTGAGCATGTAATGTAGCATTTTTGCCTTTTGATCATCTCAAGGTAATGTCACTAATTTTTCGATGTCCAGATGACGCCATAAGAAGTCCAACAGCCACAACAAACATGGAAAGCATGCCTATGAGAAGTACATATGTTCTTCTTGATGATTTATGGTATTCACCAAAAACGAGCACACCCCAAAAGGTACTCACAAGTGGAAGCGCCTGAAAAGAATTCAAATAAAGCTCGTAAGGTAAACATACTCATGACTCTGAGAATTTATCCAAATGCATTGGTGGGTTGTACAGCATTACTCTGTTTTGCATCTGGGCACTACTTCTGGAAGTGGAATTAGATTCGTAGATTAGTTGTAAACTGGAACCTACTAATGCAGTTTGTCTAGCTAGCATTCATGGGATTAGATTATATACCAACCTACGAACCTAGTTAATACTTTTGACTAGATATAGCACAGTTAATAATGCTCCAAATCAAATGCACCGAATTAGATGCTAAAATGAGTTGAGCACTAGAATAATGCATTGCTTAGTTGCACAATAAGGTTGAACAATACAGACTTCGAACTAACCTGAACTGCGTCTGCTGCAGCATAACCAGCAGCTTGGCCTCCCATAAACTGGAGACCATTCCCAAAACCACACAACAAACCAGCCAGAAATGCCCAACCTCGACCGTCCCAGTCATTCAAATATGCCTTGATTGAAGATCGAGGCAAGTTGAACATTGGGTGGTAAAGGAACGTAATGTTTAAGATTATCGCAATCACAAAACACGAGCAAGAAAAGTAGAAAAACGTTGTGTAGACACTTAAGTGAGGGACACCATCCTCCAATGTATGCCATTGGTCATTCGTTGCAAGATTAAAAAGCGGTGTGAAGAGAGAGCAACAAAGTCCCGAAAATAAACATATGGCCAAACCAGTCAAGGTACTTTTCCCAAACACCTGAAATCCTGAGAAAATGCAAACGTTTAGCAAACCACTAGTTTAGGAACTGAGTTTTCATTGGCTTACATACAAGACTTGTGTTAGGACATGAACCAGAATTGCACAGTTTAACGGACAAACACCTCATGTGAACAAAAGAAATGTAATAAATGCCCTAATACGCCTAATTAAGGAGTTTATTTTCTGGTATACAACATACACTAAATGTATCTTGTAATCGTGTATTACATAACCTTGATTGCTCTTCTGCTCTCGAGCTGAATAAGAAAATTGGCAGTTCCTGTATTTGCCTTCCCTGCATTAGCAGATCCGTACTCCAAATCCTTTACTGAGAATTAAAAAGAACGATTAAACATGTATACTAAAGCTAAAAAATTATAGTCGAACCGGATGGAGTAGAGCGTTGTTACTTGAATTCGTGTCTACTCCGTGACTAACTGATCTGTCAAATACCATGTATTAATAATGTCACTGGAGTTCCAAACTTAGCTTTGTAATTAATTGTATTCAAAGAAAGAAAATATACCCTTTTCCGCCTATGTGAGGATCTTCCACTATATCAAGCTTTGCCTCATTATCTTTGGCGTTGGATGTATGCACCACAGAACCGAAACAAACAGCAACCAAGAAGCATGCAACACCTGGGAAAAGTATCTCGGCCCTGTTGATTCTGTCGTCTAAAAAGTAGTTCAAAGTTGTACCTAAATATGTTTCAAGAAAGATATTTATGTCCGCGTTTATAAAGTGACTGATGATGGTGATTATAATGATACCTATAACAACGGTAATACTTGAGCAGATCACTGAGGTTACTGATAAACCGACAAATGCCCATGCATATTGCGTTGAAAGATTGCCGAGGCTTAAGACCACTCCGCCCCCCATTGCAAATAAAACGCTCGGCCAATTATTTTGTGACAGCTGGACTAGGAAATTGGGAATATCATCATTGGTATGGCCGAATTCCCCAAATGTAAATGCGATTATGACAGCAGCCAGAAGATTGGTGATTGTGTAATCAAGATAAGTGTGTTGAGGAAGCCGGCCACGTCTTTCTAACAACGTTAGAATGGCAGGCCATGTTCCTAGAAAAAAGAGTGCTAGCAGCATGCATACTATTGCTCCTCCTCTGCTATCCACAACATACATCTTCAAACCCGAAATGGCTCCCTCTGTTGTAAAAGTGACCAAGAAACGAGAATCTAGAAGACCCTGGAACCAAAATACCAAAAAGATTTAAGGATATCATTATAATTAAGAATCTTGAATGAATATGTTTAGGATAGGTGATATAAGTTGAGTGCTGCAAATCCAAGGATTGAAATTCAAAAGTGAAGACTCTTGTTACATAAAACTTGATCATACAAAGAAGTTGGTAAATTGATCACATGAACAAAAGCAAACACAGACAAATCATAAAGTTGTATCTTGAACAAAAAAAGTAAAACCTACCATAGCTCAATATCTGAAAAAGTTGCAAATAACAAGATGAATCTCCAAAGAATCTTTAGCTATTTTACCAACCACAAAAAAGAGAAAATAATAATATGACATAATGCCAACCAATCATGGACAATGACAAAAGCAAAATTGTTAACCATCTGTGTAACGTTTTGCAATAAGTCATTGAAAAGGCCCACTTTGTGAAGGTTAATGGACCCATACTTATTTCAAAACAATAGTATCTACTACACAATTTTTATGGTACTAACTAAATAATGGGACCAAGAAAAAGATAGTACAATACTAATGTCACATTTCAGCACATGTAGAATGATGGGCGTTTGGTTTGTATATCGGAATGACTATAGATATGGGTATAAGAATGGGTTTATAAACCCGCCATCATTGGTGGGTTTATAAAATCCTACTTTGTGAGTTTCATACCCATTTTCAAAAACCAAACAACTATATTAAGAATGAATGTCATTCCTTCATCCTCATAACCTCAAGCCAAACGCAAGAGGGATATGTGCAATGGACCCATTTTTGTAAAAAAAAAAAAAAAAGAAGAATAATATTATAAAAAGCCCTGTAAACTACACAAATATATTATCATTCATTTGTTTGTATGTCTATTATGTTTTTTCAATGAACTCTAGTCTAGATTTTTAAACAGAAGGATTTTGCAAAAGTAATTGTAGTTGAAACATGTAATAAATAACATTACTAAAGCAGAAACTCATAATATAAGCTAAAGTTTCGAAGACAGCTTCTTTGTTTCTATAAATAACATAATAATGTAAAAAACACATGACGTATCGCTCGTGTGTCAAACATATACAATGGTGATCACTGTCGACAACAGTAAAAAGACATCAAAATTGGGACGTCATCAACTATGCGATGTTGGATGATACAGTTAATTAATGCCTAAATTCATGAACCACCATTAATGCATGATTGCATTCGTGTACTTGCAATATTGGGAAGACAGGTTAAGGAATTTAATTAGACAAAGGTTCAGTATTTGAGAAGAGTTAACTAGACTTGGTATGAAGCATGTATCAGGTTAACTATATTCTAATGCCTCTTGACGAAATATGAATGGCATTGTGGTCTTGTGGATTGAGTTTGCGTTTTTTTAATCTGAATATTGCGTTTTCAAATGGTAAATAATCACTTTTAAGTGTTTCAGACTGTTTTTGAATATTAATAACTAGTTATAAAGTAAATTATCCAAAAGATTTTTACAAATAAGTTCCACTTGATCATATCAGGAACTAAGACCACCATTTTTCGATAAGAGAATTGTTTATTCGAAGATTCAATATATGGAACCAAACATGCTTCAAAATTTTGGTCCAATAAATCCTATGTCATTCCATTTCTTTGCTACAAACAAACGCCACTCTATGTATATTTCACTAGATTAACTGAAGTTGGCTACTTGGCTCATGTCTTTTGATAGTTAATTAGATGTAATAATCACTAAATTCCCCTATGTTAAGGATAAACTCCATATGCGCTTTTATTAGTGCTTAGATTTTCCATGAGAGTAATTTCTCGCATTTAGTTCACATGAAAATGTATATAACCAAACCAAGAAACATGAAATATATGCATACCATCATTGAAGAAAGACAGAAAAGAAATTGCATGATATCAAGAACCCGATGTACTGAATATATAGAAGTAATGAATCTTTAACTTATTCCTAATGTACAAGTTTCAATTTTTATGCTTCGTAACTTTAGGTGCCTGTTTCCTTTACAATGTTCATTTGCAGTGATTGCCTAGTCTAACAAATTTTCATTTTGATAGTTTGAGGAAATGTCTTTAATTCTTCCGGTGGCCAGCTGATGCTATTAGAACTCCAACCGCCACAATAAACATGGATAACATGCCGGCGAGAAGTGCATATGTTCTCTTGGAAGATTTGCGGTATTCACCAAAAAGGAGCACAGCCCAAAAGGTACTCACTAGTGGAAGTGCCTGAAATGTATTCACAACAACCTCATCAGTCATCACGTAAGTATAGACACAATAATAATACTTTTATAAATTTGCATTGGTTGGTTGTAGAGGACTACATAGTATTGCATCCGACCACCACTTCAAAATCAGCATATTGGGTTGACTAGAAGCACTTCTTACATAGAAATTCATTCAGTTTATTTATAGATATAGCTGTAGGGTGTTTGGGATTGCTTACATCATATCTATATTAAAGCAACTAAGTATATTTTGGTGTTAGAGAAAAACTGCTATTTTGAAGTGAATAAGCACTTTTAAATAACCAGGTAAGTACCCGTCTTAGTTTTGAGCAGTTTAAATTAGCTAAACATGAATCCCCCCTAAATGTGGTATATAATAAAAAGTTATACTACGGAGTATCTCATTATAACCTAATATTTCTCAATTATTGTTTTTTGAACATGTCTCTCGATAAAATGATTTATGAGTATTCCCGCCTTATAAATACATTTTCTGTTGCAACTTTTAACACGTTCGACCCATCCCCTTTTTTTATAAATAAAAATTTACCCATTAAGAATAACATCGCTATTATAAACACATTGTCTAGACAAAACACGGTTCGCTGTAAATTACAACGATGCATTTGAAGAAACATAAGCTTATACAGATTAAAAACTAACATGAACTGCATCAGCTGCCGCATAACCAGCAGCTTGTCCTCCCATAAACTGGAGACCATTCCCGAAACCACACAAAAAACCAGCCAGAAGTGCCCAACCTCTACCATCCCAGTCATTCAAATATGCATTAATCGAAGATCGAGGCAAGTTGAACATTGGGCGGTAAAGGAGCATAATGTTCAAGGTTATGGCTATCATAAAACATGAGCAAGAAAAGTAGAAAAAAGCTGTATAGACACTTAGATGTGGGACTCCATCCTCCAACGTATGCCATTAGTCATTGGTTGCAACATTAAAAATCGGTGTGAAGAACGAAAAACAAATTCCGGCGAATAAACATATGGCCAAACCTGTCAAAGTGCTTTTCCCAAACACCTGAAATCCTGACAAATATGCTAAAGTTCAGCAAAACACGAAGTCATCTTCTTTATTATTAAAACAAAAGCGTAACTGATAAATCATATATCACATAACCTTGATTGCTCTTCGGCTCTCGAGCTCAATAATAAAATTTGCAGTTCCTGCGTTTGCTTTATCTACATTATTGTTTCCATACTCCATATCATTTCCTGATACCAGAAAAAAAGGATTAAACTAGTATCCAAGAGCAAGAGCAAAAAGTTAGTCGGCCAGATGGAGTTAAAGATTTCTTACTTGAAACCGTGTTTGATGCATTACTGATTAATCTGTCGAGTATCATATAATCATGTCACAGGAGTTCCAAAACTATTGGAAAAGAATCATATTCAAAGAAAGAAGATGTACCGTTTTCCACTTGTGTGAGAATTTTCTATTCTATCAAGCTTTTTTTGATTATCTTTGGCATTTGATGTATGCAACAAGGAACCAAAACAAACAGCAATCAAGAAACACATAGCGCCTGGGAAAAGTATCTCGGCCCTGTTGATTTTTCCGTCTAAAAAGTAATTCAAAGTTGTACCTAAATATGTTTCAAAATAGTTATTTACATCCATGTTTATGTAAAGATATGATGATGGAGACTTTGATGATACCTATAATAACGCTAATACTTGAGCAGATCACCGAGGTTACTGATAAACTGACAAATGCCCATGCATATTGCGTTGAAAGATTACCGAGGCTTAAAACCACTTCGCCTGACATTGCAAGCAGAACGCTTGGCCAATTATTCTGTGACAGCTGGACTAGGAAGTTGGGTGTATCATCACTGGTATGTCCAAATCCCCAAGTGTAAAAGCAATTATGACAGCAGCCAGAAGATTGGTAATTGTGTAATCAACATATGTATGTTGAGGAAGCCGGCCACGTCTTTCTAACAATGTTAAAATGGCGGGCCATGTTCCTAGAAAAAAGAGCGCTAGCAGCATGCATGCTATCGCTCCACCTTTGCTGTCCACTACATACATCTTTAAATCGGAACTGACTCCCTCTGTTGCAAAAGTGAGCAAGAACCGAAAATCATGATAACCCTGAAACCAAATTACCAAAAAGAGTAAAGGGTCTTGGCATTTTCATGAAACTTCAATGAATATGTTACTATTGGTGATAGAAACTGCAATTCATAAGGTTGACTTTTATAACAAGTTGCAGTAAATCTAAAATTTAATGGTTAATATTCAGAAGTAAGAGCTTATCCTACAAAATACCAATTAGCCAACAAAATTTATAAACTGTAAGTATATAAAAAAGATGATGGTAAACGTTCACATGAACGAAACCAACACAGGACATTACATGTATCACCAAAACAGCAGAAAACACACAAAAAAGAAATGATACTTCCTGTCCAAAATTCATTTAGTCGTATTGGCCATATTGTCCCGTTCGGCACTTTAGAAAAGTAATATGGTTTCTATGCAACGAAAAGCCAGCAAAATACAATGAATGGTTTAAGAGGTCGATATGATATACAGGAAATAACTAATGTGATCATGTATATGTGACTCCTAAAGATCAAATAAAAAGTCCTATAGTAATAGAAGAAGTTAACCGTACCATAGCTCAAAAAACCTGAAAAAGTAGCAATAAACAGGATGAATCTCCAAAAAGTCTTCAGGTAACAATTATCCACCAAACACCCCACAAAATAACAATAATAATAATGTGACATAATGGCAAGCAATCATGGATAGTGACAAATATTAGAGTATTATATTGATGTCACATTCAAGCACATGCAAAATGATTAAACAAATTTTGTAGACCATTTTGCAATGGGAGATAATTTGCACGCAAATAATTTGCATACTATAACGTACAAGCAATTAAAACAAGATAAATTTACAGTTTAATGCTTAAGTCGGTGTGTACCAATAAAATAAGCATGTTTGCAAATCAATTTCTCTTTTTGCCATAGCACATCGAAGAAGTCCTTCATGTGAAGGTTAAAAGTCCCTTTCTGTCAAGGTTGATGCATGGTAATATTCAAGTCCCTTTTCTGTCAAGGTTGATGCATGGTAATATTTCTATAGGTATATTTTGGCGAAAATAGTTGGATTGAGCCAAAGCTTGAGCTTATAGGAGTTGGAGTTTACAAGAGTTAAAGTCGAGACATAAGTTTTAATTTCAGATAGGTTTGGTAAAGTAGTCGAAGCTTGAGCTTATATGTGTAAAATGACATTAAATAACAAAACACACATAAACATACAACATTGAAGCTAAATGTATTCATGTAACTAACCAAACCAAAAGCTCAAGCCTATTCAAAAACTTATCTTAGGTAGCTTTTTTTTGACGACTTATGAATTTTTAAAAGCTCATATAAGTTCATGCGTTTAACAAGCTTTCATTATAGACCAACTTATTATAAAAGCTTAAGCTCTAATAAACTCTCACAAACTCTTTGCCAAACATACCATGGTTGTTAAGATCCCGATCTTGATTGTGTGATCTTACAATTGTATGATACGACAAAACAAAAACTATAGGATTGTGTGTATGATATAACGAAATTAAATATTGCCATTAATATACGAACCACTGGGGTCGCACCCAATAGCTCGAGATTGTAGCTTTATATATTTATTGTAAATACATGTATGATCCGATTATACGATATAGCATTAGACTTAATTGGTTGGACTAATTAGTTAGGAAGGGATTGGGCTTAACCTAATAAGGGGCGAAACCCCCTCGTGGGGCCCACTAGGCGCCGACCATCCAAGGGTGGGATGGGCCGGGTTTGGTTACTTGCCTTGTTTAAAAAGATAAGTATTTTTTTTAAAATTTGGTAATTATCTTTTATATATTATTGGTAATGATCTCATTTTGAATTTGGTAATTATAATTATAGAGTTATTAAAGATCACAATTGCAATAAAAAACCCTTTCATCTCCTCCCTTTGCTCTCGTCGGCTGAACACCACCCAAGACATACAAATATTTTTTGTTTGTATGTTTCTGATTTAATCTACGTGTTGCTGCGTCTGGATCAACCACTAGCACGCGGCTGTAATCGCTTGAAGGCTAGTGGGAAACCAGTGAGGAATTTTGCTTTAGGTTCTTTGATCCGTGTTGATCACTCACTTTGAAACAAATAGGTATGCAAGTGTTGTGTTTTTATTTGATTAGTTATAAATTTTAATTGGATCACTTTTCTTTGAAAATGATTGTAGGGATTTTTGTATCCTTCACTACTTGTTTTCTAGTTAATGGTTATCGGAAATTTTAAAATCCGACCCTACGTTTTCTATGGTATCGAGCCACCTATACGTTTATAACTATTTGTGATTTATTTTAAACATGAGTTTCATGGTTATGGTGTCGGTCTGAATCCTTGGATTTTGGTATGTAGTAAACACAAACGTAGATATGATTAGATGGTGCATAAATAAGTGTTGTAAAATTTATCACCTTTCGTGTTTATTCTTTTGATATCTCTTTTTCTGGTAGATCTGGCGACATATGTCAGATCTGTGTATACGAGATCATAATAATAGATGGAAATTAAATATTGTGTTTAATTGTTCAAATTGGCTTGTTTAAAACTATTTGTTTTAAATTTATATATCTATCATGATCAACCTCATGCAAAGTTGATCATGAGCAAGCCAATTTTAGATGAATAATTGTTATTATCATTGTCTCATAGCACATAGTGCCCATGCTTTGTTTGTCATGATTTAATTATTTCATAATTAGTTTTACACCCTAGTTAAAGCTAGGTTTTAGGCCTTGATACCAAGTTGTAATTGTATTCAGCATCTGTTTTTGCATTCATTTCAATTGTAAGTACTAGAATATGATTGTACTCATTTTATAAATGTAACAAGGCAAGTTCAAGGTTGGATGCATAGAGCAAGGGCGTGGATTATGCTCTGCTTACTTGAGATACTAGGATCTTGAGTCAAGTGAGAGCATTGGAGAAACCCTAGATGACCATTGTATATGTGTTGGCTCACAAATACAACTATAAGATTTTTGGCCAGGCTATACATAATTTATGTTTGCATAAATGCGTGTACTTTATTGCTTGATTTGATTATGCATGTGGTATACTTGTTTTGGGTTTAAGAGTTAAAAGGGTTTTAAAATGTTAAATTCCAAAATTAATTTTAAAGAGTTTAAATATGTTAAAATAATTTTAACAAAATTCCATCATAAGAGATATGCATGTATTACTTATGACACACATTTTTATAAGTCACCTATAGAATTTTAGTCATGCCATCCAATTGAGATGAGGATACCGCACCATTTTGCCTAGTCCAACAGTGCAATTTGGTGTCAGGGATGGATTGTCGGAAGAGTATCAAAGCGCCTTAGACTTTCCATCGACATCTGATTATAGAACTAAACCGTGCGGATTATCTGACCAGAGTCCAGGGCAAAGACAAGACAATGTGCAATGAATTTCAAATTCTAGATCTTAGGTCACATATTCATTTATAGTTACTTATATACGATGTTATTCTATATATATATATATATATATATATATATATATATATATATATATATATATATATATATATATATATATATATATATATATATATATATATATATATATATATATATATTTATATATATATATATATATATATATAGAAAGAGAGGATGAAGCTATTATATAGATAATGAAATTTGTAAAAGAGGAAAGGACATGATTGAGGATTTAGTGGTTGGGTATTTGGATTGTTGGTATGGGAATAAACAAAGTAATAATAAGCAAGCAAGTAATATTAGAAAGTAATTGACACAAGTGATTTATAGTGGTTCGGCTACAAGGACACCCTTCCTTGCTTACTCCACTCCCAAGTTCCCCTCGAGAGTTCAAGCACTATGTCAACAAGCTCCTTCACCTGGCGGAGAAGCCTCACCGCGTCGCCTACTTTTAGGTACAAAGCTAAATATCGAGCTCTTCCACGAGGTAGAACCAAACCTATCACAAATATTACACAACAACTATGTGAAATATGAATTACAAGATATTGCTATAGAAATCTTGTGGATGGACAAATCAATTGTAAAACCCCAAAAATAAAGGCATTAAAAAGACTATTTTGCCCCTCTAATTTAAAACTTATAAAAATACATAAAATATGCATGCTCATTTAATGTAATATTAATCTGAATTATAAATGATTGACAAATCTAATGTACGGGATCATAATAAAATACTTACAACTTGATAAATAAAAAATTTCATCTCACGTTTTGGTTAGTTTACGCAGGTAGGATACATAAGGAATTATATAGGCAATATTATTAAAATAAGCCAACTAATCTTGGCACAGCACATGTCTTTCTCCTTACATTAAGCAAATCGAATCCCATATATCCCTTCCCATGCTCTTTTTTTTCTCTTCAGCTTCGCATACAAAACCCTAACATTAAAAGTGACGGCAAATTTCTTGGCTTCTTCCTTCCATTCGACTTGCGATTAGAAGAAGGTGTTGTGATTGCGGTTTCGATTAGTTGGGTTCTTTGTCTTCTTTTCACTTTCATGCAAGGTATCCTCACAAATCTTTTAATTTTTTTCCTCCTTGACTTCTTTAATTATGTCGTAGATTCTAAAAGAATGCATGCATGTAACGTCTAAAGCTTCACATAAAACAAGCAACTTTGGTCACATGAAGTCATAACAAGAATCAATATAGTCACTATATAATATAAAGAGTCTTATGAAATCACAAACAGAATACTAACCATTCGACCCACATGTTAAACCAACCTTTTAAATCTGTTAAACCATACCTCGCATGTCGTCTCGTTATTGTTTTCATATTAAACTAGCTGCCATGAAGTCGTGTATTGAATCACGTAAATATAGAAGGAAAGATCATGTTAATCGACCCACACATGTATAAATTACATTTGGGACCTTGTTTTGAACCCATGTATTGATGCTTATAACAAGATCGATGTGGCCGTCTGGGTTTTAATATTTATGTCACCGTTATACTATGGTCTTACACTAAACACACTAGTGTACGGTTAGTGTGTAGTGTATTGGTAAAACCGAGGTCATCCAATATGTGTGTTGGATTAATACTAAGTCTAGGTGTCACTGATTTTTAGATGGTTTAATTAATTAACGATAAACTACTAAAGCAAATAAAGGCTGAAGGTGTAATCAATAGAGGTGGTGGTCTAACTAGTTATTCATCCTAGCTAGTAATGTCTCGTCTAATTACTTCAATTACTTCGGGTGGGGTCAAAGTGGAGGACAACATTTGGTGGAGTTCAGCCTAACCTATCGACCAGATGCCACCACTGGAGTAGTCAGGTCCCACATAAGTCCAGGTTGTTCTGGTCCCTAGCCGGAGTTATTAAGTTCCAATACTGCTAGACTTATAATAGTGAGTGCGGGGCTAACATCTTAGACACTCACTCACTAATTCTTAAGTTCATCCAAGCGGTAGGTGTCGCTTAGTCAAATTGCCAAGTAGAAAGGTCGTCGGTTGGTTGGTATCCACCCTTCCGTCTCAGTCCTCACTTAGGGTCAGTTGGTCATATCTCAGCAACTAGCCTCTACCGCCATTCAAAGCTGCCGAAACAAGGTAGCTACCAATAAACTATGCATGCATACACTTAGAAATAATTATACAGAACTAATGTAAACGTAAACAAAACAATTAAGGAATCATAACTAGGCCGAGGTTAACCCAGCATCTAATATTCATACAAAACAATTCAATGTTTAATGTTACAAAATACATGAATCGAAAATAAAGAAAAGATAAAAAGCTAATGTATGGTAGAGTGATTTCTCCTTTGGAGATAGCTCGAGTATGCTCCTCTAGACCTTCCTTTGGCTTCTTCCCACGTTCTTTGGTTGTTGTGTGTGAAATGAGATGATTTGAAATCTTGGAAATCGTGGGGTATTTATAGGCCGGATCTTGGTTACTGGTAACTAATAAAATAGTTACGTAATCATCTAATTCTTCAATAGAATTGCACTAGATCTGCGGTTAAAGTAACCTTAGAAGTGGTTCGTAGTATCTTCAATAATTCATGGTTACAAGAAGTTTATGCACGCAGTTACGTGGTATCATTGTGTGAACATGACCTAATATAGTTATGTAATCTTTTGAGAGATTACGTAATCTTCGATAAGTTAGCTTTACGAGTCCGCGCTTTAGTTGCAGTAATGTGAGAGATGAGTTGCAGTAACTTCTTCAAACATACCATGATAAATCTTTAATAATTCTCTAATTCGCGTCTCTTTAGCTCGATGCTTTCCGTAATTTTCCGAGAAAGTGGAATATAATGGAAAATAAGCGTAAATCCATATAAATGATTTAAATTACAAGCATTATCGGGGGAAATTGACTCTTAATATTCGGGATAATTTGATGTTATCAAATATCCCCCCACTTGAACTCTACTTGCCCTCAGTAGACCTTATTAGATAGATTCCTAAAAAGATATCTCCCATTACCTGGAATATATAAGTTTACAAATCCCTTATGCTAGAATAAAACAAAGCCAACACCTCTACTAAATGGGAACGAAACACTCAAATCTCTCAACTACTCTAAAGTGTCAATTTCGGGTGATCACTCAATGTACAGTCATAGCATGTATTCTATCATAAGCTTGGCGATTATGTAATCTTCCATACACTAGAGTTAAGGACAAAACAATTCTTGAAGTCGGAATGTCAAGATATGAGAAAAAAAGGTTAAATGTTATATTGTATATGTAGTTCATATTTAAATATTGATATTTCACTTCCAACCCTCACCTTTAATATTTTGTCTGTCTGAACCTTGATTTTCTATGAATTGACACTACATAGACTATAATAGTAATATTATAAAGTGTTTAATATTTAGTTATTTATCGAAATTAACCCTAAACTTTAACAAGTTACACTTTAGACCCTAAATTATAATAAGTTATTATACTTAACTCTAAATTGACTAATTAATGATATGAACCCTAAAGCTAACTTACTAAAATGGAAAGAATCTCAAAAACCCTAAAAGACTTAATCTGAAATAAAATACTTAAACCTCATCTGATAAACGTATGTCCTTTCACTTCTGTAGATCCCTTAAGGAAGGAGTGATCTTTCGTTGTCTCTTGTTTCCATTTGTTTTCATTTGCTTGCTGTGTGTTAAGGTACAAATATTCTAACCTTGTCTCTTAAGGTTTCTCATGATTCGTACTCATCCTTTGATATTAGCTTTGAATTGTTATACTTTTACTCTGAGCCTTCTTATTAGGGTTTCCCTATGACTCTGCTATGCACCCCTTTTGTTTGAACTTTGCTATGAACTTGATTATGAACCTTCTAGTTATGAACCTTTGATATGGACCTTTGATTATGAACCTTTGCTATGGACTTTGATATGAATT
>OU343224.1:314542718-314628172 GCA_910596185.1 Chrysanthemum makinoi | reverse complement strand
AAAAGTAAGTTGCAAGCAGCAAGGACATCTTCAAACAACATCCTAAATGCAGAAATCATAAACATTCTGTGCACGATTGATGTTGCACTCGTCATACTTCCGCCTTGGTGATCCACATCTCGCATTTACAAATAATGTTCATGGACCGTATTATCCGGTCAAAACTAAAAACCGAAACACAATCGAACCGAAATAACTGAATCTGAACTCGAATCAATCAATTTCATGTTAAAACTGAACTGTGTCAGTTACGGCTCTGGTTTTGGTAAGAATCCGAACTTAAAACCGGAATTAAATAATATATATATTTTTATTATATTTATATTAAAATATATTAAAAAATATATATATATATATATATATATATATATGATAAAAGTTCAATATAAAACAATATTTATCTATGTTAACAATGATCTCAACCTTCCAATCTCTCTCTTCCATCCAAATGGTTTAGATTAAATAACAAATATATTGAGGGCATTTTACCATCCACCTACCTAACCACCTAAACACACATATACACACTCACTAACGTCTCTCATCTCTCTCTCCTATCCCATACCTTATTATTCAGATCCCACCTTTATTAACCTAATCAGCAAATATTCTACCTTTAACCGATTTTAAGTGTGAGGGGTTAGAGGGAGGGGTGGTGAGGTGGAGGGGTGTGACGACCTAGTGTTGCACTTAGAGAGAGCCAAGAGATGGGCCTATGGAAGCCGGTGCAGGGAGGCGAGAGGTTGTTGGAAGGGTGGTGGGTGGTAGGCGCGAGAGGAAAGGGAGGCCGGAGACCGGGGATTTTAGTGAGAAATGGATTGGGTTTGGATTCTTGTTTTGGGATTTGGAATGCATCAGGTATAGTTACAGTTGCTTGATTTGATTAATCATCAGATTAATTAGACAAGACTTATAATCACTCCTCATGCCATGTAAACTAGAATCAAGAAATGAAAATGTTAATAGCCAAGTCATTCATATTTTCGCTTGTTTCACGATCTTACGATTTTTCTTTTCGCTTCTTTTCACCTCTTCAAAGTCAAGGAGGAGAAGATAGGGTGTTGGAGTTGGAGCCAATTAGAACAACGTAGAGGTACAAGTACCACAATCCGATCTCACCTTCACCTTCATACCTAACTAGTTATAAACTTGTAATTTTGATGTATTGTGCACGCTACACGAGGTGTTCGGTCAAATGAGTTTTTTTTTTGTTTAAAACGCTGTGAATTGTTCAATGTTTAGAGTGTAATCAAGTGTTAGTTGAAATGTTTTAGTAAGTAATGTATTTTGAAAAAGTATAATCTTGACCTTAAAAAGATTCTTTTCTTAAAAAGTATAATCTTGATATGGGTAAATTAGTAAACTAAAAGGAACTTGCAACTTTTATGACCAACAAGATACTTAAAACTTATGGTAAAAATGATTATTTAAAATGCAATTTCGAAAAGTCATCAACCAAGCCGATGTATTCATTTCAAACATGGATTCCCGTAAAGTCCACCCGTAATCTCATCAGATTATAGAATCCCATGGATTTATGAAATCCCATGGGATTTATACAAATCACAAATGAATTTTTACGAATCCCAGGATTTTTTCACGAATCCCGGGATTTTTCGGACGAAAATTTTGAAAAAAAGTGCTTTTACGAATCCGTGATTTTTACGGACGGAAATTTTGAAAAAAGTTCGGTCTTTTACTGTAATCCCGGATTTTTTAATAATCCCGTGATCTTTCTTTAATTAAAAAAAAAGTTCGTCTTTTAAGAACCGTTGATTTTTATTTAATCCCGTGGGATTTTCGATGAAAATTTTGAAAAGTTCATTTTAATCCCGTGGGATTTTTCTATATGAAACTTTAAAAAAACGTTTTTACTTAATCGTGATTTTTCTAGACGAAATTTTGAATTACGAAAAGATATAAAAGTGATATCATTAGAGAGATTTTTTCTGTCAGGATGTCACGAGTGTATTTTTGAAATTAAGATTACTTGCTTTGAAAATATTGTTTTAAAAAAAAGGTGAAAGTGGGTTTTATAGAATTACATTTCTACCTTTCTTTTTAATTTGATCTCATCCATTGGATGAAAAGAAGATGAATGGTTGAGATCTTATGATTTGTTCTTTAGATTAGATGTGTTTTGTATTGATCTCACCCATATATATATATAATATTTTTAAGCTTAAAAATTATTTTTTTTTTCAAAAAATATATATAAATAAATGAATAAATTATTAAATTTAGGTAATTCTTATTATTCGGTTTAGGTTATGGGGGTTTGGTTTTGTTTTAGTTCGGTTTAGTTAAATTTGAATTGATTCTTGGATACCCGGAAAAAAATTAACCGAACAAACTGAACCGAACAAACCGATAACCGAACCAATGAACACCCCTATTTACAACAATGCAAAAAATGCCCAAAATTAGAAATCTTGAACATCAAACATGTTTAGGGTCCCATATCAATCCTAAGCAACCCACCATCAGATCTCTATACAATTTGGCTATAGTCGCATGCTGTATCGTTTTAAGATTTCTAGCCAGTAATTGCTGCAAAAGAGCCTCTTTGCAAATTTGCCAAAAAATCCGTTGTGCAATGCTAGTCTGGTCGACAAAACCGTATAACTAAATCAGCAGTGGATCAACTTTAACCAGTTGATAACCAATTCACTTGGTATTATATATGTTTATACCCAGCACGCAGGCTTTCAAAATTATAAGGAAAAACAAATAATTAAAAAGGCCTTTGCTGAATTGATATGTCTTTTATCAATGACTTTCAAAACTGAGAACCCATAAACTCATATACAGGTTCACAAATATTATCTAAACACTACCTTACATTATATACAACAAGCATCTATCTTATATGTTTCTAACAAACCATGCATCCTTACATATCAGGGATTATCAGCTACTGGTATTCATGCAGTTGATATCACAACCATTCAATATCCATTGAGCAGCTAACGAGGCCCCAATAAGTTGAGGATGAAATCAAAACTTTTAGAAGCATCTCCACATTGAGCCTAGTTATGGGTTTTCTTGCTTTTCTTGAGCATCATTGACATATCACCCACAAAATCACGGCCTGCATGGTTACCACCCATGAGACGCTCTAAAGCCTCGGCTGCGGCATTCTTTTCTGCTTGTTTCTTGTTTTGGCATGGGTGGCCCTCAATTTGCATCCCATTAAATTCACAAATGGACCTAAACTGTTTGTCTGGTAATTGGTTAGTCCGGTAGTACGGGGCGATGTAACCGGCTCTTGTAAGTAATGTTTGAAGTTGACTTTTGGGATTGTCGCCACCCGGACCACTCACTATTCTGGAAACTAGTGGTGGTGGTTGTACTAAAGCTATATGAGGTTTTTGTGAACTACTGTGTAGCACTTGACGGTTGAATACAAATTTCCCGTTACATTTGTCTTCTGGAAGCAGTAAGCGCATTGCAGATAAAAGCTCATGGTGGGCGTGTAAGTTCATTCTGGGGTTCAGTAGCTGATGCAAAAAAGTTGAATATTCAATTTAAAGACAAGGCCACAATAAAAATAAAAATTAAAAAAAAAAAAAAAAAAAAAAATAGAAGGAAACTGCTCTAGCTTATGGAGTTGAGTTGTGTCTCAAAAAGGTCATTATATATTTTATCTAAATTGGGAACTGACTAACGAGTTTAAACTAGTCCAAGACCTATTTTTAATCTGTGGCAAACTCCTAATCCTATTATTCTAATATTTAGATTATTATTGTACTTGTAATGTTTTGACCCACATAAAAAATTACTCATATTATTCGGAACCCATTTTTCAAAATTACTCAGTCCCAAACCGGCTATCAGGTACTAATAGGGAAATTTGCATTTCTATGACTCAAGATGCCACTTATTTCCAACTTGACTCACTTTATGAGGCTTACTTTTATCTAAATGCCAAAACTGCCCTCTCCTCACATACAAGACAACTCTTACACATTCTTACACCATTGTCTGCCATTTATTTCTGGTTCTATTGTTTTAGTATCGTATGCATCGCAACTGAAATTTATTACAAAATGATTTTATAAACATCAAAATTTAAGAATCTGACTCTTTTTTTTTAATTTATATATGGAGCAAATTTGATCTCAAAATAAAGATGGTTACATTGTAAGATTTTTTAAATAAAAGTGTGCAGATTCTTTTTTACAAGATATTTTTAAAAAAAAAAGAAAAAAGAAAAGAAAATCATAACTGAATTTTGCAATAAATTTGTAATAACTTCGTAATAAAGTCGTATGATAAAATTGAGAAAAATATGAGTATAGGGAATATTTATTAGTTAATAAGGAGAGAGATTGTGTCAGGAGAGAAAAAGTAGCATCGAGAAGTAAACTTCAGGACATAAATTAGAAAAGAGAAGTTTTGTTAGAAGAGAGAAAACATTTATTAATTTCGTAATACGTCGTAATACTTTACAATTAATTCGCAATGTGACTTTTTTTTTTTTTTTATGATAATAATTAAAAAAACAAAAACAAAAACAAAAACAAAAAACCTTTAAAGAAACATAACAAAATGGACATCAAATTAAAGAGCATCAAAAAATACATTTATTGGTGTAATTTATTTGTTGAAAAACTTTATAATTTTACATATATATGAGATCAAAAGACGATGGTTGTGTAATTTACATGAAATAGAGTGTTTTTACAGCCTAGGGCACAAGTGATAATTCACATGGAAAAGTGACGAGATTTTCGTCAGTTCACATTTTTTAGTCCTAGATTTAGCAATATGCCACAAAGTTAAGTCACATTTCAAGAAATATGTCATCTATAAGTCTACAGTAAATATGTTCTAAATACCTCCCATCATATAATATAATATAGAACACTATATATAACACCCACTGCAAAGAATTTAAGTGATAAAAACTAGAAGTGAAACAATGATATTGAGAGCAAAGAAGTGCGCACTTTACACTGGAATAACTCATCAAGCTCTCGTCTTAAGCTCTGATACATCTCTGATATTGCAGGCTCCATAAAGAACTCCAAATATCCTCCTAACATTTTCAAGTGCCCATCCTGTTTTATACAAGAAACACATACACACACTGATTTATAGAAGAATTCTAGAGGTGCCACGATAGGCGTGCCATGCTGGTTATTTAACAGGTCAACAACATGTCAGTCTTCACTTAAAGTTGGGTCGGTTTGATCTGCAAACACTTTTTTTGTTCAATTTTAGAGTGTAAAAGCCCCTTTTGATGAATACCAAGTGCATTGATTGTTATTACAAAAACAATATCATTATAGAGTGTAAAGAACTTGTACATTTTTGGATTAAAACAATTTAGGATCTTCTATGCATTAAAGCAAGACTGGGTGCACTCCATTTGACCCATTCCCCTTAAAATACAGCCCAAACCGCCCCATGCATAAGAAAATGGGTGGAAATTGTCACATCTAATAGATTCATATAAAGCATACACATAAGGCGGAAATGAACTCACAAAGTCGCCTTTCAAAATGGTTCCACCAAATAGGAGCAGCACTGAATCTGACACAGCTGTTGAATCCCGAAGAAAAATGGAGTTGACTTTGATCTTTTCATTGAAGACCAGCCATGGGTATGGAATTTTAGAATCACGTGCATTGACCGAGTTCTATAGCAGCAAAAAGAAAAGGTAACAAAACGCTTATTAAAAGTCCAAATGCAAATGTTTGACTGCACTTAGATAAAAAAAACAAAAACAAAAAACTAACAAATTTAAAATAATAAACAAACAATAGAAAGAGAAACTTACTTACAGAGTGTAGATGCACTTTACCATCCTCCATAGTTTTCAGCGAAAACGACTTCTCATTATGCTGGAAGTATATTAGTGTTGGTAAATTCAAACCTATTGAAGTAATGTCAGTTAAAATAAACAAATAACGAAATTTACCACAACAGAGCAAATTCCTGGATACAATCCATAGCAGATAACTGCCCGAATTAGATTTTCATCATAACTCCAAGTGTTGTAAGTGGCTATATTGCTATCAATAAGACCAGTCTCCAATAGCAACGACTGAAATTCCGTACGCAGAGAATCAATAGCTTTCATCGATTGTGCAGATAGAAAATTTTTCCAACAATATTCGTATCCAGTAAGCTCATATTCAGCAACTTTCCAACCCTCATATGCCCTAACAAGGGCAAGATGGTCACTGTAATCACGAGAATATTGTGCTTTGGCTGCCTCTGCCAACTGTAAAAATAATAAGAACCGTCAATAAATCAAGCCACGGCACTTCTTAAAGAATAATAAGAATGTTCAAATAAACTTCTTACATCCTTTTTGTCTAAAGGTGCCAAAAAAGGATCTCTGACACTAAGACCAGCAGCAACTGTGAGTATTGGGTTTAGGCAATTAAGAATTGCACCAAGTATAAGCATTTTTCCAAGCTTTGGCTCCATCGGAAGCATTGTTAAAAAACGACCTGTCAAAGGTTCATATAGAAAATATAATTACCGTTAAGTATAATCACAACTATTATATCAAAATGGAGTAAATAAAAATCAGCATACCCAATACAGTCAAGTTCTCACTCTCATCTAAAGCACCAATGGTCTTGAGATACTCGATAGCATTTTGAACCTATGAATGAGCAATAATCACAGTTATGTGATATATGGATAAAAATAGATTTCATTTGAAATATGAGGCTGATGATTACTGCTAATAACTTGGGAGACTGTAAAGCCTTAGATAAGAATTCTGAAATGCTTCCAAGTTTTAAACTTTTGATTTGAAGGCATAATGACTGCAGAGGTGTCCTTAGTATTTCTGGCAACTGATAATCAGCAAAAGCATCATAGACACATCTAGGATATAGATGGTAACACTCTCCTGGCTGAACACGACCCGCTCGTCCTCGCCTCTGAATGCCCAACATAACAACAGAAAACATTACATTGATCACTTCAGTTTCCACAGAAGCAATTAGGACAAAAAAAAAACCCTTACTTGTTTGGCAGAAACTTTAGATATCCAAGAAGGAAGGAGACAAGGAGTGTTGTTTAAAGCATCATATGATGTCTCTTTGGCCTTTCCACAGTCAATAACATAAACCACATCATCAATTGTGATACTGGTTTCAGCCAAATTTGTAGCCAAAACTATCTTCCTAACCCCACCTTCTGGCTTTTCGAATATTAACCTCTGTATGTATCGCACATAAGAAAAGAGATGAGGCTGAAATACATAGAATTAATATCCACAAAATAGGTAATTGAACACACTCCACCCAACACTAGTTACACGGTGCCAACTGTGATTTACTAGGTCAACATTAACCGATTACAAATGATATACATCAAATTCTTAAACGGGTTTAAGCCATAAAATAGCAATGCACTTTGCTTCACGTTCCACCTGAGTACGTGAACTATAAAGTGTTCCACTAGAAGTTACAAACTTTCAGAAAGTGTTCCAATATATGCCCATTTTGGTGCCGTGTCACGTTTTGGGGTATGACACGAAAGTATGCATATATTGGAACACTTTTTGAAAGTTTGTAGTAACATTTAGTGGAACGCTTTTTTGTTCACATACTAAGGTGAGACATGAAGCAAAGTACACTGCTATTTTATGGCTTAAACCCTTCTTAAAGTTCTAAGTTCTAAACAGAGAAGTTGCATAAACAGTAAGCAACACTATTCTGATTTGTACTTCAAGTGACCAGCTTATTTTAGGCCAGAAAAAAACCATCAAACCCCCATACAAACTAAATTTCAAGATAGCTGATTTTCAGGTGACCGTCCACTAAAAACCAAACATCTTACAGACACGTAACTGCCAAGTCATCGTTTTTTACTAGTAACTGGGTCAGACTACCTGAGATAAAAACCTAGTAAGAGGTAGTTACCTTGAATCACAAGTTTTGAAAGTCTGATGTTTTAGATATCATATCAAAGTTGGTTACCTTTACTAAGCATTTTCCCCTTTATAAACCACAAAGTTATCAGTTGGATACTTTTAACGTCTTTAAAGTTATAATTTCAAATTCCAAATACCAATTTTCATGTCAACTACAAATCAAGAACGCAGAAAGTATCATTTCTTATTGGACTTACAGTGACATATTGACATTGTTTGTAAAACACAGTACAAAGTAAAAGGCCGGATTAACAGGTGGCAAAAAAGTGCAGCTAACCCTAATAATGAGCACCTACCTGCTCTGAGCTGGCCATAGAACCATGACACGAAAGCAACAAGACTCGACCTGTATCTCCCAAGAGATAATGAGCTTGTAGTTTGTCTTTTAGTGCGCTTATATCATCCCATCCCGTCATGAATACCAGAACAGAGCCAGGCTTTTCGTTTTCACATATCTTGCACAGCAAGAATTCTATAAAATTAAAACCCATGCAATCAGGATTCCAACAGAACATTGATTCCCGTGTTTGTTGGCTGTAGTTTTTGAAGTCAGCAGATCCAAGTGCCTCCTGTTTTCATTTTTAGAAAATAAAGAGCATCAGAAACACAAGCAACTTAATGAATTTAATGCTTTGAAATGCTAAAATATTGTTCACCTCAACAGCTGAGGCAATTTGGCTTTTCCTCTTCTTTATAAATTGCTTATTTGATTTCCATGCTCGATCTTGACCATAATCGTCAATTTGATTTTCTGCGGTCAATCTGTATCCAGTTTTTTCCAAAACATCTTCAAGAAAATAGGTACGCACAGGGTGTGTGAAACCCTACAGGATGTGAAGCAACTATATTCATGAGTGCCTCAGTCATGCCTCGTGCATAAAGTTCATGAGAGCTAAATATGCAAATGGAACAAGAGGTGGCACTTTTAACCCTTGCACTTATGAATGCGTTAATTCGGTTTCATCTTTACCTGGTCAAACAGGTCAAATTAAATTAATCTTAAAAGGAAACAGGTCAAATGGGTTGAACAGGGCATGCCTTCACTAAATCTTTTAATGCATAAAATCTCCTTTTTACTTTATTCAAAACATTATATTATTATAACTTGGGACTAAAAGTCTGATTCATACAAAAAGCCCCACCCATGTTAACCATTTACCACAAGCCGCCCATTTTGCCACCTCCTTAATATATACCATGGTATTACCGGAATCTGGACTAATGGAACACCACCAAAGTAGGATGAAAATAGGTCTGCATCCAGAGTGGCACTCATCAAAACAAGCCGTAAGTCTGGCCGACGCGGAAGTAGTTCTTTCAGAACAATAAGCAGAAAATCTGTAAAAGGGGCAAGCCTTATAACTATTAAGCCTGCAAAGAATATCCAGAGTTATGAACTTGCATAATCATATTATTATGTACCTTCGTTCATGCCACGCTCGTGAATCTCATCTACAATAACATGCGTAACACCCTTTAAGTTCCTATCAACCAGTAATCTTCTCAACAAAATTCCTGTGGTGCAGAATAGCAGGCGTGTATCTCTTCCTTTTATACCCTCTAATCGAACTTTATATCCAACCTTTAAGACAAAAGAACAGCTTTAAGAATACAACTAAAAGATCGATGTAGAAAAAGGTTTCGAGGGTAAAGTTACTTACAGTTTCACCCAATTTCTCCCCTCTTTCGGTAGCAATTCTTTCAGAGACAGACATAGCAGATATGCGGCGAGGCTGAGTACATATGATACTACATGTGGCCCCACGCAAAGCGTCAATCTCTGATTCTAAGATAAACTGAGGAATCTGTGTTGTCTTACCACAACCAGTTTCACCTGAGATTATAACAACCTATAAAAGTACTAAGCATCAAGATTGTATTATAACAGCCAATAAAAGTATATTATTTCAATATCCGTTAACAGTATTAAATTTTTATTCATGTTAATGTTTTAAAGGTATCAAAAATCATTCATAAATGAACCATCTGACAAAACAAAAATATCATACCACGAGATACCTGATTCTGTGAAATAGCATTTAATATAGCATCTCTCTCTTTGTAAGCAGGGAGGCTTAAACGGAGCTGTATCATCCTCCAACCTTCTGAAGAATCCTATAACAAATGAGCATTTTTTATATTAGTATTTGAAAAAATTTGTACATATTAAACGCTTCAGATAAAATAAATGCACTGATCAGCGTCTTGTAATAACAAAATGAGGGAGGTTAATGTCCAATTGAGCTGAAAACTGAACCAAAAACTAATCTGGCATTTCCTCATAAGCTTAAATAATAGCATCTAGAAAGATCTTAGAAAACTGAATCAAGTTGTCAAATCAGTTAGGGTATTGAACCTGCCATGCTTGTTGCTCATTCTGCAATTGCAAACTCCTTCGCGAAAGGACTTTCTCCAACGCAACCTGGCTCTGTGGAGGAAGCTCTGGTAGCTCAAAGAGTAATTCATCTGCAGCATTGCTACCATTGCTGCTAGTCTTTGAAAACAAACTGTTTTGAGAACCATTCATAAACTTTGCTTTATGAGATTGGTATTCTCTTAAATGAGTATCAACTCTCCTTTGCAACCCTGGAGGTAAAGACACCTGCTAATTCTAGAAACTTTTAGTATACTAAATACAAACATCGGCATTCAACAGGATACAATATACTACATAAACTTGTATTCACATAGAACTGCTTAGATAAATATAGTGCAGACTGACACTGCTAAATCTAGACTTCTTTAGAAATAATATTCAAAAAGCATGCTTTAATAGATTTTATTTAAAAGAGGTAATTAAACAAATCACGGCCAGGGCTGATATCTACTATTATACTTATCTTGAAGTAGTCAGTCCAATTAAAGATGAAGAACACAGTTATGGCGGTGTTTGCGATTGCATAGTTTTGGCTTATGCTTGTAGCTTATAAGCATTTCTAAATAAGCACCTCCCCATGCTCTTGTTGAAAAGTACTTAATTCATCAAAATAAACGCAAATAAGCCAATAAGCCATATAATCCAAACACTTCAGAAGTGCTTTTTTATTTCAGGAAATGAAATAAGCCAATAAGCACTTAGTACTTACAATCCCATACACCCTCTAAGTAAGAAACAAACAGATGGTGCGGAACTTTAAATAATAAGACATAAATGTGAGATTAATTGAGCAAGCCTTATTGAATGAAATTACCTCCCTCTGTGGGCGTTTATCATCAAGATCAAAACGGTAGTTTGGCAATGGAACCTTGCTAACAACAAGAACTTTGGCGTACAAATGGCTGCCAATAATTATAGCAAAATAGTTATTTAGTCAACAATACATAAAAAAGCAGGCAAGCTAGCCTTTAAGATGATAATAATACCTATGCAAACCCATGCTAGTTGCCAGTTCTGCTATTTGTTCATAATCACGTCTGTCCTTTTTCTCCCTTGAAATCAGCTCTTGTCTATCATTGCTGTGTAATAGTGTTGTTAGCCTCCACTTCCAAGAATCTATATCAGATGTGAAGATACCCTGGGAATGTAAAAAAAATATATTAAAATTAAAATAAACCTGCAACAGGTATTGGGCAGCGTCTGCTAAAATAATGTTCCAGCCAAAAATGAGCGTAAACATAGAAAAGTGAGTTTGAATTTGACTGAACACATATTCAATCGAATCAAAAGTTACTTTCATGCCTAAGAATTTGGGTCTACATGAACCATGGTTATAAAAAAAGTATTAAAAACACAACATTAAACATGGATCTCAGCACAAGCTTTCAAAAACTCAGGAAGTTTCACTATAGGAAGTTTTTCTCTGATTATATTCCTACACTATAGGAAGTTTCACTTATCAGGTCATACATACTATTTTTATAACTGAGATACACAGTAATATATTTGCACAAACGTAGACAATACATGGGCCACTGTTATATCTGACACGGCAGGTATGTATATGAAAATAATACGGACTGATTACTGATAAATGATTCAAGCACAAAAACATGAATGTGTTTAATACACGAGATTCTGGAGCGAAGCTAAGTCTTGAGGTAATAGCAATCAAGGTCAGATTCAAACTCAACAAGTTCATCCGGCTCATGCTCGAGCTCTTGTTATCATCCCAACTCAACAACTACTTTACAGACTCAAAGTTATAGCTAGAAACAATAGTAAGATCTTATATCTAGAGGTGCTGTTAGATATTGTGACTTCACCTCCTAACTCCTAAGGGTAGTTTAGTAATTTTGGTCTAAAGGGTATTTTGGAAGAATCTAGAAAAGCTAGATACTTTGATAGAATAATCTAGAATAAGCTAGATATTAGCTTATAGGAAAATCTAAGATATTTGTATTAGAATCTTCTAGAATCCAATAAGCCCTAGTATAAATAAGGGCTTATCCCCCCATTTGTAATCATCTAATTTGTATACTACTACACTCATCTTGTATCCTTTGATTTGTAATACAAGAAACTTTTGTCTGATCTCCTTTTGTTTTGCTACTGATTATTCTCGACTATTCTCCCCTGATCCTAACAAATTGGTATCAGAGCGGTTTCGATCAATTTGAAGCAAGCTACAATTGTTTTGGGTTTCGATCGACATCGTTTTGGTTGATTTCAAGAATTAATTTCTTGAAACCATTTGATTATCTTTTTCGTTTGTGTTTGGTGGCCGACGATTAGTTGAAGACACCAAGTCCAATTTGTTTGTGTTTGGTGGTTGTTGTCACGCTTTTGAAAACATCAGTTTGTTTCAATCTTGTTGCTTCCGCTAGTTTGATATGTTGAAGGTGTTTGTTGATTGGGATTAGGGATAGTTAGAACTTGTGTTGGATCAATTTCTGTAGGGATGTATTTTAAAAATCTCATCTTTGTGGATCCATTAGTTATTGGGTTAGAATTTGGGGCTTTGGCTAAGAGGGCTTTGAATCAGAAAATGGGATTTTGGAATTGTGCCAATATTTGTTAGTTCTTTGATTTCATTTGGTGTTGGTGAATTTTGGATTTCGGGTTTGCTCGTTGATTTTGTTTTGAGTTTTGGAATAATCGTTATGGTGGAGCTATTTGATGACTGTAATTTTATGGATGTTGTCGTTGGTATTATCATCCGTCATATTTGGGGCGTTTGAATTATCAGAGGCCGTTCGCAGTTATTTATTAACTTGAGTTTGTTTGATACGGATAATAAGTTTGAAGTTGGACCATAATACTTACCAATAAGTGGGTCATTAGAATTTGAATTTGGTATTTGCATTTGAAGATCGATTTGGTGTTTGAAGACTTGTTATAATCGTGTCGTTTGAATTTTGTTCAATCGTTTGGAATTTGTCACCGGAAATTTGGATCTTCGTTTGTCGCTTTTGAAGTTTGTTGCCTGAATTTGATTGTCATTTGGTGAAGATCGTTTGAGCCATTATTTGTTCGTTAGCGCTTTGAATTTGTCGCTAACATTTGATTGTTCGCTTTGAAGTTATCGGCATTTGTTCTGGATCGATTTTGTTTCGATTGCTTTTGGGAATCGATCGTTGATTTGAAGTTGGCTAGAATCTCTAGCCTTGGAACTTGGAATAAGATATGGTTACTTAGGAGTTGAACTCAAGGTGGAGATTGTTAGATATTGTGACTTCACCTCCTAACTCCTAAGGGTAGTTTAGTAATTATGGTCTAAAGGGTATTTTGGAAGAATCTAGAAAAGCTAGATACTTTGATAGAATAATCTAGAATAAGCTAGATATTAGCTTATAGGAAAATCTAAGATATTTGTATTAGAATTCTAGATCCATAAGCCCTAGTATAAATAAGGGCTTATCCCCCCATTTGTAATCATCTAATTTGTATACTACTACACTCATCTTGTATCCTTTGATTTGTAATACAAGAAACTTTTGTCTGATCTCCTTTTGTTTTGCTACTGATTATTCTCGACTATTCTCCCCTGATCCTAACAGGTGCTTAGGAACCTTAACACCCTATTGAAGAGTATTCAAGAAGCAGATTAAGCCCGCGAATCTACTTAAGTGGCAAATGGCCTAAAACGCTTTCTAGTGGCAGGCAACCAAGCACCCGAAGACTTAGCCGTAACTAGACGGATTTGTTACCTCATTTCTACAGTGTAGACCATTAGATATTTGAGCTAAAACACAATAACACAATCCAGTGATCAGACTGAAAATTCACAATCAAATTTCGTTCATCTTCCATGTGACTTAAGACTTCTGTTAATAATTATACATCTACTTACACAAAAAAAAATTATTTTACACTTTTTAATGGCAAACTATCTATCGCACAACATATATACACCACAATATTATCTCATATGTCCTAAGCAGGACTTGAACCCACAACTAATGCCTTATCCTTATAATAAACGCAACGTTTACGGTTTGCAACATTTACAGTTTCATAATTCACAAATAATTAACAATATAAGTGCATTGACATACTACTAAAAATGCTAGTATTATTCTCTATCATTTCTCAAGTTATTACTCGAGATGCTTTAAGTAGGAAATTATTACGGGCTGCTGCTAATATAGTGATTAATAATTGCCTTATATTAGGTCAAATTAACTCAATTACAAAATTAAACTAACTACATTTCTATAAAATCAATCATAATATAACAAATTAAAACTCACAGGGCGCGTAGGGAGCTCGATACCGCGATTCGGCATCGGTGACTGCTGCTGTTGTTGATGAGGTGGAGCTATGTAAGGATAAGGATTAATAAACCTAACATTATTACTAGCATGAGATGAATTAGTTGAAGTGTTGTTATTGTTAACGGTCGTAGGTGGAGTGATGACGGGGCGAAGACGGTGATGAGGTGGCACGTACGGTGGAGGTACGTCTTTCATCGGTGGTGTAGTTAGTTAGGTTATAACGGTGACGGTTGGTTGACAGGTGGTGATGGTGGATGATGATAGTTACGATTGGTTAGTGAGGGTTTGGGCTTGAGGCCTTGAGGGTTTGTTCCAGTTAGTTTTGCTGAGTAACTAAATGCTTAAAAGAAAAAGAGTTAACTACATTTTTGGTCCTTGTGGTTGTACTGGATTTCACTTTTGGTCTATTTGTTCAAAAAATTGCGATTTTAGTCCAAAATGCATAGTTTGGTTCCACTTTTGGTCCATTTTTCAACGAAGGTTCAGTTAGTTAAGCGAATTGTAAAAGTGGCAACATTAGTCCTTTAACCTAACGGTCGTTTGCAACGTTAGTCCTTTATACTAAAGATCTTTTGCAACATTTGCAACGTTAGTCCTTCAGTTAGTTAGTTCCTTTAAAAAATTTCTAAAATAAAAAAAAATGTTTTTTGAAAAAAATTCAATTTTTTTTTAATTTTTTCTAATAAAATTTTTTTTAAATTCTAAAAAATTTAAAAATAATTAAAAATTTTTAGAAAAATTTCTAATTTTTCTAAAATAAAATTTCAAAAAAAAAATTTCAAAATATATTCTAAAAACTTTTTTTTCTAAAAAATTCTAAAAGAATTTCTAAAAAAAATCTAAAATTTTTAAAATTTCTAAAAAAAAATTTCTAAAAAAAATCTAAAATTTTTTTCGAAAAAAAAAAAATTTTCTAAAATTTTTTAAAAATATAAAAATTTTAAAATATATTCTAGAAATTTTTTTAGCATTGACATTTTGCGATTTTTTTATATGGACTAAAAAATTTCTAAACAAAAATGTACTAAAACTATCATTTTGATATGGTTTTAGTCTATTTTTTAGAAACTTTTTAGAAAAGTGAAACTAGTACAAAATTTTTTAGAAAAGTGAAACCAAACTATCATTTTGATATGGGTTAATACAAAATTTCTAAAAAACATGTCTAAAAAAATTTTGATATAGTTTTAGTCCATTTCTAAAAAAAAATCTCAAATTATTTTTTTCCAAAAAAAAGTTTTTTTTAGAATAATTTTTTTGAATTATTTTTTTTGAAAAGTTTTTTTAAAAATTTTAGATTTTTTTTAGAAATTTTTTTAGAATTTTTTTCGGAAAAAAAAAGTTTTTTAGAATATATTTCAAATTTTTTCTGATTTTATTTTAAAAAAAATTAGAAAATTTTTTTCTAAATTTTTTTTCCGAATTATTTTTTTAGAATTTTTTAAGAAAAATTTTATTAGAAAAAAATTGAATTTTTTCTTAAAAATTTCTAAAAAATTTCGACAAAAAACATTTTTTCAATTTTTATTTAGAATTTTTTAAGGACTAACTAACTGAAAGGACTAACGTTGCAAATGTTGCAAACGATCTTTGGTATAAATGACTAACGTTGTAAACGACCGTTAGGTTAAAGGACTAATGTTGCCACTTTACAATTCGACTTAACTAACTGAACTAACTTCGTTAGAAAAATGGACCAAAAGTGGAACCAAACTATGCATTTTGGACTAAAATCGCAACTTTTTGAACAAATGGACCAAAAGTGAAATCCAGGTACAACCACAAGGACCAAAAATGTAGTTAACTCAAAGAAAAACTATGAAATCGTATTATGAAGAGACATTTACATAGCTCTGATTGATTTGCTACGGTTGGTTTAGCCCCAGGCCCTTTGAAAAAACAAAATGATTTAGCGCGGAATCATTTATAGTCTTGAATAATTCACATGCTCTGTGTGAACATGCTTCTGAATAAAAATAGAGCGTTTGCTAACTGTATTGAATGAAGAATATGAATAATATAAAATTACCATTTTATATTAGGAAATGATACTAGAATCATTGTGTATAATGATATACTATGTAAATATGTCTGGAAACTTATTTTAGGTAGGTTTTATTTAGTACACGATTTCATACTTGTTTTACCCATATATGGTCATGTACATTGTATTATTTAAGTTGCCTTTTGGCCAGAGAATAAGATGAACATTCACATCCTCATATTTATTATGGTACCAGAGCTTTGATTCTCTTATCCTAATAAAACAATGACCGGTGGAGGAGATGATAATGGTGGCAAAAAGAACGGTGATGCTAGTGGAACAAAAACAACATCTTCGTACTTTTTGTCATCAAACGATAATCCTGGAAACTTAATTACCCATGTTCAACTTAAAGGAGAAAACTATGAAGAGTGGTCTCGGGCGATAAGAACGACGCTTCGGGCCAAGAAGAAACTCGTCTTTATTGATGGGATGATGAAGAAACCAGATGATGAGTCCCCTGATCTAGAAGATTGGTGGACTGTAAACTCTATGCTTGTTGCATGGATGTTTAATACGATTGAACCAACTTTGCATTCCACTATCACTCATATGGAAAACGCAAAGGACCTGTGGGATGACATTAAGCAATGTTTCTCTATCGGCAACGGACCTCGGGTGCAACAATTGAAGGCATATTTGGCTGATTGCAAGCAAAGAGGCCAATCGATTGTTTCGTACTATGGAAGACTAAAGATGTTGTGGGATGAACTTGCAAATTATGACCAGATCCCAATGTGTATATGTGCAGGTTGTGAGTGTGATCTTACAATCAAACTCCAAATGAAGCGCGAAGAAGAAAAAGTTCATCAATTTCTCATGGGCTTAGATGCAAAAGCTTATGGAACTCTTCGTTCAAATGTACTAAGTACTGAACCACTTCCAGCCTTGAATAGGGTATATGCCATGACAATTCAGGAAGAGCGGGTTCAGGCTACACAAGTGAAGGATGAAAGAGATCCGGTGAGTTTTGCGGTTCACGCAAACCATGGAAGACGAACTACTGGAGTTGAACCGAATCGCACCATTACTTGTTCGAAAGTGTAACCGAACAGGTCACAGTTCAGAAAGTTGTTTCGAAATTATTGGTTATCCAGAATGGTGGGGTGATAGACCTAAGACGACCGGACGTGGAGCTGGAAAAGGTCGAGAAGGATCTAAAAGTTATGGCAGTGGAGGTCGAGGACGTAACTTGGCTCCTAGGGCTAATGTTGCACAAGTACCACAAGTTGGTGTAACTCAAGAAGTTAATGTAGACAAGGCTGGAATTGGAGCATTAAGTGAAGATCAGTGGAATGTGCTAGTTAACCTTTTAAATTCTCATAAAAACGGTAATGATAAATTGACATGTAATCAAAACTATTTCCCATTTATAATCGACTCAGGTGCCTCTCACCATATGGCACGGTTACTTGATTATTTCACGGAGTTACATGACATACTTAAATGTATGGTCGACATGCCCAATGGAGAGGTGGCATCAACATCCAAAGAAGGAACAATTTCATTTGGGGGAAACTTAAGACTGAAAAACGTTTTATACCTCCCTAATTTGACTTGCAATTTGATTTCAGTGCCAAAATTACTTGACGATTCAAATTGTAATGTTATATTCACTCCTAAGTATTGTTATTTTCAGGACAGCACTTCGAGGATGGTGATTGTAGCGGGTGAGCGACGCGAGGGGCTTTTCTTCCTTAAAGGAGTGGCACCGGTTAGAGCCTTCAAAATAGGTGGTATTGCAAGTTATGATTTATGGCATCAAAGAATGGGACATCCTTCTAGTAAAATAATTGATTTACTTCTTAAGTTTAATAATGGTACTAGCACTGGTAATAGTTTGAAGAACAAAGCTTGTGATATATGTTTTCGAGCAAAACAAACTCGAGAAAGTTTTACTTTAAGTGATAATAAAGCCACTGATTGTTTTGAGCAATGTTGCAAAAATCGTGAATCGGTAGTCGGGGATCACCTGCTACAACAGTACCACCCCTCAATAGCGTAGTAAAGTCGGTCAAGTCGATTAATCTGATTAATCAATTGGCATTTCCTGCAATTTTTGGTATTTCTGGAGACCAAACTAAAAATCTTAACCGATTCCAAGCCTGCTATGTTTCCAAACCTCATAAAAGGATTGATTATAATGGTTTTTTCCCATGCTATTATAAGTGAAATATACGATCCACAAATTAAGTATAATGTCTAAATTATTATTATTTTTAAAATGCCCGATTCGGCCGATTTTTTACTGATTCGGACGATTAATCGACCGATTCGGCCGATTTTTTGACTGTTTGTGTCGATTTTTTTCTAGGCCGATTTTTGACCGATTTTCAAAAATCGACAAGGTACTAGGCCGATTAACGATTAATCAGCGATTAATCGGCCGAGTTGACTGATTTTTGCAACATTGGTTTTGAGTTAATTCACTGTGATTTATGGGGTCCTTATAGGACCTCTACCTCTTGTGGCAGCCGTTATTTTCTTACTATTGTGGATGATTTTTCTCAAGGTGTTTGGATTTTTTTGTTGAATTCAAAAGATGAGACACAAAATAGGCTTCGTAATTTTATTGCTATGGCTAGGCGTCAATTTAACAAGGATGTGAAAATTGTTAGGAGTGATAATGGTACGGAATTTACTTTCTTGAAATCATATTTTGCTGAACATGGTATGATTCATCAAACTTCGTGTCCTGGTACACCCCAACAAAATGGCCATGTTGAGAGAAAACATAGCCATATACTAAATGTGGCAAGAGCTTTGCGTTTTCAAGCAAACTTACCTATAGATTTTTGGGGTGAATGTGTTTTGACGGCGGGATATTTGATTAATAGAACACCTTCTATGCTTTTGGAAGGAAAAACACCTTATGAAATCCTATTTGGTCAGCCCCCATCATACGATCGTATTCGAGTTTTTGGTTGCCTTTGTTATGCATAAACAAAACCGATAATGTTAGGATCCAAATATTATTGTGTTGATGATTCGGGTGGTCTTGGATGATCAAAATACATGTTTACCATTTTAGAGAGAGAAAGTAGAGAGAGAGGGTGTTCTTGCTAGAGGTTTACACAAAGGGAATATTAGATTAAAATGAAGAATCCCTAATGGCACCACCCCTTCACTAAAGGATGGAAGGGGTATTTATACTTTACACACTTTACCTTCCTCTCGCACCACGAGATCATGCATATGGGTAAAGACCCGTCCTTCCTCCACGGAGTTACACTAAACTATTCTACGCTACAAACTAACTAAAGTCATACCCTAACTCATACTACAAACAAGCCGTTAACAACGACACACGCTAACTTCATACATAGCTAGACTTATAATTTGGGTGACCGACACTTTAACATGGAATTTTCTAATTCCTAACAATCTCCCCTAAGGGAGGTCACCCCATGAAATACATTTTGCATCCTAGCATTCTATCTTTGTCTTAGTTCCAAGCTCAGAAAGACTTCAATTCTTCAAATTCATTCTTTGTGCTTGTGTAGCGATATCTTCAAAGTCCGCGATAGATTTGTACTTTTAGTGGAGGCCTTGCAATCGATCCACATCTTTGATGATCTTTGAGCTTTTGAGATCATCACCATAGTAAATCTCGTGATCACCCTTTATTGTGTTGCCATCATGTGAAGTTGTGACTTTTCGACCGACATGCTCACACTTTTGAATCATGACATCTTTCCATCGAGTAAGGAAGCCTTATGGTTCATGATATTTGCGCATAGGGCAGAAGCATAGTATGAAATATCATAGCCAGGTTATGTAGATATGCACCAATCATGATTTCTTCAAATTAAGTGTGGATGCTGTGAGCATGCGGCTTGATTGACTCCCAAGGTCTCTTCGATCACCACTCAACCGCCCAAAGTACCGCAAACAAACAGTTAGAATAAAACACGAAAAGTGTCTTTGATCACTTTTGTTGAATTGAGGTACACGCCCACGGCCCGTTGATCAAGATAAACAAGTACTGCCTGTGATCGTAGGATTCCTAAGAATCTCCTTGACAGGGTTTTCAAATGTTTCGAGCCGTTTCAAACCGAACGCCTCAAAGAAGACAACACGGAGTGAGTGAACCAAATAATTGAGATTCACCGATTGATGAAAATGATTTGAAAACAATTGTGTATTGCTTGAAGAAAGAGTTTTGCAATACAACGAAGGTTTTATGAGAAAGATCAATTTTCAATCAAAAATACTTTTTGTATTGAAAACGAGTACACATTCGATGTGCTAGAGAAAAGAAGAATTTTGCACATCGAACGGTTTTTCCAAAAGTATTTTTCAATCAGAGATACTTTTTAATTTGAAAACATAGTACACATTCGACGTAAGAGAAAAGAATTCGATCAGCTTGCACATCGAACGTTTTTCCAAAAGCATCCGCTCAATCCATTTCGACCAAGGTTGATTCAAGAGTGAATCGCCCCATCGCTTCTATCCGCTTGCTCACATGGTTGATCTATTAGATAGATCTCACATGCCACCTACCACGAGCTTGTTTGATGTTGGCTCCAGAAGGCTTTCCATCTTCATTTGAACAATATGTATGCATATATCACTCGATGTTCCGCAATACCACAAGGATAATGCGTAAGATTTCTCTAAATATATACTTACTTTCCACATTGTGTGAAACAAAGTCTTCAATTTTTTTGTGTCCTAATGATATATTGTGGATGATCTCTTGGCTCTAGACTCAATAGTGCACATTTGGTTCCTATGCCGAGACTAGGGAGAGGGTCTCCTTCTTCAATATCAACAATCTCTAAGAGAAAGTCAATAGATTATGTCGGTTCTCCGTGAGAATGAAACAAGCCCTTTAAGAGGAACTTGAGTAGCTTGGGAAGTTTAGTGCAAGCGGCGGGTCCATGACGTCTTGTCTTCAATACCAGTTACCTTAGTAACCACCACCGAGCATATGGTAGTTGAACCCGTTCTGCACTCTAAAATTATTGAGGGCTATTTCTTTTCACCCTTTTCACATTCAATTCTTTTTCATTCTTCAACCTTCAGTGCTTACCGAGACTTCATAACTAGAACCTTGTTGGGTTTATTCCAGTATTAGCTCGCTCCTCAAAGACTCTCCCATGATTCTCATTTTCTCCTTTTTTTCAATTCCTAAGGACTCTAATGATCTACGACAATTGTCCCTGGGTAGAACCCTCCGTTCTCGGATCGTGGGAACTACCTAACTAACCATCCTTATAACTCCATGCATAAAGTAAAATGGTCGGTCTTTTTGGTACAGTTCATTCTTCCTTGAAACCAATTGAAAAATCATTTGGAAAACAATCAAGGTACTTGTGATACGAGATCAAAGCATTTTGTACCTTAATAGTTTTGATCATTTAGAAAACCTCCCTCTCAACATGTGCATATGATTTAGAAATTGTTTATCACATGGAGGCAAGAGGACTTTGAAATATTTTTCTTTGATCACAATTTTCATAGAAAAAGTTAAAAGCCATTTGATTTTCATGGTAAAATTCTCCCCTCATATGTGCATAGGATATTTGAAATCATTTTATCACATAGAGGAAAGAGTTCTTTGAAGTACATCCACGATCACAAAAGCCATTAAGAAACCATTTGAAAACTCAATCAAGGTACTTTATAAATCTCTTTAAAAAACTTTTGTACCTCGATAGTTATGTTCCCTCATGTGCTTCTAGATTCGAAAGCGCTAGCATTATGAGAGAGCAGCCTGCACAATTTCATCAAATCATCACCTTTTATCAAATTTCTCGTGATTATTAAATCACAAATTCTCCCCCGATCAAAATATCAAACCCTTTGAGATTTTGGATCCCAAGTGATTTAATTAGGTTTAGAAAACATGGGAGAAGTGTGGCCTTGTTTAAATACTCATGGTTTTTATAAATCCTCCTCCTCAACATGTGCATCGTGTATTTGAAATCGTTTGGCACATGGAGGTAGGAGTGCCTTTAAAGGACTAAAACCAATTCCATTTAAACAGATAAGAGATTTAACTCACGATCTATACCTCCATCAAAATTTCAAACCTTTAGAGATTTGTGATCCCAATTGATTTAAATCATTTAAAAGATTTTGGGGAAAGACGTGGCTAGATTTAACTTTGAAAAATGACAGATAAGGATCATTTTAAGACATTAAAGATTGTTAGTGTCAGGTATGATTGTTTTAAGAGATCTTTTAGGTAAAATAAAACAATTTCACAATCAAACAAGAACGTAAAAATTTCATTTTGAAAGATCTTGATTTTAAAGAAAATCATACCATGACATAACATTAAATCTTTAGATCACTTATTGTTGTACAAACGGACTCTTTTGAAGATATATTGTTTGAAAATATTTTAAATTAAATCACTCTCCCCTCAATCAACCGAGTCGATAATTGAGTGACTTAAATTTTGATAAAATGAAGTCCAGTGATTTTCAAAATTTAGTCCAATATATTTTCAAAACAATATTTTTCCATTTTCAAAACAATATTTTTCAAAGTTTAAGAAAAATGGTATCATCAATGATTATCCCGCACAAAGATATGTTAGGTGGTTGAGAAGCTTCGTTGATGCTGTAGGGCTTGAAGAAAAACCGCTCATTATGGAGACTTCTTCTTACGTTGCATTTTGAATGCCAACTGAGGTCAAATTAAGCTCTGCTTTCTTCAATCAATTAAGAAAACCAGAAAATCGCTGATGCACCGGTAGAGACCTCTTACGTTGCATTTTTCCATGCCAATTCTCCATAGAAGTCCAGTTAAGCTCCGTTTCTTCATTTTACACAAGAAATCAGTTACCCTTTCCTTTCGGCATCCAATCATATTCTCATTGGGATCCGGATCGAACATTCTTATAACCAATATACCTGCATACATTAGTGAACACACATACAGATATATGGTGGTCGACATCACCCAAACAACAATCGACTAATTCAAGTCAATTCAACATATCAATCAGTTCATATAAGGTATGGGAATATATGTTCATCAAACTCTAATCATCTAAACCTAACAATCATATCCTAGGCACCTAGTCCTTCAACATAGGTTAACATCATTTTTAATTAAGCATATTAGGATAATTAAGAAAGCCCGTTGGATGATATAGATTTGAAAACATTGTCCCCTCAATCAATGACTCTTTTCAAAAGTTTAAAAGCGCATTGATTGAGTTTTCAATTTAAAACTCTCAATCTGATTATTTTAAAGCAACTCATTTACCACCATTTTTGAATACAACAAATATTTTTCTGAAGAATTTTAGACGAAAAAAATTTGTGTTGTCAGGAACAGCAGTCCTTCATACTTTCCTCAAATTGTTTTAGGATAAGAGCACGAAATATTTTTGAAAATTTGTATAGCGCACCAGACTTTCCTTTCTTAGAAAACGTTGCATATTAAATAATAGCAAGCCATCATTTAAGCCCGGGTTACACTGAAAATAATCGTGAAGCCATATTTTTGAGACATGTTTAGAAAAGAATATTTACACCTTCTGCTTGAACTTCATCTATGGTCCCGTGCCATTATTGAATGACATTTCTAAGACCGTAGATGTTATCGATACCGTAAGACATGTCTTGAGAGTGCAATATTTTTGGTATTTTAAATTTTTTTGATTTTTATGGGTTTTTGAAGATTTTATATTTTTCTATTTTCTTTTTGTTGGTTTTATATTTTGTATTTGGTTTTTTTTTTGAAAAATATATACAAAGATAGAATAGATGATATAGTTAAAGAAGATGATGATACGAAAGTACCGCGTAGATAAGGATATCGAAAGCAGCACGTAGAAGATAGAAGTCATCATCTCTTAAACATTCACCACCAAAGCTTCCGAGGCTCTTGAATCGAAGAAAGAAATTGAACCATCTGAAAGTGAGACTTTAAGTGCTTCCAAACCGAAAATCCTTATGTTGAGCAGATTCAAAGCTCTATTTCAAGCTTTTGCTGTGAGTGCACAAAGAAGCACAATTTTATCATAAACCCAAATGATCCCCTATTCATCACGATTATACATCAAAATCGCTCATCCAACAAAACACCATATTCTCAAATTTTCAATCACTTTCAACTTCGACACCGGGGTGCATTTATCCATTCCAAAAGGTGTCTAAGAGGGAAACTTCCCCAAGTAGTTGAATTGATGCAGTCAATCTCTTTGAATAATGCTCAAGAACTCTCCCAAATACATCATTCATGGAGAGTCGACGGAAATGAAAACACCTCCCCATGTTCACATTTTTCTTCCCGGATGATCATAAAGCTCAAGAACCCATATGTACACCAATACCATCAAGAGCTGACACACACATCATATGAGGGAATGAAATTGTTTGATCCTCCCATGTTCACATTTTTTTTCCCTAATGATGTATTCAAGTATCCGGTATACCAATACCCAAGGAAGGAATAACCTATAACATTGAAGAAGCGACAAGTCATCATTATCTCTCGGATGAATGTACAATCTCGTGGATGTCAACTCAATAAGTGATTATATCTCTGAATCACTCGATTAAGCCCTCCTCAAGTGAAGTACTCCAGACCCCAATACATATTTGCTCTCTCAATCTCCGATGATTATGATAACATCGAGATCATCACCACTTGTGTACCTCTTTTATCTTCATAAACTAACTCTTCCATCGCTTCCCCCACATAGTTGGAATAAGAATACTAAACGCCTTGATGAGTAAAACCTTGAGTTTCTCTTCGGTCATGACATTTGTTTTCCCGGGATATCTTCAATCACTTAGAAGAATTAAGTTCATCAAGATTACTCGCCATGAGTCAAACCTTGAGTTTCTCTTCGGTAATAACATTTGTCTTCCCGGGATATCTTCAATTACTTAGAAGTATTAAGTACATCAAGTTTACTCGCTTAGATGCTTGCCCTTCCTTCCCTTCTTCCGGTTTTGATACTCGTAATCAAAGAACTTTGAATGCCCAAATACTTAAAATTTGTTGAGAAGATTGCTTGAAGTCTTTGTGAGAATCAACATGTTGAATAATGTGAGCAAGTCTAATTGGGGATTAAATTTACATATCACATTCTCCCCAATTAGTGCTCTCCTCAAGACCGACAATCTTTTGATAAATGCCCGCATTAAGAAGAAGTCTTTAGATCATTAAATGCAAACACGCTTTGGTCTTCTAACATATAGCAAGAAATGTAGAACAAACTGTAGACTCGACCTTCTTCAAGATTGTCCAGTTGGGGAATAGATAGTTAACATCTTCAACTCATACCAAAAAGCATCCCAATTAACTTACATCTTGCAAATCCCCTTAACTAAAATCCCTCCCAATCAAACAAGAACGAAAGATGTTTATCAAGGAAATCAAAGAATTGCAAAGAACGAACACACAAGATGGTGAACACCAAACTACCCATCACATCAAACAAGAACAGAGATGATTGTTCGAATCATCATGTTGATGTATACGTGAAGCATTAACCGAAGGCACTTTGTCGATAAACTCATCAATCCGAAAGGTACGAAGATGTCAACCAACGGCTCTAGAAGAGAAAACTCCATGTGAAGATGACCCGATGAAGAAGAGCTCGGTTCTTACATGAGTTACGTATTTGACCATTTATATTCTCAAATGTCAATCAACAATGCAAAAATTCACACTTTTCTCCCCTCAAGAATTGCATAATGAGATGCCATTCTTGACTAAATAAGTGAAATCCATCGGATAATGTTCTATTCACTGCAAAAATAAGCACACGGTATCGCCATCTTCATTATAATCGAGCAAGTGGAATGAGAAAACAATCGTGGTAGCCCACTTTATGACCGAAGCGCATGGAAAAATATGAAGCATGTTGATGAGAATGGTCATATAATGAGAAGATTTCTTCTTTCCTAAGATAATGCGAGGCATATAACATTTCTTTCTTTAGAGTAACTGAGCCTGCTTGAATGTTGTGTTCAAACGCCATAAGAAGATTTTCTAAGATAAAGCGCACCGAGACGTACACTTTTCATCTTTTTAGAGTACGAGGCTTGAAATGAAGTATTCAAACGTATTAGAAGATTTCTATTCTATAAGATAAGTGCAGTGCAATCTAACGCATAATTTTCTTTTCTTTCTGGTTAGAGTAATAGGCCCGAATCATGTGAACAGACGCCATAATCTCTCTTTAATGCTTCTCTTAGCAAAACATGTAATCATCCCCATTATCATTCTCAGGTTTTGACAACTGATGGAGAAACCCAATATGATGAATTTGACCTTGAAGTAAACTACCCCAACTTCGTGACTTAAACTTACACATATGAAACAAAGAGCGGTGCCGATTTCCATTAGCATCTCTAAGTAATCTCTATGTACTCTATACTCTTATCTGTGAACCAACCAACCATCAAGTATAAGACGTACATCACCTCTTGAAAATCCACAATTGAATGTGACCCTGAGCACTACAACGTAACTCCTTAAAGTGATAGTTATTTTGTGGTGGTATGAGCCCATTTCCCCCAAGTGGTAAAAGAAAAGGTAAAAGACACCCAACAATAACTAGATTTCCAAGTCGCATGTTTTTGATAATGGAGCTCAACAAGGATCATGAAGAATCTTCATCCAACCATCCCCGATACCTTCGATACTAAGTACACTCTGCCCGTGATATTTCACTTCAATCTTCAAATAAATAATACGAATTAACGCTGTCACATCTTCAATCTGCTCAAATCTAGCCTTCTTTGACATTTAAATGAACTTTGATAATGGTTTTCATCCCAACCATGGTTAAAAGCACATAACTCAGAAACCTTAATAACCAAACCGCCATGAAGACAATCCAAACACACACCCAATTCATGAAGTACACCTTTTATCCCTCTCTTCAAAGCAGAAAATGTAGCACCAAAGATCGATAAGATCTCAAATACACTTCCTTTTCAAATCCGATGGTTCCATCATTATGGGATTTTGCAACTCTATGGTTTAAACCGAAAAATTGATTCTTTCGCGGGATTTTACAAAACCAAGAATAAACTGTATGATAGATCCAGAAATGCTCATTACTTTTTAAATAGGGTGTTTTCATTGTCACGGGATTTTACAAGTCTATGATTTAAACCGAGAAATAGGTTCTTTCGCGGGATTTTACAAAATCAAGACAAAACCGTAAACAATGTCAACTTGAATGAGTTATGACAACCTTGGTTTCGGTGAATATCTGTTTTAGGGGAACATGCAGTGGTTCATTTTCCAACATCAACATAATCATCAACCATCCAACAAACACTATGATAAACACATCATTCACACACTCTATCGGCTAATGTTGTGACCTTCTGGAGATGTAAACCCGATATACCAAACTTGAACATGAAGTAACATTCCCCAGTTACTTAAACTTGTACTCATCCTCGTGAAAAAGAAACGGTGTACCCAATGTACAGAACCTCTTGACAAATCCTCAACTGCGGAGACCATGAGTGGTAAGCTACGTTGTGGGTTAAACGAGAAAGGAATCACAACCGTAGCTAAATAGCCAAGTCTTTATCACCCTCTATAAACGCCCAAACAAGTCATCTTCGCGGAAGGGTAGAAAGAAAGAAGACGAAAAAAGTAAACGTGCCCGGAAAAACCTCACTTCAAATCCAAATAAGATATACCGTACAAACAACCCCCGTAGTCAACCTAGATAAGACACTAATTCAAGCCGTGACAAAATATCTTTCGTGGAAATGTGTACACCAAAATATCAAACCACACAACTCAACAAATTTCAATATCAACTCTCATCATATGAACAAGATAATAACACCCGATCCAGATAAGTATGCAACGGCTCATGACCAAGTCTCATATCATTCAAAACGCCAAGAATCATAATTGATCCGTCAGATATGCCCAAACCGTCTATGAGACAGATACACCTTATCAATACTCAAATTGCATTGAATTTGACATGCTTGATATCTCATTAAACCCTAATAAATCAGTACTTATCAAACGCTAAGTTTAAAAACCTACATTCAAACAATTATTGAGCATTCAAGCTGGCAAATTAGTTCACGTCACCTCGCGGTCCATTCACAAATGCAGTTCCCATTAAAAAATAGGATTAAACATGAATAAGGAGTTATACCCGTCCATGAGACAATTGATAAACGTGTATTAAACTTGTCAAACCCTAACATTTCATATTACACAAGACCTAATCTCATCACAAAACTCCTCCTAACCTCCACCGCAGTCACCCGATATCCTAAACTCCTAATCAAGCGTGTACATTATCCAAAACAATACTGCTCCCCTATCACTTCTCATTTCACAAGAATAAAATCATTTCAACCCTAATCTCGATTATCAAACTCCACTATGTACACGCCAATACTCATGGCAAGTGTTAACATACCAGGATGGCATAAGGGTGGAAACAAATATCCCAAGGAAGGCTTGGAATGACACAATCCGTGTATCAATTATACGTAACCAAGGTTGAAAGATTTAACAGAATTGTTAACCTTTACCTTTTGTTCAATCAAATTGAATCTAGGTTTCATGATGGACATGATTATATTCTCATTTTGAGTAATGAAGTCTAGATAAATCTCGCGGATGAGGGTTTCAACAAATAAATCTTCGAAAGATTAGAAGTTGAACAAAATGCAGATTTGTTTATTATCATTGTCGTAAAATGATTGATGAGATATATGAGTTAGTTTAATTTGAGATATGTTGTTGTAGTAGATGGATTTGGGTTTGTTTAAATCTTGGTGTCACGTTTTTCATTAAAAAAAACTTTGGACTGATGAAGTTTGATAAATCGAAGTCATGAGATATGGTTATTATGTTTTGATTGTGGTCGTGGTCTAGAAATCTCATTCTTCATTTCTGTCGAGACAAGTAACAAGTCACTACGAGGTCATGAGTCAAGTCGCTAGCATAGCAAGTCGCTAGGTCTTTTGAACCATACAAGTCGCTATTGACTAAATAGTCAATAGCCAAGTCAAGTCGCTTAATAATATCTTTTTATTTGACTCAAAAGTCAAACACCATAAATCGCTACATATTTTTCGTGACAAGTCACTAGGTCAAAGGTCTAACTGTCGCCCAAATAGGTGTATCAATGCATCTAGACGGGAACTTGTAAAGACAAGTCGCCATTGATTTACTAAGTCGCTAGATAGATAGACCCAACTCGCTACCAAGACTATATGAGTTTTTCCGATGAGTTTTACGTGACCACCGCTTGTTTTCAACAACCCAAAAAAACCCAAGTGCTCGCAAAAGACTTCATTTTTGACCCGCTTAAGACTTTAAAGATGACCCGATTTATACCTAATTTACGACCAACTAACAAGAAATGTTATGACCATTTTATCGATTCCAAGTAGCAAACCTCATAAAATACATAGAAAGCATGACTTTTATACCCATTTAGACCAATTTAAAAGGTAACCATTTGACCATGTAAAACTTTCACAGTATTGTTACCAAGAAAAACATAAACTTTTACCACATATCAACACTGTTATAAATCGGTTTGGACACATAAAGACTTTTTGACCCAATAGACCACTATTAACCACGATGATTTGGTTGCGCTTCCATTTTCAAAATGACTATGACCACAAAAGATTTGGACCATCACTTTTTGACCAAAGGATACTACTAAAAGCATGTTAGAAACTCTTAGACAATAACAGAAAAGAAATTTTCGACCAAAACACAAATAAGAAAAAACACCAGCTTTTATTATCAAACTAAAGACCACAATAAATCACCAAAACATAAAACCCTTGTGGCTCGTGGTACCAATTGTTAAGATCCAAATATTATTGTGTTGATGATTCGGGTGGTCTTGGATGATCAAAATACATGTTTACCATTTTAGAGAGAAAAAGTAGAGAGAGAGGGTGTTCTTGCTAGAGGTTTACACAAAGTATGAAATATTAGATTAAAAGCACCACCCCTTCCATGGATGGAAGGGGTATTTATACTTACAATACAACGCACTATCTCAACCTGTGGATCGTGGTAATACTAGTGGGAGAGAAAACATAGCCATAGTATGTGGAAAGATAAGCAAACTGTTACACTAAACTATTCTACGCTACCGACTAACTAATAAACTACTAAATAAACCTTAAAATCCTATACGTCACGAGCTAACATATGTTATACTTATAATTGGGGTGACCGACACTTTAACATGGAATTTTCTAATTCCTAACAGATAATGATAAATTTGCAAGTCGAAGTAGGCGTTGTATTTTTGTGGGTTATCCTTATGAAAAAAAAGGTTGGAGATTGTATGATGTTGAAAGTGGGGACTTCTTTGTGTCAAGAGATGTTAGTTTTATGGAAAATGAATTTCCATTTAAAACTATTGATGATACAAAGGCTCATTCTAGTGATGTGATGATAAGTGATTCATTATATGTTGATGATGATGAATTATGTCAGATGGGTGTAGAAAGTCATTCTCCCCAAAGTCCTTCAAATGATAGTGAAAATGTTGATGAAAATTCAGAAAGCCATGGGCATGTGAATGATCCCATAAGCGAGGATGCAAGAGGGGAAATAATCCTAGTACAAGTCATACAAGTGAAGAGCAACTAGGTCGAGGAAAGAGACAGCGACAACCTTCCACTCGTTTGAAGGACTTCGTGACACACACCACTCGTTTAAGCCCCTTTGCAGCGCCACCTCTTCAATCAACATCTTCAGGTACGCCCTATCCTATAGCACATTATGTGAATTGTGATAAGTTTTCTCTACGTCATCGGTGTTTCTTAGCAGCAATTACAGCGGAAAGTGATCCCAACACTTTTGCTAAAGCTATTAATGATGAGCGTTGGAGGGTTGCTATGCAAAAGGAAATCGATGCCCTTGAAAAAAATGGCACGTGGACTATAACAGATTTGCCACCTGGAAAGAAAGTTATCGGTTTCAAATGGATTTATAAAACAAAATATAACTCTAATGGGACTATTGAACGACACAAGGCTCGATTGGTCATTCTTGGAAACTAGCAAGTCGAAGGGATAGATTATAACGAAACATTTGCACTTGTTGCAAAAATGGTGACAGTTCGAACTTTTTTAGCTGTGGCAGCTGCTAAGAATTGGGAATTACATCAGATGGATGTTCACAATGCCTTTTTTCACGGTGACTTAAACGAAGAAGTTTAGATGAAGATTCCTCCTGGATTTTCTCCTCAAACATCAAGTAAGGTTTGTCGTTTACGGAAGTCTTTATATGGTTTACGACAAGCTCCACGAAATTGGTTCGCTAAGTTGGCAACGAATTTAAAAAGTTACGGCTTTGTCCAATCGCTTTCTGATTATTCATTGTTTACTCTTCGGAAAGGTGACACTCACTTAAATGTGTTGGTTTATGTGGATGATCTCGTTATCTCAAGAAATAATAGTAATGAAGTGACAACATTTAAAGCATATTTGATTTGGTGCTTTCACATGAAGGACCTGGGTGTTCTCAAATATTTTTTGGGCATCGAAGTTGCTAGAAATTCATAAGGTATTTTTTTATGCCAACGTAAGTATGCATTAGATATTTTTTTTTTATGCCAACGTAAGTATGCATTAGATATTATTTCCGAGGCGGGTTTGTTGGGAGCTAAGCCTGCTAATATTCCTTTGGAGCAACATCATCGCTTGGCACTAGCTGATGGTGAGGAAATGTGAGACCCCGAGCGCTACAGGCGTCTTGTTGGACGTTTAATCTATTTAACCATCACATGACCTGAACTTTCTTATTGTGTTCATGTTCTTTCACAGTTTATGCAGCATCCCCTTGAGGAACATTGGCAAGCTACTGTACGTGTAGTTCGTTATATTAAAGATAATCCTGGACAAGGGATTTTGCTTCGTGTTGATAACGATCTTCAATTATATTGTTATTGTGATTCCAATTGGGCTAGTTGCCCCATGACCCGACGTTCTCTTACTGGTTATTTTTTTTTATTTGGAAACTCGCCCATTTCCTGGAAGACAAAGAAGCAACATACGGTGTCACGGTCTTCTAGTGAGGCTGAATATAGGTCGATGGCTACTACAACATGCGAGCTTAAATGGTTAAAAGGACTACTGAATTCTCTTGGTGTAGCACATCCTAAACCTATGCGTCTCTTATGTGATAATCAAGCGGCTTTACACATCCCCGCTAATCCTGTTTTTCATGAACGCACAAAGCATATCGAGGTCGATTGTCACTTTGTGCGTGATGAAATTTTGTCTGGTAATCTTGCTCCTTCTTATGTGCATACTTCGACACAACTTGCTGATATATTTACGAAGGAACTTGGAAACCAACAATTTCACGACATTCTTAGCAAGTTGGGCATCCATAATCCACATGCTCCAACTTGAGGGGGGGGGGTATTAGGAAAGGATACTAGAATCATTGTGTATAATGATATACTATGTAAATATGTCTGGAAACTTATTTTAGGTAGGTTTTATTTAGTACACGATTTCATACTTGTTTTACCCATATATGGTTCTGTACATTGTATTATTTAAGTTGCCTTTTGGCCAGAGAATAAGATGAACATTCACATCCTCATATTTATTACTTTAACCTCATGCATAATCCGAAACTACTTCTAATAAATAAGTCGCAAGTACAAAGCTAAGAAAAACGCTAATTGAAATGGTAATATAGACAGTAATGTATCCTCATTGATTTTGTTGTAAATCAAAATATAATTTTTTATATCCTATCTAAACAAATCTGATAATCTACTTTTCTTCTTGTATTTTAAAATTTCATCATTGATTGAAACTAATGTAAAATATAAGACTTTACTCTATCCACGTCAAACAATTGCATCCATTAAAAAAATAGTTAAACTTAATTCACATCAAATAAGTGATACATAGTTATATAAGAGGCCAAATATTAAGAAAACTTGGCTGCTGAATGACATTACAGGCCCACCATTCAGAATGGATAAGAACTAAATGGAATGATACAGCGAATGGAAATTTTGCTAACAAACAAACTCATCGCTGACCGATTCAAATTTTCCTCTGAATTATGCCAATCAAAGGCTATCAAACAGCCCCTTAATTTAGACTATAAATACAAGCTTTAACATTTTATTTTCACTCATTAATAGGACGAATTAGAGCAATTGAGGGGACAAAATTCAACAACGCTACATCACATTTCAAGGGAGAAATCATTCCATTTCATTAATAGTTTTAGCATTCATTCAAGTATTTGTATTGAATCCGATGTTTACTTCTTATTTGATTATAAACATTGTATTTCCTGCATTATTTAATATTAGATGCTAAACACTTGTGTATTAGCCTAGTTATGAATTTATCTATGCCTTGATTTATATTTTCGTTTATTTATTGCTTTATGTAGATATCTTTCTAACCTATCATTGATCCTTGTGTTTTGGTAGCATTGAAGCTAGAGTAGTCTTTATTATGCTAGTTAATATTGACCATAGAAAGCTAGTTTACTAGATTGCGTGGGATGTGATCGTCGCCCATGTGTAGGAATTGACCGACTTACCTACACTAGTTGAAATGATTCAGAAGTGCGGGAACCTTTAGTGGGCCAAGCAAGGGTTTAGTAGTTAAAATCACTAAGATGGGTTTAGAAGGTAGTTGGTATGTAATGACTAATACTAGACTTCGTCAATGTGACCATCAGAGTTGGGTCTAGGATTATAGGTTAGGTTGTATTGACCATTTCTTCCTAATTACATACAACCACTACATAAGGCGAGAGTAGACACTTTAAGGAAATTAAATCATGGCATGATAATAATAGTAACTATGTGATACAGGTTTTACTGACGTGTTTTAATACTTATAATTACTCGTTATACCTATGGTCTACCCTAATGCACTAACGGGCAGTGTGCCCGGTCGTGTGTAGTGTAGTATTTGGTAAAACCGATGTCGTCCCAAGAGCTATGTGTGCGGATTTAAACTAAGGGTGTGTTTGTTTCATTAAGATGTTTTAGGTCTGAATCTGACTACCACATCTTACCAGTAAGAGGTGGCTAGAAAGTCTAAATCTGAACGAAATAATGTTGTTTGTTTTTGTAAAATTGATGTCTGAATAATTTTAAGTGCTCGTTTCTGCAATTTATTTATTAAACCAACGCAATGCGATAATAAGTAACTTATGTAAATATGAAACAAGAATTTTTATCATAAATATAACATAGTTAATAAACCATCAAATATATTATATTAGCACAAGTCTTCTCTTATCGAGTAAGAGTCAGTAAGACAAGTCCCCCACATCTTACTGAGTAAGATGTTATATGTCTAACTGAGTCTGACTCAAAAGAAAAAAACAAACAAGTAAAACGTCTGCCCTCCTCTTACTGGTAAGAGTAAGAGGGCTAGTAAGATTTTTTTTTAAAAATGTGACAACTCGTAATTTCAGGTCATTTCACAAACTTTAAAAGTTTCACTATTTCATCATTTATCGTAAACTACGTATTTGTATCAAATTCAGCAGTAATTTAATGGTTTAGCTGTGTATTCATGAACATATCATCAAGGACATTTCATATAGACTAGATTTAGTCTACATAACATTAATAACATCATTTCATATCGGTTCATGCATGGATTTGCATTTATTCATTAAACGTTTATTTTTCCTATTAAATAAACGCTATCGCGTAAACATTATTTTGAAACATTTATCCGACACTTCCAAAAATAATCTTAATATATTTTTATACTCATTTTAAGACTATAAAAATTATATCATTAGTTTACCCGATGTTTTCAACTTATTTTGAATATAAATTGTTATATTTATATAATTACGACGGTTTTTGTAAATATTACACGATAATTATTATTTCATTCAATTTTTGTAAGAAATGTATTTTTATAATTTTTATGACTTCAATACATTTTATTTTGTTCCGTTAAAATTTATTTTTAGCTAACACTACCCTAAATGCTTAAATATGTATACAAGTTACCATCTATCCTTAAATAACTATACATTACTAAGATATTTACATATATTATGCAAGTAAGTGTTTTATTTTTCTTTCTTTCTTTCATGTTTGTCGACAAACATAAGTGAGTCACTCCAATATTTACTAAATATCTTGCAAGTAAATGATATTATACTCATAATATACACATACAACTTATTTTCATTAAGTGAAAAAGAGCAAACACTCTCTTCCTCTCTTCTCTCTACAACCGGCCATACCAAGGATCAAGGAGGAGTTCTTCAAAAATTTTCTAGACAAGTTATTTACACTCTAGACACACTCTTGATTAAGGTTGTGAAATAAAAACCTTGGGTGTTTAGGATTAATCCTTTGTTCATAAAACCTCATCAAGTTACTAGTAAGCATCTCATATTCATTATCATCTTTCATATTTATTCTATGTTCATTTCATCATATTTGAGAAAAACATGCATGTTACATATGAATTTATACCACTTTTGTTGTTTTTATTACTTATTATGTAATATAATTGTCCTATAATGAATCCCTTGAAACATATCACTTTTGGTGATGTCTAGGAACCCATGACACCCTAAGAAGGTGTATGGTAGGATTTTAATAGCTTCGGAGTTTTTTTGAATTGGTTAGAATAGGTTTGGCGCGAGAAAAACTCATTTCGACAAGTTTTCTAAAGGGTCTGTCCATATTTTGAAAATCTGGAAATCTCGACAGTAGATAAAATTTTTTTGCCTAGATATTTAGAAAATAAACTTTAAAACGCAAAAACGTGGCCGCTGAACGGATTAAACGGAGTTATAACGAAGATGTTATGAATTTTTGAAGTTTGACACGAAAAACTATTTGTTTCAGAAAATTCAGCATGTAATCTCGACTTTTTTTACTTAGTAAAAATGAGTCTTAAGCGTTATAAAATGTGTCGACTTATCAAAAATATATTAGTATATTATTACGATTTCAAGGACATATAAAACGTAGAAAACGGACTTGTAACGATTAAATTACACGCGATTTACCAAAGTTGCCGTAACTTTATTATATAAGAAAAACTAATATATTTCTATTAGACAAACCCTACGGCAACAAGTGACCATGTTGAGGGTCGTTTCTAACATTGACGTAGTACTTTTTGTAACATGATGTCTTCTAGTAAAAGTAAGTTCGCCAAGCATACTTTCCAAAATGTCCGACCGTTTGTCAAACGGAGTTGTAACGAATAAAATACGGTCACTTAAACTTTGCCGAAAACCATCCTTAAACTATATTTTGGACACAAGTACCATACTTAACCTATATTTTTCTTTATGATCGAGACCTCTAGGATGAAAACTTAAACACTAAAACTTTGAGATAATGATACAAGCTTCCCAAAACCGTTGAGTTCATTTCCTAATACTCGACGTGCACCATTTTACGGCTAGCTTTTCAAGGTCGTTTAGTCACTTTCATGAAATGTCAAATGACATTATTTTACGACGAAAAGTTACAATTTCATAATAAATCATTAAATGATTATCGTAAGATAACATTTCAACGTAAATACTTGTAAAGTATTTTATAACATGACGAGATGTCATAAACATATATTTCGACGATAAATTCTAATTTCAAAAACGTACTAGTGGTATAGATTACATGTGGATTTGCATGCACGACATTGTTGCATGATTTACATTAGAACATATCATTCATAATAGGTCACGGTCGAGGTTGCTCATTTCAAGATTGCCATTACATCATTATTATCATTGCAATAGGTGAGTTTTCATAGCCCCGATTTATTCAAGTTTTTACTTTATTTCAAACCTACGGGGAGAATACATTGCACATCATTTTTATTACGATACCAAGTATATCAAATTCATTACATTGCTTAAGTTACCTCATGCCAATTGAATGTCCCCATTATATAACATGAACCGTTAATTTCATAGAAGCGGGTGAGTGGATAGATCTATCGAGGGTGACTCCTCCATCCGGGTTGGTGGATTCCAACTGTTTAAACGGATGCATTTCATTTAATATCATTATTTGAGTTGTTTGGCAAACACTCATGTTAGCTTAACATCATGATCGTCTAGTTTCGTGTCATGGACTTATAACAATTGTAACATTTTTGTGACATATTTGTCATACATAATTTATACTTGTGGTAGTCAGATAAACATTTTCAACAACTCAATGAACTCACTCAACCTTTGTGTTGACACTTTTAGCAATGTATTTTCATGTAACTAAGGCATTCACTTCATGGCTTGCATGTGGACATATCATAGAGTCGCGATGACGACGCGTCTCACATGAGATTTATACACTTTAAAAACATCGTTTGTCTTGTACCAAACTTATTTTCCGCACATGTTGATTTTCATTTGGGACATATACTTTGTAAACTCTGATTATTTTATTAAATCAAACGATGTATTTTCCAAACGACACTTTAGGTCGTTCAATATAACTGTGATTGTGATGCTATGACAGTCAACCCTCAGGAATTCCATTCCGCTGCAAAACAGGTAATTTGGGGGTGTGACAAAAAACAAATACACCCTAAGTCTAGGTGTCACAGATTTTAATAAGATTTTGATATAATTAACTACTAAAGCAAATAAAGGTGAGGGTTGTGATCAATAGAGGAGAGGGGTGTTAACCTAGTTACTCATCCTAATTAGTAGTGTTTACGTCTAATTACTTCCACCATTACGTGGGGTCAAAAGTCGCTAGGACAAAGATTTGGTCATTCGGTCCTAACCTATCAGCAAAGGGTACCACTAGAGAAATCAGGTGACCCGTCATAAGTCCAGTTGTTCTTTGTAACGCCCCGACCCGACAAGGGTAAAGGAATCACAAATAATGGTGTCATATCAAAGCAAACATAAATATCCAAAAGAAATCTTAACATAAATACGGAATAATTCAAGTCAACATGACTTCAATACATAGGTCCCAGCGGAAAAATAACTCCAACAAAATATCTGAAATAATAAGTCTTAAATGGCATCATAAGATCAAAGCTAAATAAATCTCTAAGGTAAGTCCACTCATGCACTCATCCCAAAGCAAAACCCAGCTTCCAATGCTTAGATACCCGCCGCGGAAGAAAAGAAAATGCGGCTGAGCTTCAAAAGCCCAATGAACAGATATGAAAGCAAAGCGAATACTAAACAATATCGAATATGAAATATAATAAACGAAAGATAGCAAAATCATAATCATTTTCAAAGTATAAATCAAAATTTTCAAATAAAGTTTATAGTTAACTACCACGAGCCCGTAAAACAAATATCGATCATAATCATATTCTCATAAGGCAACATTTGTAGGAGACTTACCAGAGTTATGAAGGACGCTGCATGCACGCAGATCAATCATCGATAACATATAACAGATAACGATAATGATAACGATCTAGGATGCATCCATACGCCCTTCCTACATATACAAAATATGCTCCACCATCCGGAACGCGGGCGTAACATCACTCTACTGCCCTAGAGTCATATCGAGGTGCATCATCGATACGGACATGGAACCACCATGACTAGTGAAATATTTGGCTCGGGTGTCAAACTATCTTAGGTCAAATCGAATGTCATAAATCACACGATCATATTTTATCGAAGGTTATTCATATTTTCAAAATCAGAGTTTTCATATCTTATAGTTCAAAATCAAATGTTTCATAATTCGAAATCGAGTTCAGATAAGCAAAGCTCAAACAAAACGGAATGGGGTTCATAGCAAAGGCGTAGGAAACCCTAATAGAAAAGCTAACGAAAGAAAACGTTAAAAGGAACCTTTACAAAAAGGTCAATATCTGTACCTTATTCCAAAGCAAATGATCAAAAGCGAAATACGGAAAGCACAGGATTACTCCTTCTTCTCAGAACCTATACACATTAACGGTCGTCCATGTTATTTATGATTTCGTAATCGTCGAAATGATCTTTTAACATTTGGTGTTTATACTTAGTGTATTCAGTGATCTTCATACTTTAGGGTTTTATGATTAAATGAGACTTAAGTGTTTTATAATTAATATCGTAGATTAGGGTTCATTATGTCATTTATTAAAGTTTAGGGTTAAATGTGAAAATAGTTTAAACGTCATAACTCACACATGAAATAACTAATTAACACTCTTACCTTCAAACCCTAATCGACTCTCATTATGTTCTAGGGTTTTCTCCTTCTTTTAATATCACATTAATATGCATTTACTTTTCATGTTACGTCTTTTAATGACTTGCTACTTAACCTAACACCTTCATGTCTTAACCATACGTTACTTATATACATGTTATACTTCAACTTTTATTCCCATGCACGTTTATGATTTTATGTGACACACAAATTACTTATTATCCGGATTAAATACACATTTACACACACGCACCATAGCTTCGACTAGATATGACCACGTACTACGTTTACATATCTACAAGCTCACTTGACTTATAAAACACCCGCATGATACACAAACCATTTAGGGTTTGGCATGCACTATTCGGTTCACATTTCAAACTAGGGTTTATGTTTATATGACCTCTTACTTATTTAATACATGTTCAAAACTCTTATATGTTTCGGTTCAAACCTAGGGTTCGACTAATAGGTTATTACGCAAATCCTAGCTCATCTAAGTACTTTACATATTCAAGTTACCATGTTTTACACCTTGGCTGAAACATACACATGGTTCGGTTCACATGCATGTGGTTCGGTTCTCATATACTCGACCTAACCATGATCCGATTCAATAATACTTATTACGTAACATACTCTTTAATACTTATAAGGTTCAAATTGTATGGTTTGTTCTTTGTTGGTTTCATACGGCTCGACACAAGGGAAAAGGAAACACAAGTCGACTAAAACAAACATGCGACAACATATTAACTTAAGGTGCATCAAAGGAAAACGAGAAACACGTTATACCTTAACTTGGTTGAAGCAAAATCTCGACACCAAAGGTTGTAGGGTTCGGCCGAAAGGGGAGCAAAGAAAAGAAAGAGAGGCAACCAAAAACTAAGGTTTCACTTTTGAGTTTATGTATTGTATTTATAGCTAGTAACATTTAGTTTAGGGCTTTAGGAGGGGTTGGGTTCGGCCTAGTCCAACCGAGCACACAAAAAACCCACCCATATGGGCTTCTGCCTGAGTCCATCGGATCCAAAAATCAAACCAATGGCGAGGCCCAAACTTCTATGCGAGACATTTTAAATCTTTCGTCGTACCAAAATCGATCACGCACATATTTTAGTTAAATTCTAATTATTCGTTAGTTAGGTTTTAATTTTCGTTAAATGATTATAAACGTATTTTACGTATTTTATAATTTTCGTTTCCAAGGGTATTTTAGTCTTTATCTATGTTTTAGATTTTCAGGTTTTACAACTCTTCCCCTCTAAAAGAAGAATTTTCGTCCCCGAAAATTGAAATGAAACGAAACGATAATGAAATGAGAACATACCAAACTATTCAAAGAAATGAGGATAACTAGCTCGCATCGACTCCTCGGTTTCCCAAGTAGCCTCACGCTCCGGGTGATTTTTCCAAAGAATCTTAACGAACGGAATGACTTTATTTCTCATGACTCTTTCTTGCCTTTCTAAAATAGCTTCCGGTTCTTCAGATAAAGACATATCGGATTGAATTTGATCAAACGGATAAGAAGCAACGTATAACGGATGATAGTTGTATCCCCTTAGGAGAGATACATGGAAAACATCATGAACATGCGATAACCGAGGCGGAAGTGCTAATCGATACGAAACTTCTCCTATACGCTCCAAAATTTCAAACGGACCGATGAATCGAGGATTGAGCTTGCCCTTGATTCCAAAACGTTTCACACCTCTAAACGGCGAGACTTTCAAAAATACACGATCTCCAACCCGAAATTCTAAATCACGACGATGCTTGTCGGCATAACTTTTCTGACGAGACCTAGCCTCCTTCAGCTTTTCTCTAGCAATAGCTAATTTCTCATTACTGATCTCAATCATTTCCGGACCTTCAATTAAACGTTCACCTACTTCATCCCAACAAGTAGGTGATCTACATTTCCTCCCATAAAGAAGTTCAAACGGTGCTGCCTTAATGCTAGCATGCCAACTGTTATTGTATGCAAACTCTACTAAACACAAATATTCATCCCAACTGCCCGTCCATTCCAAAGCACAAGCCCTTAGCATGTCCTCTAAGGTCTGAATAGTCCTCTCTGACCCCTCGTTTGAGGATGAAATGCTGTACTCAAAATTAAGTCGAGTACCCCAAGCTTTTTGCAAACCTTTCCGAAACGGAAGTAAAATCACGGATCTCACGGACACAATAGATGCCTGAGTACCATGAAGTCTAACTATCTCTTTGCAAAATTTCCGCCAATCTACCAATACCATAATCCTTTCTAATTGGTAAGAAATGAGCGGATTTGGTTAGTCGATCAACAACTACCCAAATCGCATCATGCTTCTTCCGAGTAAGAGGTAGTCCACTCACAAAATCCATAGATATCTTATCCCACTTCCATGTCGGAATATCCAATGGTTGCAACAATCCACTAGCCCTTTGATGTTCAATCTTAACCTACTGACAAATCATACACTTCGACACAAACGTCGCCACATCTTGCTTCATGCCATTCCACCGTATATCGTGCTTCAAATCCCTATTCATCTTGGTAGAACCAGGATGGATAGTGAAAGGAGAACTATGAGCTTCAGTCATAACTTTCTGGCAAGTACGAATCATTGGGAACACAAAGTCTATCTTCATACCATACAATACCGTCATTATCAACCTTAAACTCCGTCCGCTACCTTCTTCAACATTTTGCGCTATGGCCCACAGCTTGCCATCATCTTTCTGAGCTTCCTTAATTTGCGAGATAAGGTTTGACTCCTCCTTCATACTAGCCCAATATCCATCAAAACCTCGTACACACAACTCAACATCCAAACGCTCTAAGTCACGAAGAATCCTAGGTTCAATCTCAATACTTGCAAGAATGCCTGATTTCGCTAAGTGCCAAGAACTACATTAGCCTTATCGGGATGGTACTGAATGTTGGTATCATAATCCTTAAGAAGTTCTAACCATCTTCTTTGTCTCATGTTAAGTTCTTTCTGAGTGAAAATATACTTGAGACTCTTATGGTCAGTGAAAATATCACACGTCTCTCCATACAAGTAATGTCTCCAGATCTTCAATGCGAACACCACAACAGCTAACTCAAGATCATGTGTTGGGTAATTCTCCTCATAAGGTTTTAGCTGCCTTGAAGCATAAGCTATTACCTTTCCATGTTGCATCAAAAAACAACCCAATCCTTTCTTAGATGCTCACATCAAACTGAATCCTCCGCAACAAGATGGAAGAGTCAAAATAGGAGCGGACACCAATCTTCGTTTCAACTCCTCAAAACTCTCTTCTCGTTCATCCGTCCATTCAAACTTTTCTCCTTTTCTCATCGGTTGGGTTAGGGGCAAAGCTAAACGAGAGAAACCTTCAACAAAACGTCGGTAATAACCAAAGAAGTCCTAGAAAACTCCTAACCTCGCCAGTCATGTCGTAGGTCTTGGCCACTTAGTGATAGCCTCAACCTTAGACGGATCCATGGTGATACCATCATCAGATACGATATGACCAAGGAACGCGACTTGTTTTAACCAAAACTCGCACTTCGAAAATTTGGCGTACAACTTCTTCTTCCTCAAAATCTCCAAAACTATCCAGAGATGTTGTTCATGCTCTTCTTCAGACTTAGAGTAAACCAAAATGTCGTCGATGAAAACAATAACAAACTTGTCGAGAAACTCATGGAAAACACGATTCATTAGGTCCATAAATACTGCAGGCGCATTTGTCAAACCAAAAGGCATAACGAGAAATTCATAATGACCATATCCGTACGAAACGCGGTCTTAGGAACATCTTGCTCCTCACACGTAGTCGATGATAACCGATCTCGATCAATCTTAGAAAGAACTTAGCTCCTTGCGGATGATCAAACAAATCATCAATACGGCAGGATAACGGTACGAATAGTAATACGATTGAGTTCACGGTAGTCGATACATAGGCGCATACTTCCATCCTTCTTTACAAACAAGACAGTGCACCCCATGGAGAAACACCGGGTTGAATAAATCCATTTTCTATCATCTCTTGTACTGCTCCTTCAACTCCTTCACACAAGTGCCATACGATATGGAGCCTTCAAATCGGTTCAAGACCGTGAATTAACTCAATGCTAAACTCAACTTCTCTAGCGGGGAATACCGAAGTTCATCTGGAAAAACGCGGTGAATTCACAAACAACAGATAGGTTTTCAATGTTAGGACTCTCCAAAGATGTGTCCTTAACAGATGCCAGAAAACCTTGGCACCCATGAGAGCAAGCATGGTCCGTGCCTTCATAGCATAAATAAACTTAACAGATTTGAGAGGTTGAGAACCATAATAAACAAATTCAGGATGTTTTATGTCTCCAAAGATCACAGTTCTAGCATAGCAATCAATGGAAGCTCTATGATAAGCCAACCAATCCATGCCTAGAATGACATCAAAGTCGACCATATCGAGAGGATACAGATTTGCAGAGCGAATACGATCATCAAAACGAAGAGGGCACTTAACGTATTTATGATCAATGATCATGTGGTTTTTCATAGGCGTAGATATCGATAAGTGATTTGTTAGTGGTTTGGGCTTCATATTAAGTTTCTTAGCAAATGTGACAGATATAATGGAGTGTGTGGCACCGGTATCAAATAAAGCGAAGACGGAAAAATCATCAATGAAAAGAGTGCCCGTAATGGTACTGGTGCGCGCCCGCCTGATTCGAGTAGTAGCATAAACACGCCCAAGTAGTAGGTGGTGGCTTGATGTAGTTTCCGTGAATCACCGGTTCCTCTTAGGGCATTCCTTGATCTTGTGAGTAGTGGAACCACAAGAGAAACATCCACCAGTGGCCTTGAAACACGGTCCCGGATGAGCCTTTCCACAAGTAGTACAGATAGGTGGGGGAGGCAAAACCAACACCTTGTCGACCGTAAGATCCTGAAGCACGACCTCGATTTGATCCTCGAACCGACCGATCCTTGTTGTAACGCGGTTATTGTTACCTTGATTCGACGATCATTTCCGTTCTTACCAAGAGCTCTGCTATCCTCGACTCTCCTCGTGGCCTAGAGTCCACATTCCTTCCTGCGACCGACCTCACGATCATAACTCCTATCCACTTGACCCTCGAATCATAACTCCTGCCCGAATTTCCCTTATAATCATTACTTTGAGTCCTACCTTGAATCCGATCACCATCGCGATTACGCTTGTTGGAACCCGAACCCTCATGAAAGATCTCAATGTTACGAAGTCGTCATTGCAGGCCGACACATCCTCATACTCGTGTAAGGTCGGTCCAACACCCACTTCTTCAATCCCCACTTGAAGTGCTTAGCCCGACGCCTACCATCTCCAAGATTCGTTCCCAAAACTTACCACCTCATAAATCTACCCATGTACTCATTGAGTTCTCATGATCAAACCGGTAGATTCCTTGATAATCCTCTCATACCTTTCGCTCAAAGATCGGGAAGTAACGGTTATAGAAGATAGTCCAAACTCACCAAGTACAAGTAATAGCAAAAGCATCTCCTCCTCTTTCCTGTTTGAGTGCCTTCCACCAATTCAATGCATCACCCTCCAACTTAAATGCAGCCAAACGGGTCTTAAATTCATCTCCACAACCCAAGATTTCAAACAGCTTCTCAATATGAGTGATCCAAATCCGCCCTCGGCCTCGGGAGAGTAGAAGCAGCAAAAGAAAGAGGCTTGAGCTTACCAAACGCCGAGCCAAGTGTGAATGCCGACGGGTTGATTTCCTCCACCACTACCCGACGCACCATTCTGATTCCGAATGTTGTTGATCACCTGTGTCATCACCTCAAGTGTAGTAAGACCAGGGAAAAGAGTGTTGAGCGCATTGGCAACCACAGCATCCAAGCCAGGAATATCATCTCTCCATCGCTCACCGTTAGTAACGAAGTTCAACCATCTAAACGATATTCAAACGATTAGCAAAATGAACAAAGGTGAGATACTTAAATGAAAGTTCGCGAAGGAATCCTAAAGTCTACCCAATCCTCACAGGTCAAAGCCTAAGCTCTAAGGGTTTCAAAACCTAGGGTCCATATGTCACGTGTCCCGACTACAAGTCAGAACCTGGCTCTGATGCCATAAATTGTAACGTCCCGACCCGACAAGGGTAAAGGAATCACAAATAATGGTGTCATATCAAAGCAAACATAAATATCCAAAAGAAATCTTAACATAAATGCGGAATAATTCAAGTCAACATGACTTCAATACATAGGTCCCAAATGGAAAAATAACTCCAAAAAAATATCTGAAATAATAAGTCTTAAATGGCATCATAAGATCAAAGCTAAATAAATCTCTAAGGTAAGTCCACTCATGCACTCATCCCAAAGCAAAACCCAGCTTCCAATGCTTAGATACCGCGGAAGAAAAGAAATGCGGTGAGCTTCAAAAGCCCAAAGGAACGATATGAAAGCAAAGCGACTACTAAACAATATCGAATATGAAATATAATAAACGAAAGATAGCAAAATCATAATCATTTTCAAAGTATAAATCAAAATTTTCAAATAAAGTTTATAGTTAACTACCACGAGCCCGAAACAAATATCGATCATAATCATATTCTCATAAGGCAACATTTCTGAAGGCAACATTTGTAGGGAGACCTACCGAGTTATGAAGGACGCTGCATGCACGCAACATCAATCATCGATAACATATAATAGATAATGATAATGATCTAGGATGCATCCATATGCTCCTTCCTACATATACAAAATATGCTCCACCATCCAGAACGTGGCGTAACATCACTCTATCGCCTCTAGAGTCATATCGAGGTGCATCATCGATACGACATGGAACCCCCATGACTAGTGAAATATTTGCTCGTATCAAACTATCTTAGGTCAAATCGAATGTCATAACCGACACAGATCATATTTTATCAGAAGGTTATTCATATTTTCAAAATCAGAGTCTTCATATCATATAGTTCAAAATCAAATGTTTCATAATTCAAATCGAGTTCGATAAGCAAAGTACCAAACAAACGGAATGGGGTTCATAGCAAAGGCTCAGGAAACCCTAATAGAAAAGCTAACGAAAGAAAACGTTAAAAGGAACCTTTACTGAAAAGGTCAATATCTATTTCCTTATTCCAAAGCAAATGATCTAAAAGCGTAAATACGGAAAGCAAAGGATTACTCCTTCTTCCTAACCTATACACATTAACGGTCGTCCATGTTATTTATGATTTCATAATCGTCGAAATGATCTTTTAACATTTGGTGTTTATACTTAGTGTATTCATGATCTTAATACTTTAGGGTTTTATGATTAAATGAGACTTAAGTGTTTTATAATTAATATCGTAGATTAGGGTTCATTATGTCATTTATTAAAGTTTAGGGTTAAATGTGAAAATAGTTTAAACGTCATAACTCACACATGAAATAACTAATTAACACTCTTACCTTCAAACCCTAATCGACTCTCATTATGTTCTAGGTTTTCTTCCTTCTTTAATATCACATTAAAATGCATTTACTTTTCATGTTACGTCTTTTAATGACTTGCTACTTAACCTAACACCTTCATGTCTTAACCATACGTTATTTATATACATGTTATACTTCAACTTTTATTCCCATGCACGTTTATGATTTTATGTGACACACAAATTACTTATTATCCGGATTAAATACACATTTACACACACACGCACCATAGCTTCACTAGATATGACCACGCACTACGCTTTACATATCTACAAGCTCACTTGACTTATAAAACACCCGCATGATACACAAACCATTTAGGGTTTGGCATGCACTATTCGGTTCACATTTCAAACTAGGGTTTATGTTTATATGACCTCTTACTTATTTAATACATGTTCAAAACTCTTATATGTTTCGTTCAAACCTAGGTTCGCTAATAGGTTATTATGCAAATCCTAGCTCATCTAAGTACTTTACATATTCAAGTTACCATGTTTTACACCTTGGCCAAAACATACACATGGTTCGGTTCACATGCATGTGGTTCGGTTCTCATATACTCGACCTAACCATGATCCGATTCAATAATACTTATTACGTAACATACTCTTTAATACTTATAAGGTTCAAATTGTATGGTTTGTTCTTTGTTGGTTTCATACGGCTCGACACAAAGGAAAAGGAAACACAAGTCGACTAAAACAAACATGCGACAACATATTAACTTAAGGTGCATCAAAGGAAAACGAGAAACACGTTATACCTTAACTTGGTTGAAGCAAAATCTCGACACCAAAGGTTGTAGGGTTCGCAGTGGGAGCAAAGAAAGGAAAGAGAGGCAACCAAAAACTAGGGTTTCACTTTTGAGTTTATGTATTGTATTTATAGCTAGTAACATTTAGTTTAGGGCTTTAGGAGGGGGTTGGGTTCGGCCTAGTCCAACCGAGCACACAAAAACCCACGCCCATATGGGCTTTAGCTCTGAGTCCATCGATCCAAAAATCAAACCAATGGCGAGGCCCAAACTTCTATGCTAGACATTTTAAATCTTTCGTCGTACCAAAATCGATCACGTACATATTTTAGTTAAATTCTAATTATTCGTTAGTTAGGTTTTAATTTTCGTTAAATGATTATAAACGTATTTTACGTATTTTATAATTTTCGTTTCCAAGGGTATTTTAGTCTTTATCTATGTTTTAGATTTTCAGGTTTTACATTCTTAGTCCCCTAAGCCGAGTCATTAAGTACCGCTACATGCTAAATTCATAACAGTGAGTGCCCGGGAGCTAGCAACTTAAACACTCACCCCCAACTTCTTAAGTTCATCCAAGCTGCAAGTAGTGTGATCATTGGTCAAATCAAGACAAGTAGAAGGTCACATTGGTCATATCTTACCCTTCCCGTCTCAGTCTACTTACTTAGGGTAAGTTGGTCATATCTCCTAAATAACTAGCCACTACCGCCATTCAAAACTACCGAAACAAGGGTAGCTACTAACAAACTATGCATGCATACACTTAGAAATAATTATACGGAAGCAATGTAAACGTAAAAAAAAACAATTAAGGTAATTCAGTCCTGTCCACATCATTTGTTGAAGTCCAAAGGAATTCATCCTCTCCTACCCTCTTAAAGTCGCCTCCTACATTTGTTATCATCATACAAAGTTGCAAGATGCCCAAAAACTTTCACCGTGGTCCTTATTTTCTCACACCAATGACTTCTAGTTACTTTGCCATGGATGTCGCTAGAGGGATCCCCATGCAGAGATCTCATCATTTATGGCTTTAATTTAGACAATGCTCCTCATAATCAATTTTGAGCTTCTTCAAGTAGATTTAAGTTAATTTTAGCATCCCTAATTGTATTGCATATGAATCATCGAAGGATAAATCTCCAAACTTAATGTCATGTCTATCACGCTCATGCGAGCATGTCCATTCTGCATCTTTCGAATTATCACCCCCGTTGCAATATTCGCGGAAAGGATTGCATGTAGGCCATGCTCGTGTGGACTCTTCATCAATGATAATTATTGGGGTGCAATAGTGCCTAATCGGTGGTTCCCCCTCTTCTTCAAATGAGAGCTTCTCCAATCTTTCTTCATCAGTGTATGCAGGCCACATGAATTTGTAATCTTTGACCCTATCCTTATCTGTTCCTCCACCGCGAATTTCGTTCCGAGGGTCGTACGAAGCCCATAGATTATACCATTCACCCTTAGTTACGGGTATCTTCTTACACCAGTGATACTTTCTTTTAGATGGGGACAGAGGACATAAATTAATGTCATTGGACCATTCCTTAATAACCTGTGTCCCTAATTTGTCTACCTCGAGAAATCTATATCACCGACGATCCCAGCTACTCTCGTGAATCGATGTTTGGTTACGGCAGAACTCGCTTGTGTCATAGTCCTCGGATTCTTCATAATGCCATGATCGCCGTTGTAACGTAGAAGTTACGCCGTAGAACTCATAAGAGGTGTTACTGCACTTCATTAATCGCTGTCGGAATTTTCACTTGAATCAACTTCCGTGGGAGAATTGGTTGTAACTTGAATCTTCATCAAAAAAGATGACCTTGCATTCCATTGTAGGTTTTGTCCCTTCCGGTTTAGTATTATTCTTCCTTACCTTTTCACTAAGCTTTTCCACCATTGTTTCCGTATCTTTAGGGTTGTGTCATGATTGGAAAGACTTCAATCAGTTGTTTTCCCCGGAATTCTTTTAGCCATTCATCTTGCCCTTTTGTCTTTGTGTCAAGTTTCCAGAATTTTTAATGGTCTCTTCAATATTGGGCTTTTTTCCATAAGGCCCACGGTTATAGTTTCCAAAGCAGTCCTCCATGATAGCCATTACTATTTCATTATCTCCGTGAAAACGGCCGATTTTTTTCCATATTTAGCTTCTTCGATTGGTTTTCTTCAAGTAACGTAAGGACAATTCTTGGTGAGATGTCCTCCTCCACAACTTTCACAACCTACTTGGATGGCATGAATAGTCACTTTGATTTTTAGCATATCTCGACTCAGATTTTCAATTTTGCTAGTGATGGATGCAATTCCGTCAAGATTTCCACCTTGGTTTCTTTTGCTTCCTCTATCGTGCCATTTTTGGGAATGATCAGCCATTTTTTGGATGGCTTCAATTGCAAGAGTAGGAGTCATGTTTGGAATTGGTCCTTGGTAGTCCATCATCTGTCATGTAGTCACGTTTATTCCTTTGTAGAAGATGTTGACCTTTGGTCGGTTGTTTAGATCATGTGTAGGACACTTATAGGAGATCGTTGTATCATCCCAGTTTCTTGATACAACGTTTCATCGCCTTCTTGCTTGAAATTATGGATCTCCAAGAGTTATCGTATATTGACGGTGGACAAGACCTCGATGAAGTGCTTCTTAAATAGAGCACCATGTATCAACTATGCCCGGCTGGAACAATCTTTAGATCCATCTTCTTGCAGCCCCAAAGAAGAGTCATGGGAACACTCTTAGCATAACGGCGTCATGGGGTGCAGACACACCCGGAATGTTGAAAAGGCTTGTGATGTACAAGACATTCTCAACATGCTCATATGCATCTTCGTCCCTGTTTTCTGAAAAAGGGTTAGCATGAAGCTCCCTCATAAATTGGTCTTTAATCTTGAAACGGATATTAGCTCTAATTGCCGGTCTTACGAGCCCCGACCCTTGTTCTTCTCTTGTCAACGCCAAGTATTCTTCAAGAGTGAGGTCATCAATGTTAACAACTTCCATGGTACCTGAAACTTGAAAAGAGATTGTGAGAATTTGAGAAAAGTTTTAAAACAAAAATGAAAGACTTAATAGAAATCCTAATATAACTCCTAGCAACGGCGCCAAAAACTTGATGCAGGTTTTACTGACCAGGTTTTAATATTTATAATTACTCGTTATACCTATGGTCTACCCTAATGCACTAACGGGCAGTGTGCCCTGATGGGTGCTGATGTAGTATTTGGTAAAATCGAGGTCGTCCCAAGAGCTATGTGTGCGGATTTAAACTAAGTCTAGGTGTCACAGATTTTAATATGATTTTGATATAATTAACTACTAAAGCAAATAAAGGCGAGGGTTGTGATCAATAAAGGAGAGGGGTGCTAACCTAGTTACTCATCCTAATTAGTAGTGTTTACGTCTAATTACTTCCAATTACTTTAGGTGGGGTCAAAGACGCTAGGACAACATTTGGTCAGTTCGTCCTAACCTATTAGCAAAGGGTCCCCACCGAGAAATCAGGTGACCCGTCATAAGTCCAGTTGTTCTTAGTCCCCTAAGCCAAGTCATTAACATACTAGATTCATAACGAAGGAGTGCTCGGGCTAGCAACTTCAAACACTCACCCCTACTTCTTAAGTTCATCCAAACGGTAGGCTTATCGGTTGGTCAAATCGCACAAGTAGAAAGGGTCGTGGAGTTGGTCATATCTTACCCTTCCTGTCTCGCTCTACTTACTTAGGGTAAGTTGGTCATATCTCCTAAATAACTAGTCACTACCGCCATTCAAAATTCTTTGAAACAAGGGTAGCTACAAATAAACTATGCATGCATACACTTAGAAATAATTATACGGAAGCAATGTAGCATAAACAAAATAATTAAGGAATCATAACTAGGCGGCACCAGAGGTGCTTAGCCGCTCATATTAATTATAACAATCGATTCAATATTTAACATCAAGAAATACATGAATTGAAAGTAAAGAAAAGATAAAAAGCTAATGCTTATCCTAGGGGAGTGATTTCTCCCTTGGAGATAGCTCCGTATGCTCCTCTAGATCAGCCTTCGACTTCTAGTCACGTTCACTTTGTGTTGTATGAAATGCTTTGAAATGCTGGAAATCGTGGGGTATTTATAGGCGGATCTGTTCTGGCGTAACTAATTATAAGGATTCGCCGTAACATACAATTAATTTGCACTAATAATCTTTGGTTCTGGTAACTATGAAAGGGGAGTTGCATCTCTAATAAATCTTGGTTCTGCCCGTAATTGATGCAAGAGTTATGGCATAGCTTGCAGTGGCGCGAAACCTCATTTGACCTAGTTGGTTACGCCGTAATCTTTGGGAGAGTTACGCCGTAGATCATATGTAATCGATAATTTATAAATATAAAACGTGATCTAAGAAATATAGCATCAAGTTTTTGGCGATGCTCTTAGGAGATAGAAATGAGATATTATATGATTTTTGGTCAGATTATGTTGATACAAAAGTTGGTCGTTCCTTATTTGGACTCCGGTTCCCGTATCAATTAGACCTTGATGCTTGAGACCTGCGCACTAAGAAAACAGGAAACACCGTTAGGCTTATCATGGGATTGTCTCTCATAATTATCCTCCGGCGTGAGAGTAAGTAATCGGTTTTTAGGGTTTAGTGGAGAGTTAGGTTTTGTGATCGTACCTTTAATGAGGGCCGAGATGCCCTTTATATACACGCGAAATCCTTGTTGGTTTGGTGTTCCAACCTTTCGGCGTATCCCGTCTAAGTCGGTCGGTTGATACATATCCATAAATAAGAGATATCGATATCAAGACCATAAATAACCGGGTTTGGGACTTCGTAGCCCAAACCGTTACGTGTTAGCCCACTCGTCTGGGATAAGTGTTGTAGCGTCCATTGGTGGGGTTCATGACCCGAATCGGACTATACGTCATCATGTCCCCAGTCCTAGTATCGCGCAAGGTGGAACCCGCGGATGCTAGACTAATAACTGTAGCAAATATATTCCTCGAAGCGTAGCGAGGAAGCTTCAAAGTTTTCCGACTAAGAGAAGATCAGATGGATCCAGATCTAATTAGGTCAAATATATCCCCGTAAAATGTGAAAGAGTGGGTGGAGGGTGTGCCCGCGTCGGCATCTCCTATCCACGTTTAGAATAGTGGGGTCCATGTCAATCATCGCATAGATGTGGAACCCTATATATTCACCTCCTTCCCTTTGTGGTTATCACAAGAGGAAAAAGCATTTCCACCATTATCAAAAAAGCTCGAAATATCAACCAAGAAACCCATGAGACTTTTAAAGGTAACGGTCGTGCGCATTCAAAATCTCATCATGGTTCTTGGATTAACCGACTTCTCATCCGGATATAACCGAGGACGAACTTCGTGAGTTCACCGAGTATTATATCCTTTCGGCTGCTGCATCCGGTAGTTCCGCTGCGCACGCTGTCGATAGCGATTTCCCGGAAGGAAAGTGGGGTGGGTATACACACGTTTTTTTGAATTTGCAAATCAACGTGTGCCTATATCCTTATTCTTGTGTGACGTTCTAAATTAATATCGCCTGCACATATCCCAACTGCCTTTGTATAGGCGCAACAAAAATAACAAACTTTGAGGTGAATTGCCGTTTGTTGGCGATTAACCCCACCATCTATCTCTTCCTACCAAGCTTTACCATACGCCGTGGTCAAACGGGTGGGTTTCTTTACTAAGCGCCGCAGGACGGGCCGCAGTTGTTATAATCGAAATTAGACGCGCTTAGGAACCGGAGAGAAAATTTTTCGGGGTTGATGAGGCGTTGTTCCCCGGGGCCGGCTTCTATACCCAAAGTTCGCTATCGGAAGGATGAGCCCACTCCACTGGAACGTGGCGGATGATGCGAACGATAAACGCCAATAGTATTCCCATCAATTCCTATCCAGGAATTTTGGTGCACATGGGCATCGGGCCGCAACTATTTCGATAGTCCGACGAGGTTCCAACCTTCCTAGACGCAAATGACCTGCATGGGTGCTCGCCCTTCCTTCTCCTTTTCTTTATTAGTGTGAGCATTTCTTTTCACCTTTGTATTTTATATAACTCTTATTTTTGTTTGTTTCTTGTCGCTGAGATGGACTTGTTCGGCGTTGTTAAGCAGCAAGACCCCGAGTCACCGTGGGGTGCGCTCCTCGAGAGAAGGATAAATCCCATTTTGGATACTACAGGCGCCATGGAGATGGATCACGGAGGAATTGATAAGTGGCTCCCCATTGTGCCGGAGGCGCCCTTGCCTTGTGCGCAGTGCCCGACCCGTGGAGCTTTCACCACGCAGACGTATCGGAGCGTGGGGGTCCTCGTGTAGATCCGCAGGAGGCGTACCCAGGTAAAGCGCAAGAGGCGCTCGTGGTGATGGCGCAGCCCATCCAGGAGAAAACGTCATGTCATTCGTGGACGTGGGTAGTCGCCATCGAGCGATGCATCGCCCCCTCGTGCAACCGAGACGTTCCCCAAGTAAGTATTATCGCCGGCACTTATCACATTCCTGTTTATGTTATGAAATAATCATTAATTTTTTCTTTGCTTGCAAGTGTTGAAGCTTGCGGGGTTCTTCTTGAGCGCTCAGAGAGTCACCACCCGAGGCGAAGTCCTTCGCTACCGACTCTTCCGAGCCAAGAATCGGCGCCCGAGCCGTTGGCATCCGGGATGTGCCAATGGACCGCCTTGTTGAGGAGCTTGTTGGTTGGCTACGCTGCGCACCGTGCTACATTGGTTCGCGAACTAAGGTCAAGGTATTCTAGGGAGAGTAGCTAGAGCGCATTGAAGGATAAGCAAATTGCGCGCTGGCGGAGGCGCTGGGTGGCCGCTGCGGGCAGAGGCGGTGAGCTCCTATGCCAAAACACTTGCTGGAGAAAAGATGTCGTTGCTTACCCAAGTGAGCCAGGGGAGCGCGTGCCGCATTAGAAGATTATAAGGCTACTTGCTTCTGGGCTCTTAAATATTTGGAGAATGGGAAGAACGAGCACTTCTCTCGATTGGAGGAGTTTCGTGCAACCGTGGAAGGCTTGAAGAAGGAGATGAAGCTACGCAAGCTCATCATCCACACTGATGAAGAGCTATACCTCAGTGGTTTCCACGATTGCCGAGCAGTGGCTCATCAGCCATGGTTTGTGCCTTGCTGCCCTCAACACTTTGGAATCTCGAGAGGTGAAGGAGACCTTCGGTATTGTTCAATATGCGTGTTGGCGTGGCAAAGGCGGAGGCCATAGAAAGAGCTTCATGAGAGCGACTTTGACAAGGCAAGCCGCACAGTGCGGGTATAATGGCGTGCCTATGATGATCCGTCACCGCGATGGAGAAGATGAAGCCGTTGAACCTTCCCTCGATTGCCCAAGTTGGAGCGTGACCAAGATTATCCCATAGGTTTGATTATGGAGGGGTTAACCTTGGCCCGACACTTTCTGCGATGATGCAGGAGGCTAACCGACTAATTTTGAAGCTGACGTGTCACACCGCAAGTGCCTATCTTTGCTCGTCCACGCGATATCTTGAACCCTTTGCGCTTGAGAAGGAAATCCCTTTGAAAGCATCCTTAGAAGCCCATGCCATAAGGCTTGCAAAGAATAAGGGCGTGAAGGGAAAGGCCATTCTTTGTGGTCTTGGCGCAGCGCATATCCCGAGATCGTGGTACCCATTAGTGTGGCAACGGTATTGCGCCAGGATTATGATCTATTGAAGAGACTTAAAGAGGCTGGGGACGCTGCGTACCGTGTTGAGAGCTCACATCTTAGACGTTGTAATAGTATATAGGCTATAGCATCTTTGTAGATATCCTTCTGTATGAACTTGTGGTCCATAATGAAATTTCCCTTTTTTTTGTTGAAGGTGTGTTGATCCATATGTTTTATCGAATGTGGTTGCGATTATAATGTTTATACTTAGTTATCTGTCTTTGCATAAAAAACGTCCACGTTGTCTAAGAATCAAACAGTTATATAAACGCGAATAGTATATGAAGTCCATAATCGTGTATGAAAATCATGATTTAATGTACTTGAAACATAATTTCTAAGTACTTGTATCATAATCGTGTATGGTGTGATATGCAGCGTCTTTGTAATATCATATCAAGGAGTCAAGAGTCTTGATTCCTAGTTTGTTAAACGCGCACAGTGTGCATAGTTGCGCATCCGTCGTGGGATGCACATTGAACTTATTCCAACGTCTTGAGAATAAGGTGTTTAACAAGGATGCATGATCCGATGTTGATGGGTTTGCAACCCTCTTACTCAACGAGTTATTTAGTAGGTTTACTCATCCTTTTACCATCGTGGGTTTTAGTAAGTGCATGCACGCCATGTAGGCAAAAGATAATATAATAACAATGTTGAGACATAAATAATATGTAAATAACAAAGTGAAATGTGTCGCGGAGTTAGCTTGAAACCGCGACGTTTTATTAATACTTGCGAGTTTTTGTAAAAAAGAAAAAAGACATTTGCCTAAGTAAAACAGAATGTAAATACACGGATACTTATTGAGTACTTTACTAAAGTGTGGGGGTGTCCGTGCGGTGGGCCGTAGCCTTTCCTAAAGATAACATCGTTTGAGATTGCAAATGTTCCATGTGCGTTGTAGCTCACGATCATCCATGTCACGCAGCTTGTACGCGCCCTTTCCTAATGCTTCAATGACCTCATAAGGTCCTTCCCACTTTGGTCTAAGTTTTCCTGTATATTCTGCATGGCTCGCATCATTGGCGCGATATACAAAGTCGCCTGGTATGAATGAGGTGCCTCGAACTTTAGCATCGTAGTATCCTTTCATTTTTGACTTAGCTCTCGCCTCACATATAGCTGCGCGTTCGCGCCTTTCTTCCAACATGTCCAAGTCTATACGTCATTCATCGTCATTGGTTGTGACATTAACTTCGGTAGTACTAATAGTTGGCATCCCAATTTCGGTTGGTATGACGGCTTCTGTCCCATAGACAAGAGAAAAAGGAGTGTCTCCAGTGCTGATTTTGATTGTCGTGCGGTGTGCCCACAAAACATGCGATGATTCCTCCACCCACCTCCCTTTGTGTTTGTCTAAGCGTGCTTTAATTCCTTCACCCATACTACGATTTACGCTCGACACCAAACCATTGGTTTGTGGGTGTTTAACTGACGCAAGTGTCTTGGCAATATTTAGTTTCTCGCACAATTCCTTGAAAGGGTTGTCACAGAATTGTTTTCCATTGTCCGAAATGATTTCCCCAGGTAATCCGAAACGGCATACAATTGTAACCACCCCCATTTTTAGGTTACTTTTCATTTTCGAGAATTTACTATTCACATTCACTATTCATCTCGTAAAATTTTTAATCCACATTCTCGTAAGATAAATTATTTTAGTAATAACCTGAGAGTTCGAGCATCGTTAGATCATTTTCGCAAAAGTTATTAAGTAAACATCGTTTTAAAGTTTCGTTTTAGACGGTCCACCGCTTTTATACATCACGCAAGCATAACGAAAATCAATCATGACAATTTTCCTCGCATCAGATAAATTTTTAGATCACTCATGATTAATTTGAGAATTTTAAAGATTTATTATTTTTAATATTACCAAATAAGCCCAAATACAGAACAAAACTAAACTTACGTTTTAAACAATTCTATTTACATCAAGACTTAACGATTCCTGCACTGTGTTTCTAATAGGTTTTTGAAACTTTTACATTTTTGGAAAATTCAAACATATTTCCCTCCTCCTTTGACCATAAAGAAATTAAGCTTGTATGCGTTCTACATTTTGCTTAAATTGCGTAACTTTTAAACTTCGTATAATCTGTTAAGTTATCCCAACGTATGACGAAAACCACATTTTGACATCTCATATCACTTTTAGACTAATTTTAGTCTACTCTAAATAAATTCACGATCATTTCCCTGAAATTTCGTTCTTTTCTAATAAACTGCGAATTAAGCGTTTTTGACCCGTAATTCTAGTTTTAAGCAGCGTTTTTGCACCCAATAAGACTTATCACTCATTTTATATTTTTAGATAGAGTATAATGATGATTTTAATCATTCCTATAAGTTTCATATTTTTACGACACCCGGTTTTACGTTTCATGAATTAAATACTTACCGTTAGCGATTTTCGGAACCAAACTACACTCCGTAAAATCAAGATAATATCAAAAAATTCCAATCTTATCACCACCTCACCATGAAAACGTGTAAAGACACATGTAGGGAGGATATTTGATCTTTCCTTAGATCATTACAAGTATACAACTTAACCATGGTTAGTTTTTAACCCAATATATAGTTAACTCCTAAATTTTTCCTATAAATACCAAGCTAAATCACTTCATTTTTCTTGCACCACCCCTTCTTAACATCTAAAGTCCTAAACCTAAAGGCATTTATTATAGATCTTGTAAGAATATTCGTGTGTTCTTGAAGAAAACTAGCGTTTGATCTTCGTTCTTGGAAGTTTTCAAGAAAGAGTCGTTATAATCTTCAAATAACTTCAAGTCTCCAAAAAGACGTTGTTATAATCTTCATTTCTACTTCTGGTTCTCAAGAAGGCGTTGTTATAATCTTCTAATAGCCTTGGGTTTTCGAAGATTGCAAATTCTACGTCGAAGCTCCGCTAATATTTTATTTTTCCATAATACACAAGTGTCCTATATTAAGGTAAGTATTTATAAGACTCAAACTTATTTAAATACTTATAAACTTGTTAGTTTATTTATTGTAATTATAAACTCTTAATGTATAATATTCAAGTAATCAAAATCTATGTTTTAATTTATTGAGCACTACAACACTAGGGAACTTCATGTGAGGGGTTTCATTTGAGTAAAACGTATTGACGAGTTGCTGGATTTACGATTTAAAGTGTCCTAGCTCCTTGAACGTTTACTGCATGACCTCTGAATTATGATGGCCCGAACGGTAGTACAATATCTATAAACTAAATATGTTTTCACATATTAAAGATCTTTCTATAAACACCAAATGATAATTGACTACATCATGATCAACATAGAAATATATATAGAATGGTTTATGTTTTCCTAAACATTATTCCAAACCTAAGTCGCAATATTCTATTTTAGGTTGCTCGTAGAAGTTCTCACGGCATATCCATCATTCTCATTATACATTTGATATCATTCATTAAGGTGAGTTCATAGCCCCACTTTCTATTATTTAATTGTTTTACAAACTCTTGGGAGAAATACATGCTTTATTTTAAACCAAACAAATTGCTTTCAAACAAAAGCGGGCTCAAGTATCACAACGTATTGAGGCAGACGTATCAAACAAAAGCGGGCTCAAGTATCACATACTTGAGGCAGCCGTACCTATATATACTTATCTGATTGTTTTATTAGCACTAAGTTTCCGCATTTGCCAAACTTAAGTCCCTTAATCATCAATCATTAATCACTATCTGAGAGTGGGCGCGAATATTGTGAATAGATCTATTGGGATTGACGAATCCCGTTTGTGTTGGCCCCATTAAAGGCAAACAAACGCACTATATTTGAGTAACATTGGTAAAAACGGCAATTTTACCTGATAGGGCACGCACCGACATTTTCTCCAATTAATTTTGGAACACGTTAACGCCTTGATTGCATGATGACTAGTCTAATAATAACTGTTTTGGTTTTCAAACCATTGGTGTGAATTTATAACTCACACTACAAACATAATGTGTTCAACCATCAAACAAACTCTATGAATTCACTCAACCTTTGTGTTGACAGTTTTAAGCATGTATTTCAGGTCCATAATGTCGGAAGTTGGCACGGAAGAGCAAGGACTAGATCAAGAAGGCTATAAATTTTATTATCATTCGAAAACCAATTTAATGTATTTTGTAAACTTGGAACCATCTGGGACCTCATTTTTGTAAACTCTGATATTTATATAAATCGAATGATAAATCTTTTAAAACGACTCCATTAGAGTTCGTTTTCTATTGTTATGATTGTTGTGCCATGAAGTAACACCCAGTTTGAATTCGGCTGCGTATCACGAAATTGGGGGTGTTACAGATTGGTATCAGAGCCACAGTTATAGAGAAACGGGTCTAATTGTGACTTAAACTATAACCACTTTACAAACAAAACATTTTATAGCCTTCCGTTCTCCGTGCCTTCCATCCTCCAGACGATTATGTGACTTTTAGGCATTTTAAGCTATACAAACATACTAGTATATTGATATATACACTTGACATAATTTCAATTATAAACAAAGTACTCAACATATCTGCGTATGCCTATTCTAAGGCATTACAGAACAATCATATTTTCCTAATCTCCCAATCATGCATCTACTCGTGCTTTTTAGGATTACGAAAATTTATCCAAGACATTGTAACTGACTACAATGGTCTTTCCTACTTCCCAGACATTGTGGGTTACACAATGGTCTCTTCATCATTCTCAAGACATTGTGGGTTACACAATGATCTCTCTATCATTTCTCAAGACATTGTGGTTTACACAATGGTCTCTTCATCACTTCTCAAGACATTGTGGGTTACACAATGATCTCACCATCATTTCTTAGACATTGTGAGTTACACAATGGTCTCTATTATTTCCTAGACATTGTGAGTTACACAATGGTCTCAACTATTTCTCAGACATTGTGAGTTGCACAATGGTCTCAACTACTCCTCAGATATTGTAAGTTATACAATAGTCTCTAAAAATTATCTTCTAAAAATTATATGATATCGTTTTGCATGAAACCTGTCACAGTCTATCAATTTCCCTAATGGAAATACAAGAAATAGGATTTCTAAAGGACAAAGTGACTCATCATCTACAAAAGCTGAAGTTCAGCAACTTTCTCTACATTCATCAAAATTCTCTTTTGAAACTTTCATTGTTAAATGTCCGTGAATCTTAGAATTACTTAAGATTTCCTTTCTTTTCCACACGTATCTACCCATACTATCTTCTATGCAAAGGAATGTGAAAACATAGGTTACAAGTCTTTTATGGCCAGGACTTGCAACTGGATGGTTTGATATCGCCTTCGCTTAGTGGACAATTTCTCAAAAGCTATGAACATATCACAAGTATACCTAATTTAGGTATTTGAAAAATTTATCGAACCTCGGCTAAATATAGCCTAATCACCTATATTTAACCTTGGGATAATGGATCATAGTCTGATTAACTATGTTCGACTTAAATTTTTTCAAACACTCAAAACAGTTATACAAGGGTTATATTCAGGTTAATTTCCTACTTTAACTCGGTAAACCACCAAAATTCATTAAAAAGATCTAGAGACACGATAGTGTCTTACCACTCAGCAAAATCTTAACATCTTATTTATACTACCTAATTTCATTCTTAAAAGTTTTCATTTATGAAATAATCCTAACTACGATCTTTGGATAGTCATCAAATCTTCTCGTCATTCCTTAGAAGTACTAGCCTGATTAGATTTCAAGGATATCATTCCGCCATATTCCTTTAAAAATTCACTTTTAAAACATACTTGACATCTCTACCTAAGAATAATGGTAAGCGTACGCTACACTCTTCTAATCGTCAACATATCACATCATTATCTTAACCCCATTGAAATTCAGTATGTAAAACTTCACAGTATCACGTTTCTTTGAAACACTAGTAGACATAAACACTATACGATATAACCTTCATCTCGAAACCACCTAAGACAGGATCAACTTTAGAAATGGTTTGGATAACTACTTGCCACTAGCAAGACTTTCCCTACATCGATAGTTATCACATCATTACAAACCATTTCACATCAACAATATCTTACACCTTTGATTAACAACAGTTACCCCAACAACAACAAAACTGTTCCATTTTGATGCACTATATAGACGAAAGTATTAGTTAACCAATTGATAGGCTAAGGTGTTCAGAGATCACCCATGAAACAACTAAGGAAACCATACAAATACAAATTAGGCTCCATGCCGCACACTATCACCAAAAACTCCATGTTAGAAATTAAGGTTTTATTGATAGCCTCGATACAATAAGATATGATTCGTTTCGAGAATCGAGAAAAGCCAAACTTTAGGTATAGTGGACTCTATAAAATTTTAACAAAACCCTTTAGGTTACCAACTTAAGCCACATGGTACATAATACATTCTATGACTAGAAACTTGAGAACACAAAGATTAAAATTTGGCGTATACATCCACATTTCCCTAGACAATTCAACATCGGGTAACACACCATGAATTCCGGGACAAAATTCCCATTAAGGGGTGAGACTGTAACCACCCGCATTTTTAGGTTACTTTTCATTTTCAAGAATTTACTATTCACATTTACTATTCACATTCACTATTCATCTCGTAAAATTTTTAATCCACATTCTCGTAAGATAAATTATTTTAGTAATAACCTGAGAGTTCGAGCATCGTTAGATCATTTTCGCAAAAGTTATTAAGTAAACATCGTTTTAAAGTTTCGTTTTAGACGGTCCACCGTTTATACATCACGCGCATAACGAAAATCAACTCTAACAATTTTCCTCGCATCAGATAAATTTTTAGATCACTCATGATTAATTTGAGAATTTTTAAGATTTATTATTTTTAATATTACCAAATAAGCCCAGCGCAGAACAAAACTAAACTTACGTTTTAAACAATTCTATTTACATCCAGACTTAACGATTCCTGCACTGTGTTTCTAATAGGTTTTTGAAACTTTTACATTTTTTGGAAAAGTCAAACATATTTCCCTCCTCCTTTGACCATAAAGAAATTAAGCTTGTACGTTCTACATTTTTGCTTAAATTGCGTAACTTTTAAACTTCGCGTATAACTGTTAAGTTATCCCACGTATGACGAAAACCACATTTTGACATCTCATATCACTTTTAGACTAATTTTAGTCTACTCTAAATAAATTCACGATCATTTCCCAGAAATTTCGTTCTTTTGATAAACTGCAATTAAGCGTTTTTGACCCGTAATTCTAGTTTTAAGCAGCGTTTTTGCACCCAATAAGACTTATCACTCATTTTATATTTTTAGATGGAGTATAATGATGATTTTAATCATTCCTATAAGTTTCATATTTTACGACACCCGGTTTTACGTTTCATGAATTAAATACTTACCGTTAGCGATTTTCGAAACCAAACTACACTCCGTAAAATCTAGATAATATCATAAAAATTCCAATCTTATCACCACCTCACCATGAAAACGTGTAAAGACACATGTAGGGAGGATATTTGATCTTTCCTTAGATCATTACAAGTATACAACTTAACCACGGTTAGTTTTTAACCCAATATATAGTTAACTCCTAAATTTTTCCTATAAATACCAAGCTAAATCACTTCATTTTTCTTGCACCACCCCTTCTTAACATCTAAAGTCCTAAACCTAAAGGCATTTCTTATAGATCTCGTAAGAATATTCGTGTGTTCTTGAAGAAAACTAGCGTTTGATCTTCGTTCTTGGAAGTTTTCAAGAAAGAGTCGTTATAATCTTCAAATAACTTCAAGTCTCCAAAAAGACGTTGTTATAATCTTCATTTCTACTTCTGGTTCTCAAGAAGGCGTTGTTATAATCTTCTAATAGCCTTGGGTTTTCGAAGATTGCAAATTCTACGTCGAAGCTCCGCTAATATTTTATTTTTCCATAATACACAAGTGTCCTATATTAAGGTAAGTATTTATAAGACTCAAACTTATTTAAATACTTATAAACTTGTTAGTTTATTTATTGTAATTATAAACTCTTAATATATAATATTCAAGTAATCAAAATCTATGTTTTACGTATTGAGCACTACAACACTAGGGAACTTCATGTGAGGGGTTTCATTTGAGTAAAATGTATCGACGAGTTGCTGGATTTACGATTTAAAGTTTCCTAGCTCCTCGAACGTTTACTTGCTGACCTCTGAATTATGATGGCCCGAACGGTAGTACAATATCTATAAACTAAATATGTTTTCACATATTAAAGATCTTTCTATAAACACCAAATGATAATTGACTACGTCATGATCAACATAGAAATATATATAGAATGGTTTATGTTTTCATAAACATTATTCCAAACCTAAGTCGCAATATTCTATTTTAGGTTGCTCGTAGAAGTTCTCACAGCATATCCATCATTCTCATTATACATTTGATATCATTTATTAAGGTGAGTTCATAGCCCCACTTTCTATTATTTAATTATTTTACAAACTCTTGGGGGAAATACATGCTTTATTTTAAACCAAACAAATTGCTTTCAAACAAAAGCGGGCTCAAGTATCACAACGTATTGAGGCAGCCGTATCAAACAAAAGCGGGCTCAAATATCATATACTTGAGGCAGCCGTACCACTATATACTTATCTGATTGTTATTAGCACTAAGTTTCCGCATTTTCCAAACTTAAGTCCCTTAATCATCAATCATTAATCACTATGTGAGAGTGGGCGCGAATATTGTGAATAGATCTATTGGGATTGACGAATCCCGTTTGTGTTGGCCCCATTAAAGGCAAACAAACGCACTATATTTGAGTAACATTGGTAAAACGGCAATTTTACCTCGATAGGGCACGCACCGACATTTTCTCCAATTAATTTTGGAACAAGTTAACGCCTTGATTGCATGATGCTTAGTCTAATAATAACTGTTTTGGTTTTCAAACCATTGGTGTGAATTTATAACTCACACTACAAACATAATGTGTTCAACCATTGTTAGCCTTAATAATTTTTATTAGAAGTGATGGTCATTCACATTTAGGAACTTTGTAACGTGTGTTAGATATCGTGATAGAATAGTCAACGGGCTCGTGGATTGGACTAAGCTAAATGGGTACTAGTTATGTAAGGCTTGCCTTTTATCCAATCCAACCCATGTCCAAGCCCAAGAAGCCCATAAGAAAGCCTTTTAGGGCATCAAGTCCCTTGGACTATAAATACCCTCAAATGGTCATTTGAGGGGTGTGCTTGAAAGTGTGTGTGTGTGTGTGTGTTTTCCTTTGAAGCAATATAACAACTTATTGTTTCATCTTTCTTCTCTCTATCTCTCTAAACATACATACGAATTCTATCATTCAAGTCACCAAGTTCTTATCTTAATCTTTCTTATACGCGTATGTGTTAGTGCTTAGTATTCACAAGCATAACTGTTCGTGTTTGTTGGGTTTGCTTGTTATAGTGATAATGTATACGTGATAAAAGGGGTTTTACAATTGGTATCAATCGCCTAACAATGGTTTGGGAGTGTTTGGTTGAAGTTTTTTTTTTGTGTTGTTACGCGTAGTTCGTTCTCAAGAGTGTCACGCTTAAAGCTTTAATTTTTGCACTTAAAATTCAAGATTCTTGTGGTTTAAGGTTTATTTGGTGCTAAAGTTTCAGTTTTTTGCAAAAGTTCGAAGCTTTACGTGTTTTGGTTAAGTTTTAAACTCGTGTTTTTGAAAGTGGTCATTTCTACTCGTAACTTTTATAAGCACTTTGGGTGAAAAAGGTCAAAAGATTTGTGTTATTGGAGTGTTTTTAAGGCTATCTGTGCAAAAGAAATCATTTGAATCATTGGAAATTTCTTACGAGTAGAAGTCAAAAGGTCAAAACCCTAGTTTTCTACTCATAACTTTTTGGTGAAGAATCTTCGAGCTTTAACGGTTACTCAGTGCTTCCCTCACTTGGATAAGTGTGTGGAACACTTCGACTTGTGGATATCCCTTACTGTGACAGTTTACGCATAAGCATAAACTCTTACGAGTAGAACTCTACGCATAAGATCACACTTACGCTTAAGGTTTTACGACTAAGTTTTTTTGTCTACGCATAAGCCTAAGGTTACGCGTAAGATACTTTCTACGCATAAGATCCTACGCTAAGGAATCCTAAGGAATCGCCTAAGATCCTACGCATAAGCTTCCTACGCATAACATCCTACTCGTAACCATTTCCTACTCGTAATTTCTGTTTCTACGCCTAAGCACCAATTCTACTCGTAACTCCTTTTCTCTAAGTCTACGCCTAAGTTTTCAAAAAAAAAAAGTTTTTTGGCGGGAAAAATTGAGTAAAATTTAAATTTTTGAGGAGACTAAACATTCAATTTTTACGTGAGATTCAAATTTTGGTTTAACTGTGAAAATTTTGGTCAAAAATTCAAATTTTTGGGCCTAAATTCAAATTTTTCGGGTCAAAATTGTCATAACCCAAATTTTTCATACGTCCTTAGAATTGATTTTTATAGTGAATTTCAAATTTTGGGCGAAAATTTTTGAACCAAGGTTACGAAAACGACTTTCAAAACACCTCAACCGAGTTTAATCGTCATCAACCACAACTCCTTTATCGTTGAATCGATCCTACATCAACTTTATCGGATCATACCTTCATCAATGGCAACTCAACAAGACATTCATGCAGCCGGTCTGAAAACCGACCTCTTATGTTGGCAAAAGGTGGTTATCTTCAATGGACAAGTCGTATGCTTCGTTACATCAAGACCAAACCTAATGGAAAACTCATGATTAAATCCATTCAGGATGGACCCTTCAAGCCTCGACAAGTTCATGTACCGGGAAATGCAGATGCAACACCTCCCGTCCAACCATCTTCTAGTCTTCAATACGAATCTGAATACACTGCAGAGGATCAGAAACAAGTCGAAGCAGATGACATGGCAATTCATATTATCCAACCGGGTTTACCTATAGACATCTTTGCTGCGGTAGACAGTTGTGAAACTGCTTTCGATATGTGGGAACGTGTTAGACGACTTTGTCATGGAACGAAAATTGGTCATCAAGACATGGAGAACAAGTTGCTAACTGAATGGGAAAAGTTCACATCTACACCAGGAGAATCCATTGAATCCTACTATGGAAGGTTTTGCACTTTGATGAATGAGCTAATCGAAAACAAGCTGACACCCAGAACTATCGTTCAAAACATCAAGTTCCTGAACAATCTTCCGGAAGAATGGGGACGATATGTCACTATTGTCAACCAAACAAAAGACTTACATCGGGTGAACTTTGATCAACTAAACGATTTTCTGAAACAAAACCAAGTGAAGCGTGAAAGAAGTCGGAAAGAAAGATTGGCAAAGAATCATGATCCATTGGCACTTATTGCAAAGACTCAACCTTCGGTGAATACACAACAACAAGCTTCATCATCTTCCAACAACAACAACTTGCGGCAATACATTCCACAACCACCACAACAATTCTATCCACAAGAACAACAAGTCTTTCAACAACAGATCCACAATACCAGGAACAAGGAATCACAGATCTCGAATCTGATCAAGAAGACCCTATGTCCCAAATACTTTCTCTCTTGGGAAAAGTAATCAAAGGTCGCTATTCCACACCTACTAACAACAACCAAAGGATATCATCAAACACTCGCAACAGGCAAATTGCTCAACCGGGAGTGAATATGGGTCATCCAGGACAAATGGTTGGAGTTATGGAATCAGCAGGATATGCTACTGGATTTCGTATGGGTAATCAGTGCAGTTCCGTATCGTGGTAATCAGTTGGGTCAGAATGTTGGAAATCGATGGGATGAATGTTGGGAATAGAGCATGGGTAATCGAATGGGTATGTTGCAGCTCCATCATTGGGAATTATGGAAATGTGCATCGGGTAATCGATAAGTGTTACAACTGTCAAGAAGTGGGTCACATGGCAAGAAACTGTCCCACTAAGCCGCACAAAAAGAATGGTGATTTTCTTCGGAAAGCTGCTCTGTTAGCAGATAAGCAAGAAGCGGGTTAGCTTGAGTGCTGAGGAAAATTATTTTTTCGCTATTGTGGATGAATTGGAAGACCTCGAGGAACTCAATGCGAATTGCATCTTCATGGAAAATATTCAGGAAGCTAAGTATGACACTGAGTCAAACTCACCTCCTGTCTATGACGCCAATACAGTATCTGAGGTACCAATCACTGATCCATGCTATAACAATGTCATATTTGATGTGTTTACTCATGACGAACAGCATTCTGTGACATCAGCACCTACTTATGATACATACATGGACAATCCGAGTTGTAGCAATACTAACTCGAGACTCCAGATGTGGATCCAAGTGGAGGCTGTGTGGCACAAAATACGAGGACCGATGAGGAAACACGTGATTATGTTGAATCATTAATCAATCAATGTGGCATTGAAGTTGAGAAAGTTAGAACGGTCAATCGCAAAGTTAAGGCCGCGAATGCTAAATTGACCGCTGAGCTTGAGAGTTACAAGGAGCAAGCCAGAGCCTATGAATTTCATACAAACAAAATTTCAGAGTTAGAAATTGGTTATCGAGATTCTGTTTTAAGAGAAAAAGATTTGCAACTCAAGTATGACACACTTGATGTGAATCTGAATTTGAAAATCAAATCTTTAAACAAGGAAATTTCGGATCTAAATGACCAACTTTCTAAACAAAAAGCACTGTTTTATGATCTTGAAAAAGAGAAGAAACAGTTGATTGCTGATTTTGCAAAACGAGAAGATTCTCTTCTTGATGAAATTCTCGATAAAACGGAAAAAAATCAAGAAATTGGATAATTTGCTTCTTACAACGGGTCATTCCGCTAAGAAAATCAAGATGCTTTCTAATCAAGTAAATCCGATTTTTCATACTACAAATAAAATGGCTCTTGGTAACTCACCTCCTGGTTTCCTCAAGAAAGCTCGAAATCTCGAAATGTGTTGCACAATGGAAAACCTTTGCATGAACCCATATCTGTGCATGATTCTCTTGAAACGTTGGAACTATCTGAGGAGATTAGATCAAAAATGAAACAAAAACATCCGGAAATCAAACCAATTGATTATAACACATGGAACAAAATTAATGGTATTTCGTTTGTTTCTCAATCAACGTTTTCCACCAAACCAAGTGTTTCAAACAAAGTGTCAACACCAGTGTCACAATTCTCAATTTTTGGTCATTTCTCAAAACAATTCACGTTTCACAATTTCATCATTTATCGTAAACTAGCTTTGCGTGTTCCAAATTCGCGTAACCTTTATGGTTTAGCGTCGAATTCATGATCATATCATCACGAACATTTCATATGGACTAAGTTTAGTCTACATTTCATTAGCATCATTTGCATCATGTTAGTTCATTCATGACATTTCATTTCACATTTAACGCGTAATTTTTATATTAAATAAACGTTATCGCGTGAGTTATTATTTTGAATATTTAATCCGTTACTTCCAAAAATGATCCCGAGATATTTTTATACCTACATTTAGTTATAAAAACTATATTTTTTAGTTTACCTAGTGTTTTAAATTTATTTGGTATATAAATCGTTAAAGTTATATTATTACGACGCTTTTCTTAAAAACTACACGAAAATTTTTATATCACTCAAATTTCACAAGGAATGTATTTTTACAATTTTTATTATCTCATTACATTCTATTTTGATCTATTGAAAATTTACTTGTACCTAAAAACTACCATTTACCTTAACTTGAATATATTTCACTTACACTTTTCTTACAAATTATACAAATATACATTTACACATTATATATGAAAAAAAAAATAATAATATTGATGAAACACAACCCCAAAAATCCGGCCCTTAGGGGAGGGATTTCATTTAATGTAGTTGGTAAAGATTGTTTAATGTATGTATAAAACTACACTCAAGACTTCCTTCATTCATTTCCTCAATCCAATAATCACACTCTATCAAAACAATATTTCTTCTCTTGTTTTCTACCTTAGAACCGGCCTAGCATAAAGATCAAGAAGAGATTCAAAAGTTTTCAAAGCTCAAGTATTTACAATCTAGATAATACTCTTATTAAGGTTTTGAAATAAAAACCTAGGGTGTTTAGGCTAACCTTGTTCTTTGCACCTCATCATATCACTTGTAAGCATCTCATGTTTATTTTCATCTTACATATTCATTTCATACTCATCTCATCATTTTTGAGCAAAAACATGCATGACTTATGTTGATTTATACCATTTTTACTTTGATTTTTAGTGTTTTATACATATAAAGTCATCCTATAATTATCCCCTTGGTATATGTTGGTCTTGATGATGTTTAGGAACCCATGACACCCTAAGAAGGTGTATGGTAGGATTAGATTAGCTTTGGAGTTGATTTGAAGGGATTGGAATAGGTTTAGTACGAGAAAAACTATTTTCGATAAGTATATTATAGTGTTCTGTCCTTGTTTTATTTTTCTGGAAAATCCGACAGTAGGCACGGAATTTTGGCCTTGATATTTAGAAAATATACTTTAAAACGAATCCGTGGCCGCTTGAACGGATTAAAACGGAGTTATAACGAAGAAGTTATGAATTTTTCAAGTTTGACGACGAAATATATATTTTTCTGAAATTTCAGCATACTATTTTTACTTTATTCGAGTCAAAAACGAGTCCTAAGCTTTACAAATTATTTCGACTTATCAAAAATATATTAGTATACTTTGATACAAAGCTAAGGACGTATTATACGTAGAAAACGGATTTGAAACGACAAAGATATGCGCGTTTTCATAAACTTGCCGTAACTATTATTTTCCGAAAAACTATATTATTTTTACGAGACAAGTGTTACGGTAACTAAAACGACCATGTTGGAGACTGTTTTTAACCATGATGTAGAACTTTTTTGAGCGAAATGTCTTCTAATAAAATCAAGATCACCAAGCATATTTTTCAAAACGATCAACCGTTTGTATAGCGGAGTTGTAATAAATTATTTATGGATGTTTAAACTTGGCCGAAACTCATTTTAACCAACATTTTAGCCAAAATCACCATCTTTAACCCTTATTATCTTTATGTTCGAGACCTTTATGACGAAACTCCTGAACTGAAACTTCTAGATTTCGATACAAACTTTCCAAAACCGTCGAGTTAGTTCTCTAACGTTTGACGTACACTATTTTACGACTAGTTTTTCGAAGCTATTTTTGTCACTTTCATGAAATTTCCGACGACATTGTTTTACGACGAAAAGTTAAAATTTCACAATAAATCATTACGAAACTATTGTTGGATGACATTTTGACGTAAATACTTGTAAGGTAATTTAAGAACGGTCGAGACGTCAAAAGGAGTATTTTTCGACGAAGAGTATTATTTTCAAAACTCGCAAATGGTATAAATAGCATACGAAATGCATGCATAACGTTACATCATAACTCATTGAGTATCATATCATTCATCTTAGGTCGCGGATCGTTTCCGAGCCTCATTTTCTTGCACTTCATTTTGTTAGCATATCAATCACACCCGGTGAGTTCGTAGCCCCACTTTCTATTACGTATTTGTCTTACAAACTCTTTGGGGAGATACATGCTCAACTACTTACTTTCACTATCACAAATATTCTAAACTTTGACATATTACTGTGAGTTTCATAGCCCCTACTTTTATTCATTTTCAATCACTTTTGGGGGAGATACATGCTCAAACTATTTTCATTTACTTTCACAAGTACTCTAAACTTTTACATACTATTGTGAGTTCATACCCCGCTTTTTCTCATTTAAATTCTTATAAACTATTTGGGGTGAGATATATGCTTATTTATCCAAACATTTAAACTCTTTTGCCAAACAACATTACTTATACTCTAGACTTGGTGTGTGTATTGACTAGACTTAAACAAACATCCCAGCATTTATATGTTGGAAGGCCATTAATTTGGATACGCCCAACGTCGTCGTTGGAGGAACATCCCAAAGCATTTATATGTTGGAAGGCCATTAATTTGGATACAGTACCTAACGTCGTCGTTGGAACATCCCAACATTTAGATGTTGGAAGGCCATTTATATGGATACAGCCCAACGTGAGCGTTGGAGGAACATCCCAACCACGAGTTGTTAGAAGACCCTTGTGGTGACATTTATACTTTTAACTACTATGATACATGCATACATGATTGACATACTATTTTTAGCAGTGGGTTGTAAACACACAGGTTGCAAGTTTTGTATGGGGGGGACTTGGAACTGAGTGGATTTACGATGCCTTTGCTTTGTGAACTATTCTATTTGACCAAAAACTTTGCCTTTGTTACATAAACACTCTTTTAAGGCTTTACTTGTTAACCAAACTCTATGAACTCACCAACCTTTGTGTTGACACTTTTTAGCATGTTTTATCTCGGGTATCTAAGGCATTCACTTCATGGCATGCATATGGACACATCATAGAGTCGTGGTGACGACGCATCTCACATGGGATTTATACACTTTAAAAACATCGTTTGGCTTGTATCAAACCTATTTCCGCATACATTGATTTTCATTTGGGACCTACATTTTGTAAACTCGATTATTTTAATTAATCAAACGATGTATTTTCTAAACGACACTTTAGGTCGTTCGATATAACTATAACTTTGATGCTATGACAGTCCTCCCCAAGGTATTCCATTCCGCTGCAAAACACGTAAATTTGGGGTGTGATGATTGGTATCGAGCATCGGTTATAGAGAACTAGGTTGCATCATTGACCCTAGACTATAACCACATCATAATAGCATCTCATCATATCATTATAAGTGCACATTCTTTATACATGCGGACTTATGACTCAACATCAAACATCATATGAGTCGATTAGTCCAAGCATTGCATAGTTACTCCTAAATTATACATAGCCTGATCACCTATGTCTAATTCAGGAAGAATCATGCAATGAAGGGAGTAGTAGTCTCATATGTGTAAGCAATTCCGTAATCAAGCCAAATTTTCAAAAGATTTTCTTCAAACCACTTGTTTCCAGTTTGATCCGAGTGACAGTTCTTGTTTGATGAGTTGCAAAGATCGAACTAGAAACAAGTCGTTACCTAAACCGATTTAGCCTAATCGTATGACAGTTCTTGTTTGATGAGTTGTGGGATTAAGCAAAAATCGGTTACCAAAAAGTCTTTTAAAAATTTTGCTTGAGAACGGGGAAGCTTGTCTCATCGAGCCTAATCATAAGAAAGCATGTATTTAGGATGGGAATTGCTCACGATAGCACGGGAACGTATCTTGTGGGACGAGTAACTCATATGCATGAGCATTGACATAATCATATAGACCATACACAAGCATAAACTTTTAGAACCCTTGTCGAGGTTCGAACCATAGTATCATCGATTGAATCACGAGGACGTGATTCCTCTGACATGGGAAGAATGTCACAATTCTCAATTTTTGGTCATTTCTCAAAACAATTCACGTTTCACAATTTCATCATTTATCGTAAACTAGCTTTGCGTGTTCCAAATTCGCGTAATCTTTATGGTTTAGCGGCGAATTCATGATCATATCATCACGAACATTTTATATGGACTAAGTTTAGTCTACATTTCATTAGCATCATTTGCATCATGTTAGTTCATTCATGACATTTCATTTCACATTAAACGCGTAATTTTTATATTAAATAAACGTTATCGTGTGAGTTATTATTTTGAATATTTAATCCGTTACTTCCAAAAATGATCCCGAGATATTTTTATACCTACATTTAGTTATAAAAACTATATTTTTTAGTTTACCTAGTGTTTTAAATTTATTTGGTATATAAATCGTTAAAGTTATATTATTACGACGTTTTTTCTTAAAAACTACACGAAAATTTTTATATCACTCAAATTTCACAAGGAATGTATTTTACAATTTTTATTATCTCATTACATTCTATTTTGATCTATTGAAAATTTACTTGTACAAAAAAAAAACTACCATTTACCTTAACTTGAATATATTTCACTTACACTTTTCTTACAAATTATACAAATATACATTTACACATTATATATGAAAAAAAAAATAATAATATTGATGAAACACAACCCCAAAAATCCGGCCCTTAGGGGAGGGATTTCATTTAATGTAGTTGGTAAAAGACTTGTTTAATGTATGTATAAAACTACACTCCAAGACTTCCTTCATTCATTTCCTTCAATCCAATAATTCACACTCTATCAAAACAATATTTCTTCTCTTGTTTTCTACCTTAGAACCGGCCTAGCATAAAGATCAAGAAGAGATTCAAAAGTTTTCAAAGCTCAAGTATTTACAATCTAGATAATACTCTTATTAAGGTTTTGAAATAAAAACCTAGGGTGTTTAGGATAACCTTGTTCTTTGCACCTCATCATATCACTTGTAAGCATCTCATGTTTATTTTTCATCTTACATATTCATTTCATACTCATCTCATCATTTTTGAGCAAAAACATGCATGACTTATGTTGATTTATACCATTTTTACTTTGATTTTTAGTGTTTTATACATATAAAGTCATCCTATAATTATCCCCTTGGTATATGTTGGTCTTGATGATGTTTAGGAACCCATGACACCCTAAGAAGGTGTATGGTAGGATTAGATTAGCTTTGGAGTTGATTTGAAGGGATTGGAATAGGTTTAGTACGAGAAAAACTATTTTCGATAAGTATATTATAGTGTTCTGTCCTTGTTTTATTTTTCTGGAAAATCCGACAGTAGGCACGAGATTTTGGCCTTGATATTTAGAAAATATACTTTAAAACGAATCCGTGGCCGCTTGAACGGATTAAAAGGGAGTTATAACGAAGAAGTTATGAATTTTTCAAGTTTGACGACGAAATATATATTTTTCTGAAATTTCAGCATACTATTTTTACTTTATTCGAGTCAAAAACGAGTCCTAAGCTTTACAAATTATTTCGACTTATCAAAAATATATTAGTATACTTTGATACAAAGCTAAGGACGTATTATACGTAGAAAACGGATTTGAAACGACAAAGATATGCACGTTTTCATAAAATTGCCGTAACTATTATTTTCTGAAAAACTATATTATTTTTACGAGACAAGTGTTACGGTAACTAAAACGACCATGTTGAGAGCACTGTTTTTAACCATGATGTAGAACTTTTTGAGCGAAATGTCTTCTAATAAAATCAAGATCACCAAGCATATTTTTCAAAACGATCAACCGTTTGTATAGCGGAGTTGTAATAAATTATTTATGGATGTTTAAACTTGGCCGAAACTCATTTTTAACCAACATTTTAGCCAAAATCACCATCTTTAACCCTTATTATCTTTATGTTCGAGACCTTTATGACGAAAACTCCTGAACTGAAACTTTTAGATTTCGATACAAACTTTCCAAAACCGTCGAGTTCGTTCTCTAACGTTTGACGTACACTATTTTACGACTAGTTTTTCGAAGCTATTTTTGTCACTTTCATGAAAATTTCCGACGACATTATTTTACGACGAAAAGTTAAAATTTCACAATAAATCATTACGAAACTATTGTTGGATGACATTTTGACGTAAATACTTGTAAGGTAATTTAAGAACGGTCGAGACGTCAAAAAGGAGTATTTTTCGACGAAGAGTATTATTTTCAAAACTCGCAAATGGTATAAATAGCATACGAAATGCATGCATAACATTACATCATAACTCATTGAGTATCATATCATTCATCTTAGGTCGCGGATAGTTTCCGAGCCTCATTTTCTTGCACTCCATTTTGTTAGCATATCAATCACACCAGGTGAGTTCGTAGCCCCACTTTCTATTACGAATTTGTCTTACAAACTCTTTGGGGGAGATACATGCTCAACTACTTACTTTCACTATCACAAATATTCTAAACTTTGACATATTACTGTGAGTTTCATAGCCCCTACTTTTATTCATTTTCAATCACTTTTGGGGGAGATACATGCTCAAACTATTTTCATTTACTTTCACAAGTACTCTAAACTTTTACATACTATTGTGAGTTCATACCCCGCTTTTACTCATTTAAATTCTAATAAACTATTTGGGGCGAGATATATGCTTATTTATCCAAACATTTAAACTCTTTTGCCAAACAACATTACTTATACTCTAGACTTGGTGTGTGTATTGACTAGACTTAAACAAACATCCCAGCATTTATATGTTGGAAGGCCATTAATTGGATACTGACCCAACGTCGTCGTTGGAGGAACATCCCAGCATTTATATGTTGGAAGGCCATTAATTTGTATACAGCCCAACGTGCGTCGTTGGAGGAACATCCCAACATTTATATGTTGGAAGGCCATTTATATGGATACAGCCCAACGTGAGCGTTGGAGGAACATCCCAACACGAGTTGTTGGAAGACCCTTGTGGTGACATTTATACTTTTAACTACTATGATACATGCATACATGATTGACATACTATTTTTAGCAGTGGGTTGTAAACACACAGGTTGCAAGTTTTGTATGGGCGGGACTTGGAACTGAGTGGATTTACGATGCCTTTGCGAACTATTCTATATGACCAAAAACTTTGCCTTTGTTACATAAACACTCTTTTAAGGCTTTACTTGTTAACCAAACTCTATGAACTCACCAACCTTTGTGTTGACACTTTTTAGCATGTTTTATCTCAGGTATCTAAGGCATTCACTTCATGGCATGCATATGGACACATCATAGAGTCGTGGTGACGACGCGTCTCACATGGGATTTATACACTTTAAAAACATCGTTTGGCTTGTATCAAACCTATTTCAGCATACATTGATTTTCATTTGGGACCTACATTTTGTAAACTCTGATTATTTTAATTAATCAAACGATGTATTTTCTAAACGACACTTTAGGTCGTTCGATATAACTATAACTTTGATGCTATGACAGTCCTCCCCAAGGTATTCCATTCCGCTGCAAAACAGGTAAATTGGGGGTGTGACAACCGTTTCAAAATCAGTTTCCAAACCAGTTGTTGTCTCCAAATCTCTTTCGAACATTGAACAAATGTCTTCAAACAATCCTTTTAACATAAGTGATGCCAGAAGTATTTTGGAAAATGTGAAAATGAGAATTGCAGATCTTCAAGAGACCGTTAAAACTAAAACCAATATTACAACAAACATCTGGTTTAATAGTTTTGATATTGAACAGAAAAAGTTTTTTGAAACTCAAATTGCCCTCAAATGACTAACATCAACTCCAGGGTAATTCATTTTGAACAAGCCTTTTTGAAAGAAACAGTTGACTTTGTCAAGGACCATAAATCCTGGTAAATCAAGCTAATGAAAGTGTTGAACACATCAAAGTTTTGGAAAATCTAAATGATTCACTCTTCAAAGATGTTCTGACTACTGATATTATGTCCATCATTTTGCAAACATATTCTGTTGAAGATCATGAAAGACTCCAGGACGAGACCTCCGAAATTGTTTCAAAATATGAAAAAGCTCTTGAAAAACTTGAAAAGAAAATGTGTCATATTTTAAACAACTTGATCGAAAAACTGAGGAATGCAAATATGACAAATTGTCGAATGAGCGTGCCTACAATGACATGAAAGCGAAAAATGATCTTTTGAGGGCTCATGAAAGTCAAAAGGAAAGGCAGTGGATACTGTGATTAACAAACCATTGACTGCGGAGAAAACAAATGTTCCCAAACCGGTTTCCAAACCAAAAATGTCTGTTTCTATGCCTCCTCCAAAAGTCAATGAGAAAATGTTTCATCAAAACCAGTCCTCCACCCTGCCTACCTAAACAAAACGTTGATAAGGGAAAAGCGGTTATCGAGAAACCAAAAGTTTTAGCACCTGGCCTTTTTAAGATGAGTACCACTAACGCGTCTGCCTCCACATCTAAAACATATGGAACAAACGACATAAGTTTAGAAAAGCACTCTAAAGAGACTAGGAAAGCTTAAACCACCTCCCTTCATAAAAATGTGAATCCTAATGCGTGTGCCTCACCTTCTACAGAACTAGAAAGCACCTCTAGGAGCAGCAGACTAAAGCCTAAGAGCAATACAAGGAACAATAGAGTCTCGCATGCCTCTAGGAGTAGTAGCTTGAATAAAGAGAAGAAAGTAGAAGAACACCCTAGGAATTTACAGCTTTTGAATAAGAAAGACATTTCATCTGAATGTACTGAACCTATGAAACTTGCTAAGTCTAATGAATGTGTTGAATCTCTTTGTTTAACCCGCAAAGAAATCTTTAAATGTTCAAGATGATTGTGTTTCTAAGAATGTGAATGATAAGCCTTTTAAGAAGAACGTCCCAAAAAGTAATTACGCTAAAAGAGTAGGAAGACTAGTTGCAAAACTTAGGCTTTACACTACTGACAGGAACCAACGTGTATACTTTAGGGATGATATTTGGAAACCCACATGTAGAACTTTCACACTCCAGAATGGAACAATGAGTGATCTGCATAAAACCGTCAAGTCTAATCACACAAACCGGTCACTTGTGAATGACCAGCCGTAACAGACTTAAAACAGTTCAGACACAAATGCAATGAGGATCTGAGGAGTATAGTGGATTCCCGGGTCGTTAAGTCCCAGGTAGCTTGGCAATGGATTATCAAACGTAAAGTGATGGGAGATTTGAACGGGAAAGGAGATTGTGAATTAATTATAACTACAGAAAAGCCAACAAATTATAACGGCTTAAATGCAAATTAAAGGAAATTAAAAAGATAAAATCTATTAAATAAACGCTATCACTATATTTAAAGTGATGAACGTTTAAAACCCAAAACGTACGTTTAAATTAAAACTACCTACGTAACGTACAAAATAAAAAGTGAAACTTACACAATATTAAGCCTAAAAATATGAAAAATACATTTTTACAATCCTAATGATAAAAGAAAATTTTTAGAAAAAGAAAATTATTTTAATAACTAATTATCTAATTATTATTAATTAAAAACTATTTTAACTAATTAATAATTACCTAAAATACAAGAAATTAGGAAATAAAGCTAGAAAAATAAAATTATGAAATGGAAAAGTCTAAAATATCAAACTAGAATTTTCAAAACTATTTTTGTATTTTTATGATTATTTTCTATTTTCTAGGAATTAAATACTATTTAAAACTATTTAAATTATCTAAAAATACAAATTTAACTAAGAAAAATATGGAAAAAATACTTTTTTGGGTTTTTATATTTATCTTAACTTAATAAAAATGAAAACTTATTTTTTAGAACCTTTTCTTAATTAATTGTATTTAAAGCTAATTAAAAAGTGCTTAAAAACTGTTTTAAATGGGGGGAAAATAGCAAACAGTATCTAAAAATTATGAAAAATTCAGGGAAATCCTAAAATATAATTCTAAATCTAGGAAATTTACAAAAACAAATGCTTATGTGGGAGAATATGGATCTGAGGTGTAAACTGCTTCTTAATAAGCTATTAGAAATAAGCTGATGACCTCCTCAATGAACCATATTATCACAGAAGCTAAATTAAGCTAAGACTACCTTAGTGCAACCTAGTTTAACTATTATAGACCTCTGGAAACTAAGAAACAAGCAAATGGTGTGAATTATACTTAAATCCTAAAACAGTTTCTAACCACCCACTTCAAGCTTAAAAATAAGGCACAAATGATCCAGAAATCTAAGAACAGATACTGAAGTCTCTAGTAGACCTAGCAAAGTACATGTAAACCAGAAATGATCCACTCACAAGCTCTTGTGAGCTTGTGAACAGGTCTGCAATATCTTGTCACAAATGGTGTTCAATGTACAGGGCACAAGGGGGCTAATTAGAGCTTATGCACAGCTTATTCAAGAGGCCAATGTAAAAACCAAAAGTTCAGTCCTCAAGACCACCAAGAAGGCTACAAATAACCAATATTTCAGGCTCTAACTCTTTGAAATGAGTCTAATGCAAAGTCTGCAAGATTTGAAGAAAACTGATTTGTTGCAACTTTTGACTTTTTGACAGAGCTAGATATTTGACTTTAATGAGGTTTGAATCCAATTTACTAACTGTGAATGATGTTATATGATGAAATAACACAGATCCAAGCCAACTTAACTACTTCTAATCCTATATGCACTTTACAAGCTATTGACTCAAACAGAACTGATCACAAAGACAGGTTGTAAGCAATGTTGACTATGAGTGATTAGCCAGCAAAAGTACTGACTCAAATGAGCTAATATGAACTTAACAAACATGAAGTAACAAGTAATTACCACTGCACTAGTTATAAACACAGGTAACAAAGCTAAACCAAACACCTCTTAAAAACTGAAATGCAAACTGAAATGAGAACAAACACTGAACCAGAGGGTACTACTGATCAAATTGAGTTTATATAATCATAATACACCTATCTAAACACATGAAAAACAGTTGTGACCACAAATGCATAAACAAGCATACAATGCAAAATGGATTGAAATTTGAAAAATGCAATGCTCACTTACATATTTCCAACTGATTTGCAGGCTAAACCAAGACCCATTACTACATTAATTGCACCTAATCCAACCCATATCAGATCTGCAACACCCATTTTCCTCTTCATTTCCATTTTGGCCATTCTTTTGACTTTTGTTGACCATGATTCAAAAATGCTTGAAAATGAATTACAGGATTATCAAAAGCTTATAAGGGACTTAAATAAACTTATTTAAGCTTAAAATAAACTACTAACAACTTGGACAATGTGATTTGAAACCCAGGAAATTCAACAGTTAACCATAAACATGAAATTTTAGCACTACTGAAATTAACACTTGAAATAGGTCTCAATACACTTTAATAACTTACTTTAATAAAGTTTAACTTGAAATTACAACATTTAACTTAAACTAAAACAGTTTATTAAAAAACGACATTAAAGATGAAAAATAAAACTAGCTAACTCCTTTGCTTGCATCCTTCTTCCTCTTTTTATAGTCCAAATTGTTTCTCTCTCATGAATGAGCAGTTCCCACCTCTTCTTGTAGCCATTGGATGAGTTTAGATGATCCTGGCCATTTATTTCATTTTGGCGGGAAAGAGTCATTTAGCAGTTTGTTGAGATTGAGTGAGATAAGGGAAGGAGTTATTGTTTCTTGGAAGGTTGTGTTTGGAGGGGGGACATGTGAAGGGATAAGGTGAGGAGGGGGGTGGAGGTTGTGTGTTGCAGACGCTTGGCAGTAAGCAGTGGGAAAGGTGAAGGTTTTGGCGCGTGTTTGGGTGGTTTGACCACAGGGATTGACTGGTCTAATAATACAAAGAGGGGTCCAAGTTAGGTTAATGACAGGGGTTCATAATTGGGTAAGGTCCAAAATGAGGTTTGACAAGGGATTAAATTCAAGGACCAATATTGTCAATTCTGAAAATTCAAGGACTAATGCCATTTCATCAAAGTTACTTCAAGGACCATTAATGACAAGTTTCAAAAGTACAGGGACCAAATCTGTCATTTTGCAATTTTCCAGGGGCCATTTCTGCCAAATTTCAAACTTGGAGGACCAATTTTGTAATTTTCTCAAACTTTTGATATTTTTCACCAAAGGACTAAATTTGACAACTTATGATTTAAAAAGGGCCTTTGGTGATTTTTCTTTTGAAATTTTGACTCAGGGACTATTTTTGATAATTTTAGAAACTTGGGGATCTGAAACTGCAATTTTTGAAAAATTGATATGTTTTTCATCAGATTTTGATATTTTTGCATTTAAAACATAAAAAACGATTTGTGATATTTTGATCATTTTGATGCAGTGTTTTCAGATGATTTTGCAGTCTAGACAGTATAAAAATAATGAGTATTTAGACACTCATCAATCCTTGAGATATTGCTAGTACCTAGCAATGATTTGAGAAAACATAATGGATTTTAATCTCTTTACCAAAAGCCATTACTTCTGGTGTAGCCAAATGTTTCAGTTCAAGCAAGAACCATGGTACACTGATAACCATGTGATTTTGAGCAAACCACCAGCTGTCAACGGATTTGATTTTGTCTTTACCAGGAGCGTACCCTTCGGGACTAGCCAACTCTTAGATAAATTATCAATATTATCTTTGGTGAGTGAATACCAATATGGATTTTCCATTGCCTTTACCACAAGCCATAATCTTGCGGGCTAGCCAACTCTTCACTTTTAGGATATGGTGAGTTGAGAACCATACAATTTTGGGCAAATTGCAAGCCATGTAAACGGATTTGAGAAATCTTTACCAAGAGCCGTTTGCTCCTGGATTAGCCAATCCTTTTGTCTTACAGACATGGCGGACTGATAACCAAATGAGTAAGTGCAAAAACACTTACTCCAAAAAAATTTTGGCCAAAAACGGGGGAATTGGTATAATTATATGATAAAATTCGCGAATTCCCCCCACACTAGAAATGAATATTGCCCTCAATATTCAAAGTACCGCGGTTATGCCGAAACAAAGAACGTAAAAGGGAAATACTACGGCCATTATTTAAAAAGATTTTTTTTTTTTTTTTTTTTTGAAACATGTGGGCAACCCCCCACACTAGGGTGGTAGAAAATAGAAAGAAGTCAGAAATATGGGTGAAAACCCATATGGCATGCTCTTGTTTTGATTCCAGTCGCTAGCTTGACTCGACACCGCATTAATTTGTTCATGGGGAAGCAAAGTGGAAGAAACAATCTCCATCGGACTTTCATTCAAGATGTTTGGATAAACATTGAAGTACGTGAAAGTTCCACACCGATGAGATATATCTGAGGACCCGGCTCACAAATGATAACTGAAAATGCCGGGGTCAAAGATAGTGTCCTCACTCCCGAACGAGTGAAGAAGAGAGGAAGTCACAGTATATGTGAGGAATGGAATGAAGATTTTGATAACAATAAGGATCCATTCTTCATCATCTTTAATTTGAATTTGATCATTTAAGCTCATAGGGTGATTTTTAACGAAAACCTCGGGAGGAAGAGACGGGGTAGTGTCCTCAATGAGAAAACTCTTATGATAGAGCATGTCTCCCCCCGGTCAAGATCAAGATCAAAATAGAAATGATCATACTCCGGAGGAGGTATGATATGAGAGAGTTCACCGGAGAACTCCTCAGGATCTAGATCAAAGAGAAACAAATCATACTCGGGAAGAGAAAGATGAAAGGTGGGATTGCCACTACTCTCCTTTTTAGTATAATCGTCATCAAAGCGGAATACTTCAAATTCCGGAAAAGAATCATTGGAAAAAGCCTTAAGTTCAGGAATTGGTTCGGGCTTTTCCAAGTCACTATCCACAGGGGATAGGAGATGAAGGCTGACTTAGCAGAATGATTCGATCTTAGAAACGAGGAGATTTATATTGAATAATTTTTCACGAAGCATCTCGTCCTCAATTTCTAGATCATCAGAATCTCTCGCATCCTCTAAGCTAACTAGCTCAGAAGGTAAGTCCTCGACATAATCAATGTCTCCATAAGATAAAGAATCGTCAAACGAAGTACAATCGTTGTCAGAATCGGAGAACATATCAACATGATCATTTGGAATGTCAAGAGGAGGGTAAGAATCATCATCAAGAGGCTTATCACACATATTACCGGAGGAACCTCTTCTCGGATTGGGACAAGGCTCTCAACACTAGACGATTCCATTTCTGGAATAGTGCTAAGATGCTCGTCCCCCATTCTTAGAGAGTCAACGGGTTCAACAATGTTTGTTGAAATATGATCATCGAACTCTTCTAAAACGACGTCACTTCTCTCAACCGGTGTGAGTGAAGGGAAAGAGTCGGAAATGAAAGGCTCGAAACGAGTTGGTTGTAGCCGACAAACTCGCATAATATTCTTTCATTTGAATGGAATCCTCATCATCGAAAACGAAAGTATTGTGATATTGGGTTGATGTAGCATTATAAACCTCGTCATCGGTGGCTTGACAATCATAAAAAGGATGGGGACCACCACAAATATCACATCTTTCGGTAACGGTAACAACGGGCTCTGATTTTTGCTTCATGCATCGAATATCATTGGTAAGCTCAGCCATCTCAATCGGTTTGTTTCTCGTAGTCGGAACTTTCGATTTGTTCGATGATCGTCAATATATCCCTTGGGGTACGATACAAGATATTGCCACCATTAAGTGAATCTTGATCGGTTTGCATTAAAGCATTGTAGAATATATCGATCTCAGGTAATTCCGAGAAACCATGATGTGGGCATTTCCATAGGAGATCTTTGAATCTTTCCCATGCCTCACCAAAACTTTCATCAAGCGCTGGCTGAAGTTTGTAATCGTTCTTAAGATTTTCCGTCTTAGAATAAGGAAAAACTTTATTTTGAAGAAACGAGATCTTCCCAAGCAGTGATCGATCGAGGGGGTTCTTTTTCGAGCCAATCTGAGCTACCCCGAGAGAAAATGAGAATAACATCAACTTAATTGTGTCATGAGGAACATCCCTATATTTTATGGTTGAAATTAATCTATCAAACCATCGGATGTGAGCATAGGGATCGTCCCTCTCAAATCCATAGAATGGATTTGACATAATTAGTTGAATTAAACCGGTTTGTATCTCGAAATTTTCGAAAGAATCTCGGTACAACAACGACATCTTCGTAACCCTCGGCGGGTACTTGGAGCATTTCGAACATCGTACGCATGTCCGCCATTAGAATTAAACATATAGAGGGATAAGAGGAGAATCAAATGGTTGAGAGGATACGAAGAATAGAATTAAACGGCAAAAGAAGGTAAGAGAAATAGAATCAACGAATAAGAGGAATGAGAAGAATATTTTTGGGGTTTTATAAATAGAAAACATAAAAGGAAAATAAATTTTGAAAAGGAAAATATTTTTGGGTTTTTGGATTTTTTATAAGAAAATATAAATATATAAGGATGGATGGTATGAACAAAGAGTGAATATTCAAATCACTAATCTGCTAGACGGAAGATAATCAGCCAGCTCCCGGCGGCGGCGCAAAAATTTGATCTGCGCAAAACCGTCAAGTCTAATCACACAAAGCTGGTCACCTGAATGACCCGATAACAGACTTAAAACAGTTCAGACACAAATGCAATGAGGATCTGAGGAGTATAGGGTCTCCGTGTCGTTATGTCCCAGCGTGTGCAATGGATTATCAAACGTAAAGTGATCGGAGATTTGAGCGGGAAAGGAGATTGTGAATTAATTATAACTACAGAAAAGCCAACAAATTATAACGGCTTAAATGCAAATTAAAGGAAATTAAAAAACAGTCAAGCTAAATCACACAAGCCGCCACTTGTGAATGGCGGACCGTAACCAGCTTAAAACTGCTTAAGCACGAATGCAATGAAGATCAGGGCAGTGTTTCCGGGTCGTTATGTCAAGCGAGCTATGCAATTATCAAACGTTTAGTGATCATGAGATTTGAACGGAAAAGGAGATTGGAGAATTATTATAACTAAGGAAAAAGGACATAAACTACAAGGGCTAAAATGTAAATTAAAGAAATTTAAAAAGATAAAAATGTTAAATAAAGCGCTATCACTATATTTAAAGTGATGAACGTTTAAAACCCTAAAACACTCGTTTAATTAAAACTTACCTAACGTACAAAATAAAAGTGAAACTTACACAATATTAAGCCTAAAAATATAAAAAAATACAAACAATCCTAATGACAAAAGAAAATTTTTAGAAAAAAGAAAATTATTTTTATAACTAATTATCTAATTATTATTAATTAAAAACTATTTTAACTAATTAATAATTACTACTAAATACAAGAATTAGGAAATAAGCTAGAAAAATAAAATTATGAAAATGGAAAA
>OU343224.1:314406091-314542618 GCA_910596185.1 Chrysanthemum makinoi | reverse complement strand
ACATTAATTAGGGAATTGCACAAACGCATACACTACTGCTGGATCTTTTGTTGTCACACATTTTAACAAAACCTGTAACTTCAATAGAAACAAGTGTGATTTTGATACAAACCAAACCATCGATATTTAGTTTGAATATGATTTGATCCAATCCAAAATATAGAAAGAGTTTTAATGCTGGGAAGGGTGTTATCATGTATATGAATAACACCCATGTATATGAAGTATCTGTCTACCATCCCAGCGCATTGCGGATAGAAAATTGCATTGCACATGACCCTTATGCTAGAGGGTATGTCTTTTGTGTGCGTCTTTGCTAATGACCCGCATTTTTTTCTTAGACACTTTACACTGTTTAGGTAGGCTCTCAGGTGACGGGAAGCGAACTTCTTTGGTCTATCTTGATTCTGACAATGTAAAACCTCATAAACGGGATAATTATATGTTTATAATATACATTATATATACTCCGTAGTATACAATATATATTATATATTTATAATATACAATATATATAATATAATTATATGTTTATAATGTATATTATAGTATGTCTAACATAGTATTTTTTTTCTACCAGGGGAAGTAAGTATGGAACAAAGCAACGCGGTTGAGCTACTTAATTCATTTGTCATGGAAAGCTGGTATAAGTTCCTTAACCTTAATTCATATGTATTTACACTAAAAATGAGCTAATTTGTGTTATGTTTTGCCTCAATTGGGTGCGACAACTGTGATAAACAAAGATCGTTGAAAACGTAATCAGGTGGAAATCTCCCAAAGTGTATATTTTATGCATAAATCATCTAAAAAAAATATTTATTCGTTAGCTGTACATTTATAAAGGAAAAGGGTGGAAAGGGTATCATATCTACCAAACCAGCCCATTGTGACCTTTACTAAAGGAACTGATAACCACTTTGTGTTGGTCATTTTGAAACCAAAGGTAAAACAAGAGAATGTCACATTTATAAATTCATTAGTTTAATAGTTATTAAATGTCGATCATCACAAGTACTTGATATATTTCTTTCAGGGAATTGAGAGTTCAAGGGTCAAAAAGGTATTGGTCACATTGCAGCCAATAAGAGTACCGTTTCGCGATGTATACGCCATGGTTCCTGGTGGTATCCTAATGGGTGATGATCATTTCTTATTAAATTTATTTATAGATAACAATTTTAACAATAATGAACAAGATGTACAACTTTTTATTTTTTTATATACCCATGCTCTCACTCCTATGGGATTTGTTGAAGAGGATTTTGCCAAAGTTTCCTACTTCTTTGACCTCGCTGTAAACCTTTATGTGAAGTTCAAGGGTGAAGCTCAAGGTATACTCGTATACTTTTATGTAGTTCATTATATCTATTAGAATCATAAATAAATGAAAACCCTCTTAGACCATTTATGATATGACACCTAATGAGACTAGGTCAATTTTGTTTAGTGCTTAACGTGAAAATGAGTATCGCTGTAGCGTATGATCTGAAGTTGAAGTTTTCTGTTTCCTTTCGTATTGCCGTCTAAATGTATGAGATCTGATCAATTTATTAGTGGGTGTTTGCCTTTGTTTCTATTATCATCTTTCTTAGGGTAGTTTACTTTAAACTCATTATTAATTTGGTGATTAGTTACACTTCTGCCCATTACTTTTATAGTTATTTTCTAATTAATTTTCATTATCCAGTCTTTGCACAATGCAGGTAAGTTATTATCCAACTCCAATGCATAAAGTTAGTATTGAATCCATGATCGAGAAGAATGTAGATAAGTTATTGTCCAATGTTATGAGATTGTTGCTTAACTTCAACCCATGTGACCTTAATAAATTACCTATAGATGCCAAGACAGGGGAGGGATCAGACATGTTTGATAATGGTAAAAATAGGTACGGGTGGAAAAGTGTCATGTGGGTTGGTCGATCCCTCGACCCACTATTTTTAGAACATCTTACTGATTCAGACACTCACTGTAACAGTTAGTACTAATTATAGATTAGATAGGTTACCTAGCAGTTGAGAAACATCTTAAATTGCTCCAACCTTATTAAATGATTAGTTAGGCTGAATTCAGATTGGCAGTTTGATATGTTCATTATGTGGCACCAGTTTCCCTGTGTCCTCTAAAAACTGAACGCGTTCTATTTTAGCCGCCTTCAACGTGTATATGCATCACAAGCTTTAGTTTAAGTTTCATTTTTATTTAACAAGTGATAGATACTGTCCTATTATAGTTTTGATAATTTTCGTTACCAAGTATCACAAATTTCTTAATGTCTTTATTGTTTGCATGTTTCATATATGCACATGCTTTTCCATTGAATATATCTAAAGTAAGCCTTAATTGTATATATACAGTTGATACTGATCATCAACTTTGGCTTCCATGGTCCCTGCGTGGCCAAGTTAGCTAAGAAAGGCGTGACTAAAAATCCTTACGAAGGTCTTACGGTGCAACCTTTTGGAGGAGACTAGCTATTAATCACCAACATAATGAAGCTTTTGTTGTATCAAGCATTGAAGTGTGAAGGCCAGGAATTTAACTTTGGTGACACAATATGTAAAGGCTAATCACTGGTGCAAATTCAATGTAACATCGTATGTCAGTACAAGTAGCATGTCAAATACATTTGTATTTTAGTATGCATACAATCAGTGTAATCTTGTCATATCAATAGTTATCAATAAATTACATTAACAGTGTTAATAAAAAAAATTCGATTATTTTGCTTAACATATCTGCCGTTATTCATTATTTATTTTACGTGCATATGATATTGTCAAATAATATTATGAAGCGAACCCGCCCATCGGGCGGGTCATGAAACTAGTAAGTATATATATGATGTACACCACTATTGAAGAAACCGAAGGAAAGAATAGCATTATATTACCCGACCCCCCTCCCCTCCCCACCCCAAATATACTGAATACAACCACTGAATTTGACTTTTTCTTATTGTAAACCTTCTGGTTTTTATCTCTTCTGACTTTATGTTTGCTTTTTCCCTGTACAATCCTGATAAATTAGTGACAGGAGTGTAGCATTGTTGCCTTTTGATCGATGTCCAGATGACGCCATAAGAAGTCCAACAGCCACAACAAACATGGAAAGCATGCCTATGAGAAGTACATATGTTCTTCTTGATGATTTATGGTATTCACCAAATAAGAGCACGCCCCAAAACGTACTCACAAGTGGAAGTGCCTGAAAGAATTCAATAAAGCGTAAGGTAAACATACTCATGACTCTTAGAATTTACCCAAATAAACTAGCAATGCAGTTTGTCTAGCTAGTGTATTGCTATGTGACAGTTTCAACCGATTTTTGGGTAAATGGGTTGAATTGAGCGTATCCGTTCACTAGCAGCTGAGTTAAATTAAGATATTTTAGCTACAATGGGAATGGGCCAAAACAAGTTTACGGGTAAATGAATTGAGCCTCGCCCAAAGTGTAATTAAAATTCATAAAACCTTCTAAATTGTTTTACTTAAAAAGAACTACATATTCATTATTATAATATAATGTGTATATAATAATACAGTTTTTTTAATCATATTATTTTACAGCATTATTTATAAAATTCAAAAAGATAAGAGAGTTTTTGTTGGTCGGTTTGTACTAATGTTACTTGTTTTGATCCAAACCTATTTTGATGTGTAACTGATATGTCTGTTTTCTGCTTTTTACCACTCTGAATAATGTGCATACCGTATAGTACAATAATGCATAGATGAGTTATGCTGCTTGAAAAATGATACCATATAGTAGTAAATAGTACCAAGTGAGTGGGATTAGATTATACACCATCCTAGTTAATACCTTCTGTCTAGATAGAACACGCTTAATAATGCTTCCAGTTAAATGCATAAAACTAGATGCATAAATGAGTTGTAACTAGAACCTAGAAATGCATATTCCTTGGAAACGATACGGTGAGACTCGAGTAATGCTGTGAATTAAATGTATTGTTTATTTGTACCACATGGCACAATAATGCTAGCAATTAGATGCTGATCTAAGTTGGACACTAGCAATGCATTTTATCAAGATGTGTTTTTTTGTACTATATCTTACATGAATGTATAGAATCAGGTCGGTAGATAAGTTGTATACTAGAACCTATAAATGCGTCCACTAGGTATAACGATGCAAAGATAGGGTTTATATTAGTGTAATGCTCTAATGGCTAATAAGGTATAACTATGCATTTTAGGTGCCATAAATTTATAGACTTCGGACTAACCTGAACTGCATCCGCAGCAGCATAACCGGCGGCTTGGCCTCCCATAAACTGGAGACCATTCCCAAAACCACACAACAGACCAGCCAGAAGTGCCCAACCTCGACCGTCCCAGTTGTTCAAATACGCCTTGATTGAAGATCGTGGTAAGTTGAACATTGGGCGGTAAAGGAATATCATGTTTAAGATTATGGCGATCACAAAACATGAGCAAGAAAAGTAGAAAAAAGCTGTGTAGACACTTAAGTGAGGGACACCATCTTCCAATGTATGCCATCGGTCATTCGTTGCAAGATTAAAAACCGGTGTGAAGAGCGAGATACAAAGTCCAGCAAATAAACATATAGCCAAACCTGTCAAAGTACTTTTCCCGTACACCTGAAATCCTGAGCAGATGCAAATGTTTAGTGCCACACTCATTTAGGAACTGCAAATTCTTTTTGCTGAAGTAAATGACTAATTGTCTGATATGGAACCCAAGGGGCTCAAGTATCATTAGCATTTAGTAATTTCTTATAATCAACACAAACGCGAAAACTAATAAATTGATCATTATATCACTTAACCTTGATTGCTCTTTGGTTTTCGAGCTCAATAAGAAAATCTGCAGTTCCTGCTTTTGCTTTCTCTACAGTACCAGTCCCATACTCCAAATCCATTCCTGGAATTTCAATAGAACTTTAAACTAGTAACCGAAAGCAATAAAGATAGAATTGAACCAGATGAAGCATAGCGTTCTTACTTTAATCTGTGTTTGGTCCGTGACTAATCAATCTGTCATGCATCATAATCATGTCACTAAAGTTTCAAAACTAGAACTTGATAGCCAGGTAAAGGATCGTAATTAAAGAATAAGATATACCCTTTTCTGCCCATGTGAGAATCTTGTAATCTATCAAGCTTTTCTTGATTATCTTTGGCATTAGATGTATGCAACACTGAACCAAGACAAATAGTAATCAAGAAACACACAACTCCTGGGAAAAGTATTTCAGCTCTGTTGATCTTGTCGTCTAGAAAGTAGTTCAAAGTTGTACCTATAACCGCACACCCGTAAAAAACTTAATGATTTCAAAGATGTTTAAACATAGTGTTTCATATGCATGTTTATGTATAGACGATGATACCTATAACAACAGCAATACTTGCACAAATCACCTCTGTTACTGATAAACCGACAAATGCCCATGCGTATTGTGTTGACAGATTACCCAAGCTTAAAACCACCCCGCCTGCCATTGCAAATAGAACGCTTGGCCAGTTATCCTGTGACAGTGTATTGTAATTTACCACTCAACAATGCATTGGAAAAGGGTTTAGGTGCATGACAGTACCTGAGAAAGCTGGACTAGGAAGTTGGGCTGATCATCATTGGTGTGGCCAAACTCCCCAAATGTAAAAGCAATAATGACAGCAGCCAGAAGATTGGTGATCGTGTAATCAAGATAAGTGTGTTGAGGAAGCCGGCCACGTCTTTCTAGCAAAGTTAGAACGGCGGGCCATGTTCCTAGGAAGAAGAGCGCAAACAGCATACATGTTATTGCTCCTCCTTTGCTCTCAACTATATACATCTTCAAACTCGAATTGACTCCCTCTGTTGTAAAAGGGATTAAAAAACCAAACCCATAGTAATCATAAAACCAAAATTAGCAAAAAAACATTATAGGTCTTGCAATTTAAATAAAGAATCTAGGATGCATCTGCAATTCAAGGTAATGTTGACTTATTCAACAAGTCAAATGTTACAGAACTCTGAATTTGAGAAGTGAAATGAGAAGTAAGACCTTATATTAGAACTCATTTATGTCCCAAAAAAATAGAGAAACTTCATCATATGAGAAAGATGGTCAGATGATCACTTGAACGAATACAAACACAGATTTTTTAAATTTATAGAACAAAGTTCTAGCTCAAGAATAAAAAGTTAAATATTACTGAAAGCCTATAAAAAAGAATAATCTCCAAAGACATTACATGTACCTAAGAATCACCACAATTTTAAGTATGCATACAACAATAATGATACATTTTGTCCTAAGTGATTCATCCTTATAAACCATAATCCAAGTTTGACACTTCCGAAAGAAATTACGGTCAATTTTTGCAGCAACATACAATAGTGTAAAAAGTAGATATGGTATCTAAGCAATCACATGCATGAACTTCAAAGAAGATGAATAACTTAAAAAGACACGAGAACAAAGTTGCATTTTGACAAAGAAAGAGTCAAACCCACCATAGCAGAGGAACCAGTTCAAAATGTCTGAAAATAGCAATGAACAAGATGGATCTCTTAAAAAGTCAACACGCACATAACAATCACTAAGCTCCCATAACAAATATAAAGGAAACATGACGCATAATGCCAACCTATCATAGACCAAGAAAAACATTATAATACTAATCACATTGAGCACATGGAGATTACTTTAAATAAAACCAAGATTACCTTATGTCACTCCCAAACTTTTTTTTGCACTCTATGCCATTCCCAAACTTTAAGTACAAGAAACGCCACTAACCTTCATACTTTGTAACACTCAATGCCAATAGCTCTAACGCTCGTTAAAAAATCCCGTTAACTACTGTTCAAGCAAGGGTATTTTGGTCATTTTACTTTTCCACAGTCCACTTGGATTTGGTATAATTTGCAACTATAACTTCACCATTATATAAGCTACCAAACCTTTTTGTCACACTCATTACTACTTTCGATCAAAATACACAAACACACACACTTAAGAACTCAATTTCGGGAAGAACAGTCAATGAAAGGTTGTTATATGAGGAGGTGGTAAAGTGGCCAAAATTAAAATGTCATGGACTCACCGAAGCCCGGGAAGAAGGTTATTTTGCTGCCCGACTCTGGTGAGACTCCTTATATCAGAATTCCATTGTGTTATTTACACTAAATTTGACTTGTGTGTGTTGTCCGTATGATCTATGGTTCTAACTGTGGTTTTATCGGGTGGGTGGATCCCTCGATGTGCCAAAGTGCTCTGGATGTAATTCCGGGCCTTTTGAGGGCTAGGATTAAGCTCGAAGATGGTCTGGAGTATGTTCTGATGTTAAGGGAGAGATTGGTCAAGAAGCTCAAGAAGCACCTGTGCATCGCTTTTCTTATGATCTTTGTTGTGTATAAGTATTTCTAGTATGGTTAGGAGATGTGGGTCTTGTTGGGTGTGTTTGTGGTAGTTCAGGTCGTTTTTTTTGTATGTTTATTTGGGATTTAGTTAATCCTTGTTTTGTAACGACCTATTTAATGTTAATGATTTTAGTAATTCTTTTGTAGTTCTTGTTGATCATTTAGTTTTTGTATTGGTCAAATGACAATGTCTCTACAATGGGTAATTGAGCTCAGTTGACTAAGAAAGTCAAAGAAAATTTTTGGCTGTTATGTTTGACTAAGATTGTATACCCAAATAATGATAAAATTGTGTTAAATGTGTGTATCCACAATGTGTCGCAAAGTGAATCAAGCATCTGTCCCTTTATCAAACCCGTGAAACTACAACTGATTACAATTGTCCATGTTTGACTATTAACGTCAACTGTTAAGCAAACCTGTATAACCAATTTTGACTTATGTTAGTCAACAAAACTGATATTGGATGACAATTTTTAAACCAACAATTTGCATAAGTAAAACCAAAATGCATCCAAATAGCCTGTGAAACCAATAATGCATCCAAATAAACTGTTTGACTATCGCAAGTCAACATAAGAGAGTTACAAGTATGAATAGGATTAGAAGGCATAAACATGCTAAAATAACCCAACCTGTTTGACTGTGAAACCATGACCATTATCTAAAAATCATATGGTTCTCTTTTCTGTCTCTCACCATGTTCTACATGTATGGTTAGTTATGCTTCTATGTTCTATTTCTATCTGCTTATGACCTGAAGGTCAATATAAATCTTAAACTGAAACTAATTTCATCATCTCTTTGTATTTCATGTGCTGGTGGTTTCTAGCTAATTACAAAGCTGTTAGGTGCCTTAATCTGACTACGTTAAACTGTGAAAGAGGCTCAATCCTTTTGCGGCATTTTATGGAGACGGGTCAAGGTGAGGAATGGGATATGTTCTGTTGTTGCGAGATAAAGTTTAATACATCTATTATCATTTAAAGATTTGAAAAAGATAACTGAAAAGAATATCATTATGGTTTTGTGGTCAGAAAGTGTGCTAACTTGAGATGCTACTTTGTGTATTAAGGGATGTTACTAGTTAGTAATCCTGATCAAGGTGCATGATAACTTAATTCATCTGTCTGAACTGTGCAGTTCTCTTTCCAAAAGAAATATAGTCTCGGAGCATGTCTTACCGTTATGGATCAGATCTTGGGGCTCAAAGAATATCAAATTTTTGTATACACATGTACGGTTAGGTGTAAGGTTTTTCACACTAAACAGCCTAGAAACGTAAGATTTATTTTTATTTTATTTTGTCATTCGTTCTTTCAATATAGACCTTGCCGCTTCTGAACGTTTTGGGGGCAACATCATCAGCCACCCCTCCATCCTTTATCGAGAAAAATAATTTTTTCTTACTTTTCTACGAACAGGATGGAGTTATTAAGTTCTGCTGGATCTCGATACGAGAAAGGTTGAGGACTTGAGGTTTACTAATTTCCTATCGTTATGTTCTTGTCAACAGAGAATACTTGTATTTATCACTGCTGTTTTGGCTTTCAGCAAAATACTTGTTACTTGAGAAGAAAGGAATTGTCAGCATTGTTATGCATAAAGATTCAACTACTGGAGATGTAATGCGTGGGTTCATTCATGCTCTTGTCATGGCAAATCTTTTCTACAGTAAGCCTACATCATTACACACATATAGCCAAATATGGATGGACAAACACTATGAATCCTTTCTTTTGAAGGTACATTTCATCATATGTAATTCAACTATTTTATAAATTTGAATTTCAAAGATATATGTGCAAGATGATTTCTGTCATACAAAGTAATCTGGATGTTGGAAAATTTAGTGCACTTATGGGATTAGTTCACACCTGGTTTTGAGTTAGGAGGTACGGAGTGTACACCCATGAGGTCCCTAAACACCCTGACTCAATAGTGGTTAGTACTGCTAGTGTTGGTTACTACTGCTAGTGTAGTGACTGATGGTTCCTGCTGCTAGTGTATTGGTTCCTACTGGTAGTGTTGGTTACTACTGCTAGTGTAGTGACTGATGGTTCCTACTGCTAGTGTATTGGTTTCTGCTGCTAGTGTATTGGTTTCTACTGGTAGTGTTGCAGTGATTAACTTGTAACAGCTTTGACCCATTCAAGTGGCTGTTATGACTGCTTTATGACCACGTTTAATTGGTCATGTAACCACTATTCCTATGATAATGGAGGCTTATTATGGGTGATTAATTGGCCGTTAATCACTCATAAAGTCCATTGACTAGGGTTGAGTGTTCTCTACTATATATAGAGATCGACATCATCAACATGAATATAGAGAAAAACCAGGAGAAACAAACAGAAAACTAAAACACTTATATGCGCAAGGGTTATTGATTTGTGCCTAATTCAATAACAAACATTTGGTCTTATCCCAAGTAGATATTCGTGTAACCCAGGCATAGGGTCGAATAATTTACTTTGGAAAGTGATAACACGATTCCAAGTGATATCCGGTAACCTGATTTGGTCTTGCATTGCTACTAATTATCTTACCCTGATGGGCTCATAACCACCAACAATCAAAGTAAACTATTTTGTGATAATCAATGACTGCTGCTGCAATGAAACACATGGCTTCAAACTTTGCCAAGCTTGACAAGTTTGAAGGGGTGGACTTCAGAAGATGGCAAAAGAAGATGCACTTTCTTCTTTGAAGCATGAGTGTGGTCTATGTTCTGACTACACCTATTCCTGATGATGGGGATGATGCTACTGTGGAACAGATCAAGAAGAGGAGCAAATGGGAGAATGATGATTACATTTGTAGAGGTTTAATCCTCAATGGTATGTCAGATTCTCTCTTTGATATTTATCAGAATTTTGAATCTTCCAAAGAACTATGGGATTCCTTGGAAGCCAAATATATGGCTGAGGATGCATCAAGTAAGAAGTTCCTTGTAAATAATTTCACAAATTACAAAATGATTGATTCAAGACCAGTTATGGAACAATACAATAAACTTCTTGGTATACTTGGAAGGTTTACACAACATGAAATGCACATGGATGAGGCTATTTCAGTCTCTTGTGTCATTGATAAACTCCCCCCTTCTTGGAAAGATTTCAAGCATACCTTGAAACATAAGAAGGAGGAGTTAACTCTTGTTGAGTTGGACAGTCATCTGCGTATTGAGGAATCCCTCAGGATGCAGGATAATGACAAGCCAAAGAGTAGCAATGCTACTGGTCCATTTGTTGTCAATATGGTGGAGCATAACAACTCCACCAGGTACAATGACAATAAGGGCAAACGTAAACATCATGATAACACAAGGGCTGACCCTAACAAGAAGGCAACACCTACTTGTTGGAAATGTGGCAAATCTGGTCACATTAAAAGGGATTGCAAAGGTGTTAAGGTTGGTGGTAAAACCAATGGATCAGGCACTAGTGGATCAGGGATTGGTGGTTCAGCTAAGTCCCTAAAAGGTCATAATATGTTTAATGAATCTCTTCAGATTTATTATGTTACATATGTATCTGAATCTAACTATGTGCAGGATGATGATGTTGCGTGGTGGGTTGACTCTGGAGCTACTGTTCATGTGTGCAAAGAAGGAGGAGTTAACTCTTATTGAGTTGGACAGTCATATGCGTATTGAGGAATCCCTCAGGATGCAGGATAATGACAAGCCAAAGAGTAGCAATGCTACTGGCCCATCTGTTGTCAATATGGTGGAGCATAACAACTCCACCAAGTACAATGCCAATAAGGGCAAACGTAAACATCATGATAACACAAGGGCTGACCCTAACAAGAAGGCAACACCTACTTGTTGGAAATGTGGCAAATCTAGTCACATTAAAAATAATTGCAAAGATGTTAAGGTTGGTGGTAAAACCAATGGATCAGGCACTAGTGGATCAGGGATTGGTGGTTCAGCCAAGTCCCTAAAAGGTCAGAATATGTTTAATGAATCTCTTCAGATTTATTATGTTACATATGTATCTGAATCTAACTATGTGCAGGATGATGTTGTTGCGTGGTGGGTTGACTCTGGAGCTACTGTTCATGTGTGCAAAGATAGAAGCTGGTTCAAGACTTATGAGTCACTAAATAATGGTTTTATTCTTCACATGGGAAATGAGTCAACAACCTTGGTGTATGGACGTAGTTGTGTAGATCTTAAGTTTAGTTCTGGAAAGATTTTAACTTTGTTTAATGTTATTCATGTTCCTGATATAAGGAAAAAATTGGTTTCAAGTAGTGTTTTGAATAATCATGGTTTTAAACAAGTTATTGAATCTGATAAATTTGTTTTGTCTAAGAATGGTGTGTTTATTGGTTTTGGATATTTGTGTAATCAAATGTTCAGATTGAACATCATAAATGATTGTGTTAATTCAGCTTTTGTGACCACCTATGACCTCACTGACTCTACCTTATGGCATGCTAGGCTTGGCCATGTACACTATAAAAGGATGCAAGATATGTCTAAGGATGGGTTAATCCCTGCATTTTACATGAATACTGAAAAGTGTAAGACTTGCATGTTGACCAAAATAACTAAGAAACCTTTTCAGGGTGTTAAACGTGAAACTAAGCTCTTAGAGCTGATTCATAGTGACCTGTGTGACTTGCATGACACTCCCTCCTTGGGGAATAAAAAGTACTTTGTGACATTTATTGATGATGCTTCTAGGTTTTGTTATGTCTATCTATTACATACTAAGGATGAAGCATTAGATAAATTCAATGTATTTAAAACTGAAGTTGAATTACAACTTGGGTCTTTGATCAAAAGATTAAAGACTGATAGGCGAGGTGAGTACATGGATACTCAGTATTTTCAGTCAGTTGGTATAATCCATAAAACGACTGCTCCCTATACTCCACAACAAAATGGTATCTCTAAAAGGAAAAACAGGGTACTGAAAGAAATGGTTAACTCCATGTTGTCATATTCAGGGCTGACTCAAGGGTTTTAGGTTGAAGCTATGTTAACAGCTTCTTTTTTATAAATAGGGTTCCTAATAAAAGGAACAAGGTGACCCCATATGAACTCTGGACTAAAAGGAAACCCAACCTGAACTATCTCAGGGTTTGGGGTTGTAGGGCCGTTGTAAGACTCCCTGATCCAAAGCTGAAAACTTTGGGTGAAAGAGGCATTGATTGCATCTTTTTTGGATATGCTGAGCATTCCAAGGCTTTTAGGTTCTATGTTATTGAACCTAATGAATCTGTTTCAATTAACTCCATAATTGAATCAAGGGATGCAAACTTTGATGAGAATAGATTCTCATCAGTCCCTAAACCAAGTCAGATGATTCCAAATGGAACTCATGACATTGGTGTATCAGAGGTCCCTGATGAAGAATCATCAGTGGTCCCTGATGAGGTTGTGGTTCAACAACCTGAACCTATGCTCAGAAAGAGCAAAAGGATCAGGAATCCAAAGTCATTTGGACATGAATTTCAATTATATTTAATTGATGGAACTAGGGATGAAGTTTCTGACCAATACTCTTATTGCTTCATTGTTGAGGATGAGCCCAAGACATTTGAAGAAGCAATGAAGTCCCACGATATTGCTTTCTGGAAAGAAGCAATCAATGATGCGATGGACTCCATCATGGGCAACAACACTTGGGTGTTGTTTAATCTACGACCTGGTTGCAAACCTTTGGGTTGCAAATGAATTTTCAAAAGGAAAATGAAGGTAGATGGAACTATTGAAAAGTTCAAGGCTAGAATAGTCATTCAAGGCTTTAAACAAAAGTCAGGAATAGACTATTTTGATACTTATGCCCCTATGGCTCGTATCAATACCATAAGACTGTTGATTGCTTTGGCATCAATTCACAATCTGATTATTCATCAGATGGATGTGAAAACAGCTTTCTTGAATGGTGAACTGGATGAGGAGGTTTACATGAACCAACCTCAAGGCTTCATCATGGCTGTCAATGAAAACAAGGTGTGTAAACTGATTAAGTCTCTTTATGGACTAAAGAAGGCACCTAAGCAATGGCATCAAAAATTTGATGAAGTGGTTTTGTCTAATGGTTATTTACTTAATCAGTCTGACAAATGTATATGTAGCAAATTTGATGAATCTGGTAAAGGAGTCATCATTTGCCTATATGTTGATGACATGCTGATCAGGTTAACTTGACAAAGGAATTTTTGTCATCAAGGTTCTCCATGAAGGACATGGGGGAGGCTGATGTTATCCTTGGCATAAGGATTAAACATGAAAGTAAAAGAATTTATATCTCTCAGTCTCGTTATATTGAGATGGTGTTGAGGAAATTCAATTACGTTGATTGTACTCCAGTGAGTACACTTATGGACAGTTGTGAGAAGTTGATGCCTAATAGAGGCAAGGCTGTATCTCAACTTGAGTATTCTAGGGTAATTGGCTGCGTGATGTATGCCATGACTTGTACAAGACCTGATATTGCATTTGCAGTGGGTAAATTGAGCAGGAATACTAGTAATCCTAGTGCTCATCACTGGCAAGCAGTTCAGAGGGTACTGAAGTATCTGAAGAGAACTATGGATTGTAGTCTCTCATATACTGTTATCCTTCAGTATTAGAAGGATACACTGAAGCAAGTTAGATCAGTAACACTGAAGACAATTCATCTACCAGTGGCTGGGTATTCCTACTTAGTGGAGGTGCAATTTCTTGGGCATCCAAGAAGCAAACTTACATCACCAGTTCAACAATGGAATCTGAATTTGTGGCCTTAGCAAAGTGCGGTAAAGAAGTTTGAATGGTTGAAAACTTGCTTCTTGAGATTCCATTGTGGCCTAAACCTATAGAACCTATTTCTATCCGTTGTGATAGTGCAGCTACATTGGAAAAGGCTTATAGCCAGATGTACAATGAGAAGTCTAGACACTTAGGTGTCAGACATAGCATGATTCGTGAGCTTATCATCAATGGGGTGGTATCTATAGAGTTTGTTAGATCTCAGCAAAATTTAGCTGATCACTTGACGAAGGGATTGGCTAGAGAATTGGTTTTAAAGTCTGCTAAAGGGATGGGTTTAAGTCCAACTTAGTCACTGAATGCTTAGACACCCAACTCCCTCCTGAGGAAACTTGGGAGCTGAGTTCAATGTGGAAAGCTGAACATTCAGTGGACTGAAGCACATGTTTTACATTACATCCCAAGGTTGTGCTCAGAACCTGCTGGAAAGGAGGATGAAGTCTTTATTTTTTAATGGTTAATTTTCTTTGAAAAAGTGCTTGGCAGGAGCATGAATAAAGAGGAACCACCTATGTGAATGTTGAAGTTTTGCCGCTTCAGGGAGCTTTTGGACTTTTGGCTCTTGCAACATTTATGAATTTGGATATGGACACATGGCTTGTATAGTGTCAGGAGCGTTTAAGTGTTTGAAAACTTGTGTGTATTTTATCTTAAGGTGTTCAAATGGATTGAAGGATTCAATTCTTAGAACACCCTGATTCTCGAATATTTGAACGTGTAATGTACTAAGATGGAAATTCAATCCTCAGGATATTTTCGTTTATGCACATGTTTTGTTTAATGTTTGATTTTCATGCAAAGGAAGTGAACTAAATTTGGGGAGGATTGTTGGAAAATTTTGTGCACTTATGGGATTAGTTCACACCCGGTTTTGGGTTAGGAGGTACGTAGTGTATACCCATGAGGTCCCTGAACACCCTGACTCAATAGTGGTTAGTACTGCTAGTGTTGGTTACTACTGCTAGTGTAGTGGCTGATGGTTCCTGCTGCTTGTGTATTGGTTCCTAATGGTAGTGTTGGTTACTATTGCTAGTGTAGTGACTGATGGTTCCTACTGCTAGTGTATTGGTTCCTGCTGCTAGTGTATTGGTTCCTACTGGTAGTGTTGCATTGGTTAACTTGTAACAGCTTTGACCCATTCAAGTGGCTGTTATGACTGCTTTATGATCACGTTTAATTGGTCATGTAACCACTATTCCTATGATAATGGAGGCTTATTATGGGTGATTAATTGGCCGTTAATTACTCAAAAAGTCCATTGACTATGGTTGAGTGTTCTCTACTATATATAGAGATCAGCATCATCAGCATAAATATAGAGAAAAACCAGGAGAAACAAACAGAAAACTAAAACACTTATATGCGCAATGGTTATTGATTTGTGCATAATTCAATAACAAACATTTGGTCTTATCCCAAGTAGATATTCGTGTAACCCAGGCATATGGTCGAATAGTTTACTTTGGAAAGTGATCACACGATTCCAAGTGATATCCGGTAACCTGATTTGGTCTTGCATTGCTACTGATTATCTTACCCTGCTGGGCTCATAACCACCAACACTGGATATATGTACTCTTTTATGCAATTGGCGCCGCGAGGCTCCATGCAAAAAAATGAACTAGAAGATTTCACCTATACAGACAAAATCAAACAGTTGCCCACTCTGGATAATGAAAATAGGATGATGATCGATGAATTTAGGTTCTGGATACAGTTTAATGATTAGATAGACGTTGGTATCTATTCATGATTCTTGGATAGTTATATGAGAGTTTGTTTACATCTAATTTGATATCAGAACAAATATAGATACATGATTTACCAGTTACATGCAAACCAGTGGCGCCAATTACTATATAACATTTTTTATACAATTTTGCATTTATCTTTAGTCTTGTCTGAATCCATTATCGCACAACTTTCGGTTTTGATCTCCGTGGATTTGCAACTTTATGTATATTTTTTAATGTACAATTTTGATTATACAGCGACAGTGAACATGTAATGTAGCATTTTTGCCTTTTGATCATCACGAGGTAATGTCACTAATTTTTCGATGTCCAGATGACGCCATAAGAAGTCCAATAGCCACAACAAACATGGAAAACATGCCTACTTGGCTCATGTCTTTTGATAACTAGATGTAATAATCACTAAATTCCCAATTTTTAAAGGATAAACTCCATATGTGCTTTTTCTAGCACTTCGATTTTCCATGAGAGTAATTTCTTGTTAGATTATGATCGACTAACAACCTGGTTACTAGCAACGGATAACTCGATCTTGAAGACGTGATTGACAGAAAAATAATATGCACAAGTAAGTACCCTAATCGAATGATTAGTATTGAAAGAATAACGCAAAACCCTCCCCCCTCACCTCCTTTTATAGAGATGAGGGGGGAAGAACAACCGACTCTAACATGGTCTCCTAAGTCGGGTGGTAAAACAGGAAAAAGGAAAACGGGTTGGGCTTGGGACACAAGCCAACCCAACGACCCTTAACTCTATTCGACTAGACTCTTGCTAATATAAGGACTAAAACATAACAATTTCCACCTTAGGCTTTATATTAGCCTACTCCGACACTCAAGAACTCCAACAGTGCTGAAGCTTCATCCAATACCACCTTCGTCAAGGCATCTGCAGCATTGTGTTCAAGTATCCACTTTCGAATTTCAACCGTCTTTGCTTCCAAGACCTCTCCGATAAAGTGATAACGCACATTGATGTGCTTAGTCCTTTCATGAAAAACATGATTCCACGATAAGTGAATCGCTACCGATTATCACAATTAATGCCACATTGTTAAGCTCCACGCCCAACTCTTCCAAGAGTCCCCTTAGCCAAATAGCCTTCCAGCCAAATTTCGTAGTGGCCATATACTCCGCCTGTAGTTGAAAGAGCCACCACGTGTTGTAGCGCTGCCTTCCGACTTACAACACATCCCTGTACTAAAAACGCGTAACCAGTGATAGACCTACCTTTATCCGGATCCTTAGCGTAGTCTGAATCAACAAAACCTGTTACGTCCACATGGTTGCCACGATTTGTCCCATACATCAAACCCACGTTTGCAGGTGCCCGCAAATATTTCAAAATCCACTTCACGCTTCCCAATGCTTTTACCCGGATTCGCCAAATATCTGCTAACTACACTTATGATACGCTATGTCCGGCCTCTGCACACCATCAAGTACATTAAGCTCCCAACCGCATTTGCATACGGCACCTTACTCATCCTTTCAACATCACAATCCCTAACCGGGCAATCCTTCAACGACAACTTGAAGTGCCCACCCAATGGCATCTTAACCGATTTCCCATTGTCTATTCTAAAATTATTTAAAATCTTAGAAACATACCCGGATTGTGACACCCTCAGAATCTTGTGACTTCGATCCCCGATGATCTCCATACCAAGAATCTTCTTTGCTTCCCCGAGCTCTTTCATGTCAAACTCCCTTTTAAGCAAAGACTTGATAGACCCAATCTCACCTTGCTTTACAAGCAATCAACATATCATCTACATATAACAATAGATAGATATACTCACCTGGTGCATAATTCGTAATATACGCTACTGTCGTGAATCGCTACGCTTAAACCCGTTGTTCAAAGATATACTCATCAAACCTCCTATACCATTGCCTAGGTGACTGCTTCAATCCATAAAGGGATTTCTTTAACAAACATACCTTGTTACCTTGTTCATAACCCGGTGGTTGTCTCATGTAGATCACTTCTTCAAGATTACCATGTAAAAATGCCGTCTTTACATCAAGCTGCTCCAACTCATAATCTCTACACGCAGTCAATGCAAGTATAACCCGAATAGATGTGTGTCGAACTACCGGTGAAAATACTTCATTATAGTCAATACCGCCTCTGTGAATCCACGAGCCACCAACCTCGCTTTGTACCTAGGATTTTGAACACCTTCAATCCCTTCCTTTATCTTGAATAGCCATTTGACTCACCGCCTTTTGCCCACTGGATGATCTACTAACTCATAGGTCTTATTCTTTCTTAGAGAATCCATCTCTTCATCCATAGCAGCCTTTCCACTTAGAAGCCTTCACAAGCAACGCCTCCGGTATGTTAATGGTTCATGAGTATCTTCTTCCTCTGCTGCAAAACGCGTAAGCGACCATATTACTTTCATCCCGAAACCTCAAAGGTTTCGTTCTTGTCCTTGGCTCTCTATCCCGAACCAACTGATAATCTGTGAGATCCGGTGTATGATCATGATCCTGATCCCCCCGTGATCTTCATCATCGCCATCTTCCCGATCATCTGTCGATCTTCTTGATCATTTATGTGATCTTCCTCAAGCGTATGATTATTTAACCTTTGCAGTTCCACCTCAACCTGTAATTCCTCAACAGACTTATTAGTACCGCACCATGAATTCTTCAACGTGTCTTTGTACATGACACTTTCATTGAAGACCACGCTCCTCGCTAGTGACTATTTTAGGTGATTCATTATCAAGCCTATATAGCCCTGTACTCTTCACACCTTCGGATACCCCAAAGAACGATTTTACTGCTCTCGGCTCGAGCTTACCTTGTTTAACGTGTGAATATGCATACGTACCGAAAATCCTCAACATCCCATAATCACTTGGATGTCCCGACCACATCTCCATAGGTGTCTTTTTCTCAATCGCGCTCGATGGTGACCTATTTATGAGATATGCGCACAGACATGTCGCCCGGCCCTAAAGTCTTGGGCAATCCGGTGAATTAATAAACAGCGTACCTTATCCATGAGAGTTCTATTCATCCGTTCTGCTAATCCATTCTACTGCGGCGTCCCGGCAAACTGCCAAATGTCTAGCAATCCCACTCTCAGTACACAAATGTTCAAACTCCGGTTACGTAACTCAAGACCATTATCCGGCCCTAAGCTTCTTAACCGTCCTCCCGATTCTCTACTAATCTGCTTCCACTCTTTGAACTTTCCAAATGCTTCGTGTTTGAACCTGAGAATATAAACCCATACCCTCCTGGAATAATCATCAACAATAGATAGGAAATACCTCTTACCTCCCAATGATTCCACCTGAGACGGACCCCATAAGTCTGAATGAACATAGACTATCACTCCTTGAGTAGTGTGCCTTCCTACACCAAACCGACTCGATGTGACTTTCCTGAACACAATTCTCACAAAAATCGAGCTTACCTAGACTCTTCTTGCCAAACAACTCCCTCGCTTTCCAAAGACCTGTAGTCCCGCCTCATCGATATGTCCCAGTCTTTTGTGCCAAACCGGGCAAGACTGCCTTTTCTTCAACACTAGCATTAAGCTCACCCTCCACTGCATGGCCATCCAAAGAGTATACGCAATTTTTCCTTCGGTTCCGTGATAAAACAACCCCCGAACCATTAATCACCTTGATTTTGCCCGACTGCAATTTTACGGTATATCCCTCTTTTTCAAGAGTTCCCCCAGTGATATCAAGTTTCTTTCAATTCAGGAATATACCGACATTGTGTAATACAAAACTTGACCCATCTTTCGCTTGTACCCTTACCTTGCCAATACCTCGATCTTGCACCTCCTGTTGTCACCCAACAGATTGCCCCTATCGCATTCCAGAAAATCAAAAAATAAATCTAACCTTGGTGTCATATGGTATGAACCTCCTGAATCCATGATCCAATCTAGCAAAGCCTCTGCACTCATAACCATCATCACCTCGAACCGCCATAAATCGAACCACTAGAGCTTGGTTGATCATCTTTCTTGACGAAACCATTTGACTTCTTGCGATTATTCTTCGGACAGTTTCTCTTCAAGTGCTCCTCAGATTGGCAAATATAGCACTTGAGTCTTCCACCTCGAGACTTCGCTCTTGACTTTCCCCTCGATCTTGAATTCCTGGCGATCTTCCCCTCACGTATAACCCTTCACCATCATTCCCCTTCGCCTTAGATCTTTCTTTGATTTCCTTTGAATTCAGTGTGGCCATCACATCCTCCAAAGTCAAAGCTTCCCGTCCATAAAGCAAGGTATCCACAAAGTGTTCGTATGATGCTGGTAAAGAAGTGAGTAATAATAAAGCAAGATCTTCATCCTCAAATTTTACCTCAATATTTGCTAAATCAACAACGATTTTGTTGAACTCATCTATATGCTCGGAAATCGTTCGTCCGGCCGGCATGTAGAATGTGTACAACTTCTTCTTGGGGTACAACTTGTTGGCCAAGGACTTTGTCATGTACAAAGTTTCGAGCTTGGTCCAAACCCCCTCGCAGCCGCCTCCCAGGTAACCTCTCTCGAACCTTGTTACCTAAACACAAAATCATGGCACCTTTGAGCTTTCTTGTATAGCTCACCTTTCTTCGTAGCATCCATAGTCGCTGGTAAAACCTCCAGTAGTCGCTTCACATCCATGTTGGATTAATAAAGCACGATCTTAACTCTCCATAACCCGAATCACCGGTTCCATCAATTTCTCGATCTCAAACTTAGCTCCCGTCATTCTTTAAAACCCTTTATTGATTTGCTAAACCTTGTGATAAAATCCCCACAATCACAAAACAATAAAGTCCCTTGGTAATACCCTCTAATTTAATACCCTTTATTATATATTACCAACAACTAATATAATAATAAAAGTATTAGTCTTACTTTATAAAAAGCAAGACAACTCTTTGAGATATTCTTCTTTGTTGCACCTTTCTTCACGTGGGTATGTCCTCCAAAAAAAAAAACAAAGATATCTTATCTTGTTTACTTGATTGTATCACCTGTTCACTCTTTCTACTTTAACATAAAAGCAGAGAACATAATACACCAAAACAAGATCTAAAACCCTTCTTCTTTGTTAATACTTCCACAAGAAAAAATCACACCGGAAAAAATTCCGATCAAAACGTAAACAACTGCGCAACCTTCTTGTTGTCGTTAAACCCGTTAACAAAAAAACGACCTTTTCGCTCCTACCAGAACCGAACAAAGACCCTTCAAGATCGATCCTAGATAACCAGAAAACTTCGAGAACCAAAGCTCTGATACCACTTGTTAGATTATGATCGACTAACAACCTGGTTACTAGCAACGGATAACTCGATCTTGAAGACGTGATTGACGAAAAAAATAATATGCACAAGTAAGTACCCTAATCGAATGATTAGTATTGAAAGAATAACGTGCATTAAACCTCTCCCCCCTCACCTCCTTTTATAGAGATGAAGGGGGGAAGAACAACCGACTCTAACATGGTCTCCTAAGTCGGTGGTAAAAACAGGAAAAAGGAAAAACGGGTTGGGCTTGGGACACAAGCCAACCCAACGACCCTTAACTCTATTCGACTAGACTCTTGCTAATATAAGGACTAAAACATAACATTTCTCGCATTTAGTTCACATGAAAATGCATATAACCAAACCAAGAAACACGAAATATATCATACCATCATTGAAGAAAGATAAGAAAGAAATTGCATGATATCAACAACCAGATGTACTGAATATAAGTAATGAATCTTTAACTTATTCCTAATGTAGAAGTTTCAATTTTGATATCGACATTCTGCACCAACAAATTTTTATGCTTCAGTAACTTTAGGTGCCTGTTTCCTATACAATGTTCATTTGCGTCATTGCCCGGTCTAACAAATCTTCTTTTTGATCGCTTGAGGAAATGTATTTAATTCTTCCGGTGCCTGATGCTATTAGAACTCCAACCGCCACAATAAACATGGATAACATGCCGACGAGAAGTGCATATGTTCTCTTGGAAGATTTGCGGTATTCACCAAAAAGGAGCACACCCCAAAAGGTACTCACAAGTGGAAGTGCCTGAAATGAATTCACAACAACCTCATCAGTCATCAGGTAAGTATAGACACGATAATGATACTTGTATAAATTTCATTTGGTTGATTGTAGAGGACTACAGAGTATTGCATCCGACCTCCACTCAAAATCAGCATATTGGGTTGACTAGAAGCACTTCTTACATAGAAAATTCATTAAGCTTATTTATAAATATAGCTGTAGGGTGTTTGGGATTGCTTACATCATATCCATATTAAAGAAACTAAGCTTTTTTTTAGTGTTAGAGAAAAACTGCTAATCTGCTTATTTTGAAGTGAATAAGCACTTTTAAATAACCAGGTTAGTACCTGCTTAGTTTTGAGCAGTTTAAAATAGCTAAACCTGAACACCCCCTTAATGTGGCATATAATAAAATTTATACTATCTAAATTAGGGGACAATTTTCGACACGACACGATAAACGATATGAACTCGACACGAAGTTAAACAGGTTTGGGTTGAGGATAAACGAGTTTGGGTAAAAAACAGGTCAACCCGTCTGACCCGTTTAATAAACGGGTTGTGTTTGGGTTGAGTAAGTATTAAACAGGTCAACCCGTGAACCCGTTTAAGTATATAAAGCCACTAAAATTAAAGTATGTAACTTGGATTTTATGTTGGATGTAAATGTATTTTATTATGTATTTAAGATATGAGTGAATTACGATTATATTTAGATATCATTGAAATTGTCGCATAGTTATTTGTACGTTATATTTATCCTTTTTTTAGATTTTTACATCATTTTGCATTTAAACTAGTTTAATTGACAAACCACTAACTTTATTCCCCGCTTGACCTATTTACTTAAACAGGTTAAACGGGTCACAAATGGGTTACACTTGTTATGCAGGTGTGGGTTAAGGTTGAGTTTCTTGACACGATTAATCAATGGGTCGTGTTTGGGTAGAGGTTATAATAACACGCCAACCCGCGAACCCGAATAGGTCAACCCGAACACGACTCGATTGCCAACTCTAATCTAAATTATAAACTAATATTTATCGATTTTTATTTTTTGAACACGTCTCTTGATAAAATGATGTATGAGTGTTCACGCCTTGTAAATACATTTTTTGTTGCGACTTTTAACATGTTCGACCCATTTCCTTAAAACTTTTTCTTTTCTTTTTTTATTTTTTTATATTTTTGTTTTTATTTTTTATTATTTTTTTTATTTTTTAATTTACCCATTAGGAATAACATAGCTATTATAAACACATTGTCTAGACAAAACACGGTTCGCTGTGATTTACAACGATGCATTTGAAGAAACATAAGCTTATACCTATTATAACCTAACTCGGACCTGGCTACCGCCAGCATAACCAGCAGCTTGTCCTCCCATAAACGGAGAACATTCCCAAAACCACACAAAAACCAGCCGAAGTGCCCAATCTCTACCATCCGGCCATTCAAATATGCATTAATCGAAGATCGAGGCAAGTTGAACATTGGGCGGTAAAGGAGCATAATGTTCAAGATTATGGCTATCACAAAACATGAGCAAGAAAAGTAGAAAAAAACTGTATAGACACTTAAATGTGGGACTCCATCCTCCAATGTATGCCATTGGTCATTGGTTGCAACATTAAAAACCGGTGTAAAGACCGAAAAACAAAGTCCGGCGAATAAGCATATGGCCAAACCCGTCAAAGTGCTTTTCCCAAACACCTGAAATCCTGAAAAATATGCTAAAGTTCAGCACAACACGAAGTCATCTTTTTTTATTATTAAAACAAAATAGTAACTGATAAATCATACTATATCACATAACCTTGATTGCTCTTCGGCTCTCGAGCTCAACAAGAAAATTTGCAGTTCCTGCATTTGCTTTATCAACATTATTGTTTCCATACTCCATATCATTTCCTGATACCAGAAAAAAAAAAAAATTGAACTAGTTACCACGAGCAACAAAGAAAAAGTTCATCGGCCGATGGAGTTAAAGAGTTCTTACTTGAAACCATGTTTGATGCGTATCGATAAATCTGTTGAGTATCATATAATCATGTCACAGGAGTTCCAAAACTATTGGTAAAGAATCATATCCAAAGAAAGAAGATGTACCCTTTTCCACCTGTGTGAGGATCTTCTAATCTATCAAGCTTTTCTTGATTATATTTGGCGTTTGATATATGCAACAAGGAACCAAAACAAACGGCAATCAAGAAACACGTAACACCACGGGAAGAGTATCTCACCCGTTGATTTCTTTGTCTAAAAAGTAGTTCAAAGTTGTACCTATATATGTTTCAAAATAGTTATTTATATCCATGTTTATTTGGAGACTGATGATGGTGACTTTGATGATACCTATAACAACGGTAATACTTGAGCAGGATCAGGAGGTTCTTGATAAACCGACAAATTCCCATGCATATTGCGTTGAAAGATTACCGAGGCTTAAAACCAAGCTGACATTGCAAAGCGTAAGCGCTTGGCCAATTATTCTGACAAATGGACTAGGAAGTTGGGTGTATCATCACTGGTATGTCCAAATCCCCAAGTGTAAAAGCAATTATGACAAAGACGGAAGATTGGTAATTGTGTAATCAACATATGTATGTTGAGGAAGCCGGCCACGTCTTTCTAACAATGTTAAAATGGCGGGCCATGTTCCTAGAAAAGAGCGCTAGCAGCATGCATGCTATCGCTCCACCTTTGCTGTCCACTACATACATCTTTAAATCGGAACTGACTCCCTCTGTTGCAAAACTGACTCCCTCTGTTGCAAAACTGACCATTCTCTACACATTCATGAATGAAATGATAGCGAATGTCGATGTGCTTGCTCCTTCTATGAAATACTGGGTTCTTTACGAGTGCTATAGCTGATATATTAACTCTAAGCGTTATACTCTTTTCTTGCCATCCAGTTAATTCACCAAGTAGTCGTTTTAACCACAAAGCTTGACATGTCTTTGCTCCAAAGAGCGCCATGAATTCGATTCACATGATGATAGTGCCACTTGTAGGTTGCTTCGAGTACACCAAGTAATAGGTGACTCTCCAAAGTAAAATACGATTCCAGTAGTTCTTTTTCCTTGATCGGTGTTGATTCCATAACTAATGCCATCCCCTGTAATCTTGCGGTACGCCTTCTTTCTTGTATATTATGCCATGCTCCTTTGTTCCTTTGATGTATCGGATTACTTGTTTCATTGCCTTCAGGTGATGATCCTTCGGGTCTTGCATAAATCACTGGCTGAGTAGTCCGAATCGAAAGTAACTAAGATCTGGTCTTGTATGTAGTAAGTATCTGAGACTTCCAATTAAGCTACGATAGTAAGTTGCGTCAACTGAGTTTCCATCTTCCGCCTTGACAAACTTAGTGCCGGGATCCATTGGTATCTTCGTATCATTACTATTCGTCATACTTGTATCTTCAAATTCCTATTAATGTATCCAGTTTGCTTGATTGTAATCTCTCTTCCTGTCTGTGTAACTTCTATCCCAAGGTAATAAGCTAGCAACCCTAAGTCGCTCATTTTGAATTTATCTTTCATCTGGGATTTGAACAAGTCTATTTCTTTCTTTGGAGTGCCCGTGATTATTGAATCATCTACATATACTCCAACTATAAGTGTAGAAGTCTTGCTTCTCTTTGTATAAACTGCTTGTTCGAGATTACATTTCTTAAAGTCCAATGACTTCAAGGTTTGATCAAGCTTCACGTTCCAAGCTCTCGATGCTTGTCTTAAGCCATACAAAGCTTTAGTTAGCTTGTATACTTTTCTTGAGTTTCCTTTTTGAATGAAACCTTCAGGTTGTGTAACATAGACTTATTCCTTTAATTCTCCATGTAAAAATTCTGATTTTACATCTAAATGGTGTACTTGCCAACCATGATATGTTTGCTAGTGCTAATATCAGACGAACTTTCTCTATCCTAGCAACTGGTGCAAACACTTCATCGAAGTCTATTCCTTGTTCTTGTACATAACCTTTTGCTACTAATCTTGCCTTGTACTTAATGATCTTTCCTTTAGCATCTCTTTTGGTCTTATAAACCCATTTGAGTCCTATTGCCTTCTGATTCGTTGGCAATGTAGTAAGAGTCCATGTGTTGTTCTTGTTGATTGAATCTAATTCAATCTCCATGGCCTCAATCCATTTATTATCGGTTGATGCTTCCTTCTAATTACGAGGTTCTTCTTCTGTGAAAAATAAGCTTGGTGCTTCTACTTCACGTGCATTTTGATAAATTGCCGTTATATCTTTTAAACCTCATATTGGTCTATGATCATATCTTTGATATGAACTTCCTAAGGAGCTATAAGTGGCTTCTTCTTCATCTTCAGAGTTAGGGTCGTAATTGTATATTGGTGGTGTGATTGGTGAGTCTGGATCTTGTATTTGATCCGGTATTGGATCCGTGTTATCATTGTTTTCTACGTTGACTGGTATAGGATTTTCATTGTCAACTTCATCTACCACAAAACTAGCCCAAAATGTGTCTTGTGTACTTGTATCCTCTCCACTTTTATCCCAATCCCACGGTTTTGTTTCCATAAACTTTACGTCCCTACTAACATGTTTCTTCTTTCCTATCGGATCATATAACCTACATGCTTTTGAACCTTCCTCTACTCCTAAATAAATCATTGGTATGCTTCGCATCTAACTTCTTCAAGTGAGGTATCGTTATCTTAGCATAATTGTGCATCCGAATATTCTTAGGTATTCCGATTCGGTTTTCTTTGTAGAGGGCTTCATATGGTGTTTTATCTTCCAGGGCTTTCTTAGGTACCCTGTTGAGTATGTAAATGGTTTGTTTGGTCTTCGCCCAAAAAGTTAAGGGTAACTTCATCAATTTCATCATACTCCTAGTAGTTGATAACACTATCCTATTTCTTCTCTCCACTACTCCATTTTGTTGTGGTGAGTATGGTGTCAACTGCCTTGCTATACCATTTTCCTTACGAATTTGGTGAATTCACCTCCTCTATCTCGTTCTCGGCATTTTTAATTTCAACTTCAACTCCATTTCAATCTTCTGTCTAAATTCCTTGAATGTGCTAAATGCCTGATCTTTCGATGTTAGAAAGTAGGCCCACATGAAACATGTGCAGTCATCTACTAACAAGAAGATGAGCTTCTTTCCAGAATGTGTGGCTGGACTTATGGGACCACAGAGATCTCCATAAACTAAGTCCAATGGGTTCTTTGATCTGAATTTAGCTTGATTTGGAAATGGTGTTCTAATGTGTTTCCCTAATAAACATGCATCACAAATTTGGCCTACATGATTTATTCTTGGTATCCCTTCTACTAGACCTTTTCTTGTCATCTTGTCTAACACGTCAAAGTTCAGATGACCCAATCTAGCATGCCATAACCATGCTTGGTTATCTACGTTTGCTAAGAGACATATAGGTGCTTCTATTTGTAGTCTTATACTGTAAAGTCGATTCTTAGATCTTTCTACTTTCATCAACAATTTCTTGCTCTTGTTATACAAAGTCAGTTTGTTTCCATCCATGATGATCTTACAACCTATCTCAGTAAGTTGTCCTAGACTAAGTATGTTGCTCTTGAGGTTTGGAATGTAGTAAACATCCGAAACTATCTTTTGTTGTTGGTTTCTACATCCTAATAGTATTGAACCTCTACCCTTTATCTCCACATACGATCCATCTCCAAAACGAACGCGTCCAGTGATGCTTTCGTCAATATCTTTAAAATGACTCTTGGTTCCCGTCATATGGTTACTTGCACCATTATCTAAATACCATATGCTAGCAGCTGTTGTAGCATACTTTCCGGGTTGTACTTGTCCTTCATTTAACAAGACTTCTTCGTGTTCAGTTTCGTGTGTAGTCATTAATAGTGATGGTTCATCGTCTTCTAAGATAAGGTTTGATTGTTCCTGGGTTGTTGATGGTTTTCTGTAGTCTTTCTTCATATGTCCTTGTTTCCCGCAATTGAAACATTTTACTTTCCTTATATCCCACTTACGTCTACCTTTATTTGACTTATCTTTGTGAGTTGAGTTTTCTCCATTCAAGTTATCCTTATTCTTATTATTTTGCCAGTTCCCTCGTGAGTAGTTTGATCTACCTCTATGTTTGGTAAATCGTTTTCCATTTCTAGAGTGTTCGCCTTGTGCAAATAGTAAATTATCCTGGCTTTCTACTTGTCCTCACTTTCTGAGTTTTATCCTTTCCTCGAATGCCTTAAGTTTTCTAGCGATCTCATCTAAGGTAATATCGTCGAGATCATTTGTCTGTTCTATGGATGCTACTATCTGAATGAACCTATCTGGTGTGGAATCTAATAGTTTTCGTACTAAAAGTGATTCATCAAAAGTCTTTCCTAATTCTTTAGCCTTTGTGGCGTAGCCGTTTAGTTTGGCTGTAAATGCATCCACCGTGTCATCTTCCTTCATCTGAAGGGTCTGAAATCCAATCATCAATGATTGTAACCGTGCTTGTTTCACTTTCTCTTCTCCAACGTGTCTCCTTTTTAACGATTCCCATAATTCCCTTGCCGTTTTACAACATGCTACTTGTAAAATCACATCTTCGGTCAACGCTTGATATAGGAAGGCTATTGTTGCCTTATCTTTCTTATCATCTACTTGCGTGTTTTCCTTAGTTTCTATTGCTTCCCATAAACCTTGTGCTTCTAGTATAACCTTAATTTGTATAGTCCAAACTGTGTAGTTTGTTTTTGAGTTTAGGGCATTGGTATTGTGCAATAGGTGTTACGGGTTTCACTACATTATTAGTGTTGTTCGTGTCGTCACCGGCCATCTTAAAGGTGTTTATAATCTTCACCTTCTAATCATATGAGAATTCCTAACTAGTGTGGTATCACTTAATAGTACGGGAACAGAAATAGTTATCCGGGAATTCTAATAGTACGGGATCAATATAAAGTTCTATGGATTTCTAATAGTATAAAGTAAATATCTATACTATATAACTATGAAATGAAATCCAAGGTTTGAATTTTGTGACCTCGTTATGTTAACCACAAGTGTATCCCCTTTTGTGTTGGTACTCGAATATACCAACTAAGTATTTCCTTTTCCCTTGTTCACCAAACCAATTCACATACACCCTTCTTTGATGTTGTCGAATTGTTTTTCAATAACCACACTATCACCACGTTGTTCCTTTCTTTCCTTTGTCGAATTTGAAACCAAAGCGTGCCCTAGACCCTTGTTTGTCTCGGCTTTCCTCCAAAGAATACAAAGTGTTTTCGGTAAACAACAAGGATTGTTGTTTGTTGATTTCCTTTGATTTCCAAGTTCTTGTAATCATAAAATATCCAAAATACTTCTCGGTATTTTCAAAAAACAAACGGTTGTTTGTTTTCTTTCCTAATACTACCACGGTAGTACGTCTCTCAAACAAGGTTAGCGAGATGCTTATGTCCTTGTTGTCTTTGTTGTTGCTTGTGTTTTCTAAACGCGTTCCACAATACCTCGTCTTCTTTGTCCAAACTTGTTCCACACCGTATGTCCCACAACAAACAATACCCACGGTATCTTTTAAAAAAAATTGATCAGATTGTTTATCTTCGTTGTTGTTGTTCTTGTATTGCTAGCGTGCCTTCAAACAATCCTAGATTGTTTTCTACTTCTCTCGGTATACCTTTCTTCCCAAGCAACTTCCTTTTACTTCCAATCATTGCTTAAAATTTGCGATGGGTCTCTTTGTTCTTGGCGTCGTTCTCTTCCAACTTGTTGCGTTAAAGTTGCAACAATGGGTCTCTTGGTATGTTGTATGATGTTCGTTGCCAACAAAGGTTGTTTTAACAAGCGTTTTCTTTGTTTGTCTTGTTCTTTGTTGCGTTACGAGATCACCAACACCACCTACGTTTGGTGACTTATTGTTTGCAATTTCTACACAAGTACGGTCGTGCACTACTTTCCTTGCGTCCTAGTTATCCGAGCAAGCGTGTTTTATGTTTATGCGTTGCGTATTCTTCTTCACGAACAAAGTTCCAGCATCTTTCTTTTCTTCTTGGTTTCCTACTCGGTCTCGTTAAGGTTTTCTGGTTTTGAATGTGTATAACGGCGTGGCTCGATACCAAATGTTGGTCCCAAAGTGAGTCGATATGAAATTGCAATAAATAACTTGAATAACTATTAATCGGTCTAACCTTTAAACGTTATGTGTACATACATATTTATACTATACGAATGGTTATATGTGAACCATCGATACGTTCACAAGGGTGTGTCCTTGGTTGTTTTGGTTCCAATGGGTATGAACCCAAACGACATGTCCCTTGGTTTCTAACGAAGCTTCTAACTAACAACTAAAATAACTAACTATAACTACCAACCGCTATTCGGTTATTAAGTTTCTGACGAACAACTTTGGTCCTTCAAGTTTGAATGTGAAGCAATGTCGAGATTAGTGTTCACAGTAAAAACCTAAAATTTAATGGTTAATATTGAGTAAGAACTTATCCTACAAAATACCGATTAGCCAACAAAATTAATAATCTTTAAGTATATAAAAAAGATGATGGTAAACGTTCCCATGAACGAAGCCAACGAGGACATTACGGTATCACCAAGCTGAGAAAACACACAAAAAAATGATACTTCTTGTCCAAAATCATTTAGTCGTATTAGCCTTATTTTCCCATTCGGCACTTTAGAAAAGTAATAAGGTTCCTATGCAACGCAAAGCTATCAAAATACAATGCTTTAAAAGGTCGATATGATATATAGGAAATAACTAATGCGATCAAGTATATGTGACTCTCCTAAAGATCGAATAAGACATAAGAACAAAGTCTTATCATGATAGAAGTTAACCGTACCATAGCTAAAAAACCTGAAAAAGTAGCAATAAACATGATGAATCTCCAAAGAATCTTCAGGTATATAACAATTAATTATCAAACACCCCACAAAATAATACAAATAATAATGTGACATAATGCCAACCAATCATGAATAGTGATGGACATTAGAGTATTAGAGCATAAGGTACAACCTTTCATGCCGTTGGGTTGGTGTTATGGGAAAAGTGCAGCCACATGAGCACCTTTTTTCATAACAACAGAATTCACCACAACATCAAAAACACCTATCCCTTCTATAACACCGGATATTAGTGCCATCGTGCACCTCGGACCCCACATTTGAAAAAAAAAACTTTAAACGGGAAAACGTGAGTGAACGGTGTGCATGTGGCGCCGTCCAATTGCGTTTTCGAAACCGGTTGGTCATGACAGCGCAACAGCATGACTCATAAACCACGGTATGGACCTCGCCGCCGTGGTCGTGTTTCTTTGGAAAACACCGGTGCCGAGCTCTTATGCTAACATCACATTCAAGCACATGCAGAATGATTAAATAACTTTTTTACACCGTTTTGCAATGAGAGATGATTTACGCAAAAATAATTTGCACTTTTTAATGTACAAATAGTTATAGTAGGATAAATGCACAATAAAACTTCTTAATGCTTAATGCTTAATGCATAAGTTGATGTGTACCAATTTAATACGTGTAATGCTAAATCAATTCCTTTTGCAATAAGGCATTGAAGAAGTCACTTCATGTGAAAGTTGAAGTCCCTTTTCTGTGAAGGTTGATGCATGTCACTATTCTTATAGGCATGTTTGGCGAAAATAGTTGAACTGTTAGCCAGAGCTTGAACTTATAGGAGTTGGAATTTACAAGAGCTAAAGTGGAAGCATAAGCTTTTATTTTTGGATAGGTTTAGTAAAGTAGTCGAAGCTTGAGCTTATAGGAGTAAAATGATATTAAATGACAAAACATATAAACATACATAATTAAAGTTAAATGTATTCATGTAACTAACCAAACCAAAAGCTTAAGCCTTAAAAACTTATCTTAGGTAGCTTTTTTTTAACAATTTATGAATTTTAAAAGCTCATATAAGCTCATGCGTTTTACAAGTTTTCATTATAGAGTAACTTGATATAAAAGCTCAAGCTCTAATAACTCTCACAAACTCTCTCCCAAACATACTGTAAAACAAAAGAATTATATAAGTGTCTAATAATGAATATTGTAAAGTAAACTTTTTTTTAAGCAAGTCAAATGCAATAGAGACATTTAAGTTATTGGGTGAAAATGCGAAAGATAGACTTTTATCAAAGAAAAAAATACCAAAAACACTGGAAGACTCTTATTTTATAAAAACTTTAACTATTATTTACTGCAATAGATTTTCAGACCCGTCCGATAGACGGGATAATTCCATAATAGAAATGATTATTTAATAAATGACATGTGTTTCTTATATTAATATCTTACTATCTTATAAAGCATAAATACATTTTTGAGCATTTAATGCTTTAAAATTCAGCATTACAAATATTTATACACAGTGTACAACTTTTTAACGCACTAAGCTATTACAAACTTAAAAATTAAAACATACAAACAAAGAAACATATTGTACAACTTTTTAATACACCAAGACATTAAATTAACACATACTTAATACTCTTATTAAAATACATCGTTACTTAAAAGTACAATGATTTATTCACATTGTACAACTAATCAAAAGCATATATGCCAAATTAAATACAACCAATTAAAAACCCATTTACTAAAAACTACAATAAAATTTTCACAATATACAATCTAAACAAGCTACAACATAATCCAAAATATAAAATAATTAAACACACCAATTAATGTTATTTTTAAAACACCCCTAAAATAAAAAGTACAAGTTATTATACACATTGTACAAATAATAAAACACACAAAGCTTCATACAAGCTAACAAGTTGATGGTAGATATAGTTTTGAAAACCGGACGACCATCGGGTGCAACCGAGAACCGGTTTCGCCACCGGTTCGGCTGGTCAATAAAAGCCATCCGAAAATGAACCAGAGATGACCCGTTGAAACCGATACGAACATGTGAATCAAGCCTCATCGGGATCAATTTCTCTGGTTAATCGTCACATGGTACTCGGCGCCGCAACGCGCGGGTACCCTGCTAGTCAAACATTAAACACAAAATAAATAACAATATACTTCCGATTGCGGATTGCCTAACACGAAAATATATGTAAAAATGTGTCATAATACTTTATTATTAAAAGCTAATAAAATTGTTTTGTAATCAACATGAAATCAAACAAATAAAAAACATATAAAATGAAGATGATATTTTATGCTCATAAAAAAAAGAAGATGATATTTATGCTCATAAAAATGAAGAAGATGATATTTTATGCTCATAAAAAACAAGATTGATGATGTATAGTCTACATTCGGGCCATGAACCCGACCAATGAACGATACTAACAATTAGGCCCAGTACGCATGGGCTACCCGGTAACGGTTTGGGCTCACGAAGGCCCAAACCCAAAGTTATTTATAGTTAACAATATCGGATATCTCCTATCTTGGGAGATAAGCATCCGATACCGACTTGCGGGATACGTGAAAACTTGAGGAACACAAAACCAACAAGGATTTCGTATTGTGTATATAAAGCATCTCCATCTCATTAAAGGTACGATTTACAAACTCTAAATCTCAACTATACCCTAAACCGATTACTTACTCTCACTTGGGAGGATAATCGTGGGAGACAATCACACAATAAAGCTATGGTGTTTTACGCTTTTCTTAGTGCTTGGTCTCAAGCATTAAGATCTAATTGATCTGAATCGAACCCAAATAAGAGCGCCTAACTTTGTATCAACAAGTGGCGCATCCGTAGGACCCAACACTAAGAACTAGAATGACGAAACAAGGAAACCAAAACCAGCGATCGCATGGCGACTTACAAGGAAAGAAACGACATAGCGGATCGACCTTCAAGCAAGCTCTCACTGGGACAACCGGCGTGGCTAAAAACCAAGGCTCAGATCTGGTCTTCCCAATAGTGGAACCGCGCACGGGGACATCCCATGCCACCACAACAACAACCAACGTAGAAGATAACCTTTTCACGACTCCCTACTAGAAAAGATCTCACAAACGCCCGAGCGCCTCTCTCGAAGCGGAGCGGATGTCGAAACAGTCTCTCTGGAAGGGGTTACGCTGAGTTGCGCCAGTGACCCGATCTCAAAACAATGAAGCCTTGGCGCCCTTATGTAGGAGGAGGCAAAAATGGTCAAGTCGAGCTTGAAATACCGACTAAACCCGACCTACGAGTATGAGGCATCTCCATCGCGACCTTCAGAGAGGAGGCGCGGGAAAGATAGCAGACCTCCGGTGTTTACCGGATTGGGAAGAGGGTTGAGAATGATCACGCCGGTGACCTGCGGTACACGGAAGAATCCGAAGAGGATGGGCGGCGTACCAATATCCACGATAGGCTTGAAGCCGCAAGGTTCATGATATACTTGGACGCGGCACGCTCCCCAAGTGGAAGCCCTTCAAGCTCAGTTCAAGCGGAGGCGTAAGTGCGAAGAGAAGAAGTTCATCCTCGGAGACTCCTTAGGCGGTCGGTGCAAGCGCAGCGAACAAAGGAAAACGCTCTCGGTGATTCCTCGGACAACGGGGATAGCGAAAACCGGACGGAAGTCCAGAGGAAGATATCGCGACTGGAGGAGGAAGATCTGCTCTTCCTGGCGCCGCCAAAAAGTGGATCGCGTTCACTTCGGCGCATCGGTGATTTCTCGAGAATAAGAGAAGGCGCATGCACGCCAATGTGAAACCTATGATGGAACGGTGATCCGGATGATCACCTAAAATTTTCAGTCACCGCTACCATCGAAAATTGGCCATAGCTCAGTGGTGCCATATGTTCAATTCCACATTAGTGGGTAATGCAGCTGGCGGTTCGGCAAGCTTCCACGCCAGAAGCATTGATGGTTTTGAAGAATTGCGAAGGCGTTCGCTGAACTTCACTCAAAGGAAAAAGTCGCCAAAAACCTGTCCGAACTTCGCTAGAGTAAAACAGGCGCTAGGGAATCTACAAGCTTATGTGGGCGCATTCAAAGATGAGTGCATACGAGGTTAAGGCATGGGAATGCGAAGATCTCGGGGTTTATGAATGGGATCAATAACCCGGAACTCATAAAAGATTAACGACAAGATCCCCGGACCTTTGATGAACTTATGAAACGGACAAGGTCCTTTATCCAGAAGAAGCGCATGGCCGGATAGCGAGGAAGGGCTACTCAAACTATAGGTCACAAGAAAGTCCGGAGACAATCCACGGAGTAGCAACCGTAACAAAAACTACCAGCGGCGAGGGAGCGGACGAGATAATGACAAATATACACCGCTAACCAAAACTCCAAAAGAGATATTCACGAAGAAGGCGCCAAACTTCCTAGGCCCCGCCGATGCACACCCCGAAGATAAGCGTGGAAGCGGATCTGCGACTATCATGGACAGAAGGGCCACACCACCAATGAGTGTGTCCAATTGCGCCAACTAATTGATAAGTTGGTAAAGAAGGCGATTGGACCATTTAGTCAAGAATATTAAGGAAGGAAAAGATAAGCAAAAAACCGGGAACAAGAAGGATGGTGTACCCAAAGATAAGGCGGACACCATCTACATGATACAATCATGGCGGCGAGTAACTAGGCGAAGATCATCCGAAGTTTTCCGTGGAAGTGAAATCTCTTTCCCCACCTTGACTGCGGATAACGCAGTGGTAGGACCGCTCACCATTGAAATTAATGCAGGGGGTCATGATATCCACCGCATGTATGTTGATGGAGGAGCATCTGTAGACATAATGTACGAACATTGTTTCCAGCGACTACGACACGAGATGCAGATCGGTTAAGCGACCATGACAACATTGACTGGCTTTACAGGAGAAAAGATATGGCATATGGGGCAAATACGTCTACTAGTCAATGTTGGTAATAAGGAACACTCACGACAGCTGGATGAATTTTATGGTGATCAAATCCCTTACGGCATACAATGGCATTATCGAAGACTAGGGATATCATCCATGCACAGCGATGACATAGATCTACAGACATGGGATGTTCAAATTCCCAGTGGAAGGTGGTATTGTTACTCTCTACAATGCCACTGTATCACCTAGAGAATGTAAACGATTACGTTCGTGAGCAGCGACGATTTAGAGCAATGCGCACCTAAAGTACCAAACACGAGGATTGCAATTCATCCGACTACCCGGATCAAGAAGTATCGATTGGGGATCATTTGCACGTTAAAGCGAGGCAGCCATGTCGCACTCTTGCAAAAGAATCTGGATATCTTTGCATGGGAACCAAAGCACATGACCGGTGTACCACGCTCAATTACAGAACACAAGTTGAGAATCCGACAAGGATACTCTCCGATTACCTCGAAGCGCCTGAACGGGCGGCCAAGCTGCGCCGAGAAATTGCGAAGTACACAAACATGTGGACGTAGGTATCATGCGGGAGGTCTATTACCATGACTGGCTGTCCAACCCAGTGATGGTCAAGAAGAGCGATGGTAGTTGGAGGATGTGCGTGGACTTCACAAATCTCAACAAGTCATGTCCATAAGACTGCTACCCGCTACCTGAGATAGACTGGAAAGTAGAGTCCTTGTGTGGATACTCACTCAAATGCTTCCTAGACGCATACAAAGGATACCACCAAATCCAGATGGCTAAGGAAGATGAGGAAAAAACGGCCTTCCACACAAGCCAAGGTGTCTATTGCTACACTAAAATGCCCTTTGGCTGAAGAACAGCGCCACCTACCAGTACGATAACTAGTAGATAGCGCATTTGAAAAAGGTGGGCGCAACCTAGAGGTTTACGTTGACGACACGGTCATAAAAGCCACCCGAGGATGAATGGTGCGGGACATAGAGGAAACGTTTAAGACACTACGATGTATCAATATGAAGCTAAATCCTAATAAATGTACTTTTGGCGCTACAGAAGGCATGTTCCTTGGATATTTGATAGAGCCCGATGGCATTAAACCGTGTCCAGAAAAAACGAATGCTGTCATCCAACTACCTTCACCACGCACATTGAAGGAGGTCCAATCCCGAGCGAAAGCTAACTGGTTTGAACAGATTCTTGTCCAAATCAGCAGAAAAGTCATTTCCTCTCTTCAAAACGCTCAAGAAGTGTACGAAGAAGGGAGATTTTCGTTGGACCACGGAAGTAGAAGAAGCCTTCACACAGCTTAAACAATACCTAGCAACACTCCCCACGCTAGTCGCACCCCGACCAGGGGAAGAATTAATTATGTATTTATCTGCGACCCAGGGAGCAGTCAGTGCAGTTCTGTTGACAGATAGGAATTCAGTGCAAACACCGATATATTTTGTTAGCAAGGCACTCAAGAAACAGAGATTAACTACAACACAATGGAAAAGTTGGTCCTGGCATTAGTGTTCGCCAAAGCGGCTTTAGCAGTACTTCCAGCGCACCCAATAGCGATTATAATGAACCAACCGATCAAGCAAATCATATCAACCCGCGCATCGGGGCTCGCAGTGGAGTGTGTTCTTTGGGTGAGCATAACATCTCCTACCACGTACCAGCGGTTAAGGGCGGATACTAGCGAGACTTTATCATCGAAAAACCGGATACTGAGGAATTACCCTCACAAAGTAAGGTGGCAATACAAGACCCATGGATCTTGTTCACGCACGGATCTTCATGCGTGGATGGGTCAAGAGCAGGCCTTATCCTCACAAACCCAGAGGGAATAGAATTCACTTACGCACTGCGTTTTGAATTCATAGTGACAAACAATGAGGCAGAGTATGAAGCCCTAATCGTCGGACTATGCATTGCAGCTCGAATGGGCGTACGTAACCTGGAAGAAAATGTGGATTCCCGGCTAGTGGCCAACCATGTGTTGGGCGAGTATGTGGCTAAAGCAGAAAACATGATTCAATACCTCGACAAGACCAAGTCACTAATCGAGTTTTGACAGTTTACCATCAAGCGAGGTTCCTAGAGGGGAAAATCAAAAGGCGGATGCACTAAGCAAGATTGCATCCACAAGCTTTGCACACCTGTCCAAACAAGTGTTGGTGGAGACGCTGAAGTGCAAGTCCATCTCAGAGATGGAAATATCCACGGTAATAGAGGAGGAAGGTACTACATGGATGACACCAATAAGGGAATTCATAAGCAAGGGCATCTTGCCCCAAGAGCAGAAGGAAGAAGAATACGGGCACATCGCTGAGGTTTGAACTTCGATCACGGTATATACTATATCGAAGCTCTTTTACGCAACCATGGCTCATTTGTGTCGGCCCCATTTGCAAAGAAATTATGTACTCGGGAAATCCATAGGTTCATGCGGCATGCACTCGGGACCACGGTCCGTGGTGGTGCCGCTTACTGTCGGGATACTGGCCCACCATGCACCGTGATGCGCGGGACTTAATAAGAAAGTGCGGCAAATGCCGGGTTCACAGACCGTTCCACGCCAACCACAGCAGAGCTAACACCTATCACGGCACCATGGCCATTCTACAAGTGGGGTATCGACATTGCGGGTCCCTTCCCGTTGCGGCGGGAGGATTGAAGTTCCTCATAGTAGCCATAGACTACTTCACCAAGTGGATTGAAGCAAAGGCGGTTGTAACAATTCACGGGCAATCGTAAAACGCTTTGTTTGGGAAAATATTGTATGCCGCTGCGGACTACCGTAGAAATTATCTCGACAACGGAAAGAATTACGTGACAACCCTTTCAAGGACTGGTGCGAGAAGTTAAAATCACCACAAACGACTTGCGTCGGTTAAACACCCACAAACCAACGGCTTAGTAGAACGTGCAAATCGAAGTCTGGGTGAAGGAATTAAGGCACGTCTGGACAAGCACAAAGGAAGGTGGGTGGAAGAATTATCACATGTTCTGTGGGCACATCGCACTTCAATCAAAACTAGCATGGGAGACACTCCTTTTCTGCAGTCTATGGGACGAGGGTCATACCACGCCAAATGGGATGCCAACTATTCGCGCTTCTGAAGTCAATGTCGCAACCAATGACGATGAACGGCGTATCGACCTAGACTTCTTTGGAAAAAGCAGCGGCGCAGCCGCTATATGTGAAGCGAGATCCAAGGCAAAATGAAGGGATACTACGATGCTAAAGTACGGTGTTTCATTCGGAACCAGGCGACTTTGTATACCGCCGATGCGAGGCAGAACCGCACGTAAACTTGGACCGTGGGAAGGACCCTATGAGGTTCTGAAGCATTAGGAAAGGCGTACAAGCTGACTTCACGAGACATGGATGGTCGTGAACTACCGCACATGGAACATTTGCAATCTTAGCGATGTTACCTCTAGAAATGGCTACTGCCCAGACACAGAACATTCCGCACTTTAGTGAAGTGCCCAATAAATATCCGTGTATTTACATTTTGTTTTACTTAGGAAAATATCTTATTTATTTTCTTCCACAAAAACTTGCAAGTATTAATAAAACGTCGTGGTTTCTAGCTAACTCCATGACACATTTCAATTTGTTATTTCTATATACTATATGTCTTAACATTGTTTATCTTTTGCCTACATGGCGTGCATGCACTTAATAAACCCACGATGGTAAAAGGATGAGTAAACCTACTAAATAACTCGTTGAGTAAGTAGTTGCAAACCCATCAACATTGATCACGAATCCTTGTTAAACACCTTATTCTCAAGGCGTTGGAATAAGTTCGATGCGCATCCCATGATGGGTGCAACAATACATCTTGTGGCGTTTAACAAATTAGGAATCAAGACACTTGACTCCTTGATATGATATTCTGACAGACGCATATCACACCATACACAATTATGATACGAGTGCGTAGAAATTATGTTTCAAATATCCCGTGACTTTCATACATGATTATGAACTCCACATACTATTCGCTGCTACACAGAGTTTGATTCTTAGACGGTGAAAGCGTTTTTAGGTAAAGCGAATAACTAAGTACAAACATTATAAGCCACAACCACATCAACACGAGTTCAACAAAAAGAACATTTTATTAAGGACCATGCGTTGTTACAAAAAGGATATTTAGAACTAAGGCTACAATCTACATGCTATTACAGCCTATGCGATGAGCCCTCCACTGCGGCTGAGGCGGCCCCGACCTCCTTTAGTTCCTTTAGCAAATCGAGTCTTGACGGGATACCGTAACACTAACGAGCACCCGTCGGATCTAGGAAGATGAGCTGCGCCAATGCCGCACAGAATAGCCTTGCCTTTGATACCTTACTTCTTGGCAAGTCTTGTAGCATGCGCTTCCAAGACTTGCTTTAGCGAATTTCCTTCTCCAAGGCGAAGGGATTCAAGATGTCGCGGGCGAGCAAAAACAGGCACATTTGGGACTCATCAGTCTCAAAAATAATCGTTAGCCTCCGCATTTTCAAGACGATGCCGAGCCAAGGTGAGCCCTCCATGATGACCCTATCGGATAATAACTGGTACGGCTCCAATTCAGCAATTAGAGGAAACTCCAAAAGCTTCATCTTTTCCATTCGCCATAACCGGATCATCATCGATGCTCATTATAGCCGGAGTACCTTGCTCGCCGGTACCTTCAACAGATAGCCTCATGAAGCTCCTCTACAGCTACGAATTTCCCAAGCCAGATCAGCACTCACCGCCCAAGCTTATCAACAACTTCCTGCGACTCCAGTGTGAGGCGGCAAAGGCAGAGCCATGGCCGATGAGCCGCCTCGCTCGACAATAGAAGACATGAGGGGATATAACTCCTCATCATACTCAATGCTCGGCTTAGCAACTTCATCTCCTGGCCTCCGGTGAGCTTCCTACAGTTGCACCAAAATTCTCCAAGCTGGGAGAACAACTCTTCCTTCCCTTCTCAAGATATTTCGTATATATACACAAAGCCTTATCTTTGCGGCGATGCAAGATGCGCTCTGCCGATTTGGCTCGGCAGTACCATTTTTCTTCAGCAAGTCTTTGGGTATACAAGTTTATAGCCTCTGCTTCAACCTTGGCAGTGGCCAAACGTGCCTCCAGCAACGCCATTTGTTGGTCCTTTTGCGCGCTCTGGCTACTTTCTCCTAAGTACTTAGCCTTTAGTTGCGCAACCAACTTAGCTTGATGCGCAGTAGCCAGCAATAGATCTTCCACAAGCTAGTCCATTGGCGCATCCCCGATGCCGGCTCGCCACAGCTCTTTGTTCCAGAAGATTCGACTGGCGGACTGACCCCAGCAGCTTTGGGGCGACCACGAGATTGTTCAATATCGCACGCAGCAGAGGATTAGTGATTATTTCATAACCTAAACAGGGAATGCGATACGGGCTTTAAGAATAATACTTACTTGGGTGGAGCTGTCTCCGAGGAGCAAGGAGAGGCAACATCACTGGATGATGAGTCCACGACATGGACACCAGGACGCTTCTTCCTGGAGGAGCTTGCGCCATCGCCACCAAGTGCTCTCTTGCGCTTCAAACCATGGCTTTCCTTCTCCTCCTCTTCTTCAATGCCTTCACCCACATTTGCATGCGAAGCTCTGGGTAGGCACACAGGGCTAGGCGCTCGAAGAGGGGTCGCCTCCAGAGCGATGGCAGAACTACCTCCTGTCTCTCCCAACTCTATTTCTAGGGTACGTCCTGAGGTAGCTTCCAAAATGGGCTCTTCCCCCTCTTTCAATGCGGCGAACTTGGCGCGGCCTGTAACATGGCCTAACCGCTAATAGATCCATCTTTGTGCAACAAAGGCAAATAAACAAACAGGTTACGAAAAGTACAAGGATTAAAAGGAATGCTCACATTAGTAAATCAAAGGAATGCAAAAGGACGAGCACCCACCCTGACCATCCGCGTCCAAGAATATCGACAACTCCTCGGTCTACGAAGTAATTGCGTGATGCCCATATGCACCAAACATTCCTCGGGGTAGGGCCGATGGGTATGCGGTTTGTGTTTATTGTATCGGCATCCTCATGTATGCGATCGAGGTGGGAAGCTCATCCTTTGGATGAACCACGGGTATAGAAATCAAAATCGAGGAAAGACCGCCTTATCAATCCGAAAAAATTTTCCCTCCAATTTCTAAAGCGTCAAGTTTCTCCGTGTAACATTGAAGTCTACGGCGGCTTAGCAAGCGATACCACCCGTTTGACCACGTTGTGTGGTAAAATCGCGGAATAGGTGGATAGTTGGGTTAATTGCCGGGATCTGCAATTAATCTCGAAGTTGTTATTTTGGCTGCACCTATGCGGTAGGATATATCGAGGCGGTAGTAGTTTAACACGTCACTCAAGAATAGGGATATGGGCACACGTTGATTCGCGAACTTCGAAAAAAGCGCGTGTATACCTACTATTCTCTAAGGAAAGTCGCAATTGATGCTGCGCATCACGGAACTTCCGGATGCAGCGAAGGAATATAATAATCGAAGAGAACTCAAGAAGTTACGCCTCGGTCGGGGTTGGAGGTGAAATCGGTTAGACCACGGACCATGAATACGGTTATTAGTAGCGCGCGCGGTTACCTTAGCTATCAAGGGTTTCACGGTGGCAAGTTGAAGCTTTTTAACAATGGTGAAAATGATTTCTGTGATACTCCAGTAATAAGAGCGAGGAGGTTATATAAGTTTCTTCATCCACACGATGCGCCACGTGGATCCCACTATCTCTAATTATGTGGCTAGGATTGTTTGATGTGACGTATTTTGATAACTTTCCCACATTTTACAAGGTGGGAATTTGAAATATTTCGCCTAGGTTCATTCTTTTAGCTTCTTTGCTACGTTTCAAAGAATTTAAGGGTACGCAACAATTAGTCTAGCATCCGCAAGTTATCCCTACGCATACTAGACTGGGGGGACATGATGACGTATAGTCTACATCCGGGTCATGAACCCGACTAATGAACGATACTAACATTTAGGCCCGATCGCATGGTACCCGTGCACGGTTTGGGCTCACGAAGGCCCAAACCCAAAGTTATTTATGGTTAACAATATTGGATATCTCCTATCTTGGGAGATAAGCATCCGATAACCGACTTAGGCGGATACGAAACTTGAGGAACACGAAACCAACAAGGATTTCGTGTGTATATAAAGGGCATCTCGGCCCTCATTAAAGGTACGATTTACAAACCCTAATTCTCAACTATACCCTAAACCGATTACTTACTCTCACGCGGAGGATAATCGTGGGAGACAATCCCACGGTAAGCCTAACGGTGTTTTCTGTTTTCTTAGTACGCAGGTCTCAAGCATTAAGATCTAATTGATACGGAATCAGAACCCAAATAAGGAACGCCCAACTTTTGTATCAACAAATGTGATATTTTAAAAACTTATTAACATGTCGATTATTATAATCAAATTATGAATATTAATATTAAGTAAGAGTGCAAATTGTAAGTTGAAATCTTTTAAAATCTCTGCACCTTCTACGCTCTGTTTTATATGAACGTTTTAAGTATGTAAAAAATTATATAATTACATATTTATATCGATTGCTATTATATTTTAAATATAAATAGCATTTTTTAATAATTAAAGAGTATGAAAAAAATTATGTAAACTATTTTAAGAAAGTAAATAAATTTTTTTTCCAGTTATATCCACATTTAATGTATTTATTATTTCTACCTTTTCTACATGACATGTCACTCATCTCTTCTTGTCACGTCACATATAACGTCACTATCTCAGTCACATTTGCCAAAACTATCTATCATATATGTTTAGATTTGTGTTCAATTGATCGTGACTCGACCAAAATACATTGGTTGGTTGACTTATTTGACCCCGTTAACTTTTCGTTTTGAATATGTTTAAAAACCTACCTTAATTTTTGGCTAGGTTCAACAAACGTAGAAAGACATGCCAGAAAAATGAAATATTTTGTCCAAAAAAACGTGTGGTTTTGTCTCCATATCGCCTCGTATAGCAGATTTAGAAAAGAATAAGGTGTGTTTGGTATGTGGGTTTATGAGCATTTGGGTTGAAAGATGTGCACAATCCTTTGTTTGATAGATCTTTACTTGTTTTGGTTTGGGTTGAAACTTGTCAGTAACCTCTAATGCAAGGGTTTTGAGAAATGATTAATTTTATATATCTTCCTACTTCATGATTAATTTTATATATATAAAAAATGCAAGTATTAAATGCATAATGTACAATATTTTTAGTGCATGTTTGGGTATATATGAATTTTTTAACTAAAATAAGAGATATGAAATTGTCCTTTTGAGAAAAGTCACTCTAATAGGTGGGGATGAAAGTGGATGAAAATATAAAAGTGGTTGGCGTTGTGTCATTGGTAGTTTTTGGCATTCGTTTATTTTCAATTTTTTTTACTTGTTTCTCACCACACATTATAAGTGGGCCATTTATTTCATTATTTGTTTAATTTTAAAATAATGATACTTTTATTATAAGAGAAAATTATCAAACTAAACAAAAAAACACATTTGGTCCAGATTGGTCTCTTTTGCACATTTTTGTCATTTGGTCATACTCAACTGCTCGACTTCACCTATAATGGGCCAAAAAGAAGTACAATGCATGAACACATGTCACTAAATGGGTGTAGTCGAGCAGTTGAACATGATCAAAATGAGAAAAAATGCAAAAAGTAACCAAATCTTGAACCAATGGTATTTTTTGGCTTAGTTTGCTAATTTCCTCTTATTATTATTCTTACTCCCAACTTTTAAAACAAACATTTTTCTTTATACCTTTTTACAAAATTTTAAACAAAATTCAAATCTAATCCTAAACCAAATCCAAATCCAAACCCAAACCCACAAACAAACAAAACGGACCTTAAGTTTAAACCGTGACAAAAAATCGGCTTAAAATGTCGGATATGATATCTAAGAAGAAACTAAAATGTTCACAGTTATGAAAACATATTGAGAATCAATTATCTGAACCACCATGAAGTTACAAAATAAAATGACATAATTACCAACTAACCATGGGACCCAAAAAAAAAATAAAAAAATAAAAATGGTAAACATTAATGTCACATTCGGGCATTACCATGCGAATGATTGAACAACTTTTATGTACCATTTAGCAAATGTAAGCCCATATTTGCGATGTTTTAACAAATGGGCCCTTATTTACAAAAAGAAAAGAATAGTAACACAAACAAAGCCCCGTAAATTACACAATTCTCTTATCATTTGTATGTTTATTACATTAAAACTCAATGAAACCTAGTAATCCAGTATTAAGTTAGAAATAGAAGTGTTTTGCAATAGTAGTTGTAGTTGTAACGTGTAAAATGACATAGATGAATGTAAATATGATGGAACAAAATGATTATCATGTGTCTAACATTATCATATACCTTGGTGATCACTGTCATCAACAATAACAAGATTTCAAAAATGGGATCTCAATAAACTATGCAATCTTGGATGATACCTATATGTGGTTAGTCAGAAGTGGCTCCAAGACTTGCTGAAGTTGAACAAGAAGTGATGCTAGACTAAATTCATGCACCACCAATAATAACCGGTTCTTGTTCTTGCAGCGTGGAAATGATAGGTTTAGGATATAAATACGAAAGATGTTTGCGGAGAGTTAATTACTAGAGATGCTGTGAGCCTACAAAGATGAAGCATATATCGCGTCTCTTCTTATAGTGACTTGGAGATTCCATCCTATATTCAATTGCCTCTTAAAGAAACATAAGCGGCATTTTGGATTGCGTTTGCCATCTAATTATCTGGTTATAACGTTTTCAAATGGTAAATTATCACTTTTGACTTTTGAGTGTTTTTTACCGTCTTGTTATGAATAGCTAGTAAAGGTATCCAAAATTGATGACATTCATGTTTTGTCCAAAACTAACTTCCATTTCATCATATTAGTAAAGAGTAAATCACATGGTTCGTCTATGTGGTTTAGGTCAAATCCCTGATTGAGTCCTTATTTTTTTTCCTTGCATGATTGGTCCTTATCTTGAAACTATGTAATATCACATAGTTTAACGGAAGAATTTACATAGCGATAAGGACCAACGATGTTACATAGTTTCAAGATAAGGACCAATCATGCAAGAAAAAAAAAATAGGGACTCAATAGAGATTTGGCCTAAACCACAGGGACGAACCATGTAATTTACTCTATTAGTAAAAGTAGACCACCATTTATGGCTTCAAGATCTTGGTTAGAATATATCAAATTTCATTCCAATGCTTTGCTTCAAAAATACGCCAGATAAGTATATTTCACTAAAATAAGTGTTATTCTTCTCCAAGTTGGCTACTTGGTTCATTCTGTAACCTATTTTTGTAGTAACAATCAAGTTTTCTTGCTTGAACTTTGTTCAAGTGTATGTTACCCTTTAGAATTTGTGTCCGGATCGATTTTATCATAAAACTTAGTAAGTCTAGAAAACCATTTGGATTGTTAGATATATATTATTAACAGAAATCAATATTGTAAACTTTTTTAGTACCTGGATATTCCATGGGAATAATTTTCGCATTAAATCTCATGAAAATGTATATATATAACCAAACCAAGCCAAGATGCAAGAAACTTGAAACATATGTATATAAATATACCATTATTATTAGAAACAAAAGAAATTGCATGATATTAACAACCCAATGTACAAGTTTCAAATTTGATATCGACTCCTCTAGCTTCATAACTTTAGGTTTGCTTGTTTCCTTTACAATGTTAATTGGCAGTGGTTACCTAAACTAACAATTTTCCTGTGATGTTTTACGCCAATGACTCTAATGTTTTCTGTGGCCAGCTGACGCCATTAGAACTGCAACAACCACAATAAACATGGATAGCATGCCTACAAGGAGTATATATGTTCTCTGGGACGATTTGCGGTATTCACCAAAAAAGATCACACCCCAAAAGGTACTCACAAGTGGAAGTGCCTGAAATGATTCCACAACAAGCTCAAAATTAGGTAAAACGTAAATATAGAGATGATTCGAATTCTATAAAACCTTAAGTATAACTTAGTATTGCATCCGAACACTACTTAATACTACTTTTTAATATAACGGGTTGGGTTGACCCAAAACACTTTTCCTTGTAATTCTTATCTTTATAACTAGTTAGCGTGCCTATAAAAAATTATAAGAAACTTCATGCATTGAAATACATTTTTGGAAAATAGGGACACATTCAACCCATTTCATTAATTTGTAACCATTATTTGAAAAGATAAATTTACTAGTCGAGGAGGTCAATCATAGTTCGACTAAACTGAATAATAAGTAAATTGGTTTTCTTTGTCAAATATCAAGTCTACCACATGCATATGTAATTTGTGCACAAGAACCTATAATACATTGCTTAGTTGTACTATAAGGTCCAACAATGCTTTCTAGAACCAAAACCATACAGAACTTTGAACTAACACTGGCTGCATCTCTGCTGGCGTAACCCACTTGGCCTCCAATAAGCGAAGACCATTCCCAAAACCACACAAAAAACCAGCCGAAGTGCCCAACCTCTACCATCCCGGTCGTTCGGATATGCCTTGATTGAAGATCGAGGCAAGTTGAATCGAGGTAGAGGAATGTTATGTTCAAGATTACGGCAATCACAAAACATGAGCAAGAAAAGTAGAAAAAGGCGTGTAGACACTTAAGTGAGGGACACCATCGTCCAATGTATGCTACTGGTCATTCGTTGCAAGATTAAAAGCTGGTGAGAAAGCGAAGCCGGCAAATAAACATATTGCTAAACCAATGAAAGTGCTTTTCCCAAACACCTGAAATCTCAATCAAATGCAAAAGTTTAGCACAATGCTTTGTAGGGAACTGCAAAGTCATTTGGCCAAAATAGTATGTACGTAATCCTAAAGTAGTTTGTCATGTATTACATAACCTTGATTACTCTTCGACCCTCAAGCTCAATAAGAAAACTTGCAGTCCCCGCTTTCGCTTTTTCTACTTTACGGTTCCATTTTCCAAATCCTTTCACGAGAATTACAAAAGACTAATCTAATAACCGAAAGTAAAACCTTAGAATTAGGATATAACTGGATGAAGTAAGAAGTGTAGTCACCTTCTTTCGCGTTTGATCCATTACTTAATGACCTGTCACATTGTAATTATGTTAGTTAAGTGTTAAAACTAAGAATTTGATAGTTTTGTAAGCTATTGTATTTAAGGAATGAAAATATACCCTTTTTTGCCCGTGTGTGAATCTCCCAATTTGTTAAGCTTTACTTGATTATCTTTGGCATTAGATGCATGTACCCAAGAACCAAGACAGACAGCAATCAAGAAACACGCGACACCGGGGAAAAGTATCTCGGCTCTATTGATCTTGTCATCTAAAAAGTAGTTCAAAGTCGTACCTATAGACCCACAACAACAGAAAAAACTGCTACAAGCTCAAGATAATGATCCCAGAGGTACTTAGAGTTCAGTGTATATGGAAATGATAATGATTATGACAATGATAATGATGATACCTATAACAACGATAATACTCGCTTTCATCACCTCATTCTTGATAAACCAACAAATGCCCAAGCATATTGTGTCGATAGATTTCCAAGGCTTAAAACCACACCACCCGCCATTGCAAAAAGGACACTTGGCCAATTACTGCAGCGAGAATGTATAGTCATTTACAGCTCAACAATAAACATAAAAATTTATTCGTGTATTTTATGGTTTAAGTACATGAATATACCTGAGTAAGCTGGGCTAGGAAATTGGGCTTTCCATCATTAGTATGACCAAATTCACCAAATGTGAAAGCAATAATGACAGCAGCCAAAAGATTGGTAATCGTGTAATGTAATCAAGATATGTATGTTGAGGAAGGCGGCCACGTCTTTCTAACAACGTTAGAATGGCGGGCCACGTTCCTAAGAAGAAGAGCGCTAGCAGCATGCATGCTATCGCTCCTCCCTTACTATCCACTACATACATCTTTAAATAATTTGAACTATATCCCTCAGCTGTAAAAGGGATCAAGTAAGAAAATTTCTGAATACCCTGAAACCAAAGATTAAAGGGTGTTACAATTTATAAAAATCTAGAAATGAATCTAAGAGATTATAACTTATAAGGATTGGTGAGAGAAAATGCATCTTTGACCTTATCAACAAGTCAAACTGTGAAAGATGATAACTTTTCTTAAAAACACCAACTACCCATAAAATTTGGAGATCACCATATAAAAAAGATCCCAGTTTTTAGAATCTTAAATACACTAAAAGTGAGATTCAAAATTGAGAACTTATCTTTCTAAAATTAAGAATAAGTACCCAATAAATTTGTGTAACTAAATCATATGAAACATAATCTTGTCACATGAGCGAAAATAAACACAAATCCAAGAAAAACTTCAGGTGTTGACCAAAAGGTCAAACCACATAGTTGCATAGGAACATGATTTAGAAGCTACAAAATGACCAAAAATCTGTAAACATGATGAATCTACTAAATACCTAAGAATCGCCAACACCCCAGAAAGTCTAATAAATGAAACAACATACAATCAATACAATTACGTTTTATTCTTATAGGAGTTATAGATATATAATTGGCACTTTAGGTAAAAAAAAACATAAGGTTATTTTTTAACAAAGCGATTTTGAAATAAGCTCAAAGGCTCTTATGGAAAAGTGCTTATTTCTATTCAAAACAATCAAATAAGGATTAATTCTGATCATTATAGTCCCCGAAACCCGTGCAGATTGCCGGCGGATCAAACATAACCCGCCGAAGGCCACTCAACCATTGCCAAGGGGCGCGCGGCTCGGACACCAAGGAAGGACCAATCCACGGACAAGAGACACGTCCGAGGAAGGCCATAACCGCGTCCCACATAAAAGGTAGGGAATCTCGCACAGGCTTAGAGTACTACAGCCTGCAGTCCCCAAAAAGGGAAAGCGGGACAACTCCCGCCTAAAAGCATCACTGTCACAGCAATGGGACAAGCTCTGGAGTTGACCTACGTCACTCCCCACTTACAAACTGTCACTCTAATGGCCCGTGACCTTGAGAACACGACAGAAAGGTCAACCATATAAATAGAGGCCTCGCCACTATTCAAACGGTAACACATATTCACTCTCTCTTTAGAACTAACTTTATCTCTCTAAAAAACCATTACTTACTCTCACGCGAGAGGTTGACCGGAACCCCATTGCGGTGAGACTAACGGTGTTTTCTTTCTTAGCGACTTTGAACCAAGAATCGTACTTAATACAAGATCTATTTCCCGGGAAGTTAGCATACACTAATCTTCATCAGGGGAGCGCCCAGAATTGTATTAACAAGTTGGCGCCATCCGTGGGACCAGTGACATAACTGCGTTTCCAAAAAAACTCTAATGAGTAACCTGGCAGAAAACCCTTCCCGTCTCCGAGCCGTCCGGTCAGAAACAGGTGGGAAAGAAAAAGGGCAAGACGCAGAACAATACCGCCCTAACGCCGCGACAGACGCGTCAATAAGGGAGTTCTGCGAAAGGCACTACCATCAGATCTTGCCCTTAATGGCAGAAAAGGTCCATCAAGAAAAACTAGACCGGGTCAAAACCCTCACGAATTTCGATGATGAGACTAGAAATGAGAGATCTCGAGAACACGCCCGGAATACTCGCCTAGAATCTGAAAGAAAACGGGCATCTAAAAGGAGGCACGGGGCCAGTCCTAGTTCCAGGTCGGACCCTTCGAAATATTCCAAGTCGCGGAGTGTCTTCTCGAGACTCAGCAGTCGAGACGATGGGTGTTCTAGAAAGAGAGGTTGGAAACCAAGAGCGCGACGGATGTATTCTCAAGGCTGGAAAAGAACGTCCGCCGCGTGACCACGAGACTTGGTGACCAAAACCAATTGTGTTCTCCGGACTTGATTAAAGGTATCTTCCCGCATGCAGCGTAAAAGAAGCCGAGAAGAAAGCGGGACCACGGCGAAAAGGATTCGGTTGATAGACACCAACGAAGCCGTAGCATGACCCGCGGCAGTGCTTCTCACTCGAAGTCTGGCAGAGGGGAAACATATCACTCATGTCGCAGCAGAACTAGAGAAGTGTCTCCTCCAGAAAGCGAAGAAAGCACGGGAGGACATTGGAAGTCCACCCCGAAGAGCAAAGGAGGAAGGGAATCCAATGAACTATATTCCCCGTATGACGTGGCTGACACAGACCCCTTCACCCGCCGTATACTGAATTTTGAGTTCCCAAAAAGAATGAGAATGCCAGCTCACATCAGAACATACGACGGGACAGGAGGTTTGAAAGATCATCTGAAGATTTTCCAGACCGCGGCCAAAGTGGAAAGATGGGCCATGCCCACATGGTGCCACATGTTCAACTCCACACTAATAGGGCACGCCCGAGTCTGGTTTGATGAGCTGCGTCCGGAGAGCATTGACAGCTTTGAAGAGTTAAGATCAAGTTTCCTCTCGTACTTCCTTCAGCAAAAGAAGTATACGAAAGACCATGTTGAGTTACACCACATAAAACAGTGGGAAGGAAGTCCACGTAAGCGTTTGTGGAGCGCTTCAAAATAGAGAGCATGCATGTGGAAGGAGCCCCAGAGTGCATGAGAGTGTCAGGCTTCATGCATGGGATAACAAACCCGGAACTAATCAGAAGGCTCAATGACAACATTCCCAAACGCAGGATGAAATGTGGAAGGTAGTAAAAGCATTCCTCAGAGGTGAGTTGGCCGCGGCCAACCAGATAAAGAAGAAGCACTCCCAGTGGAAGAACCATGGTGGAGAACAGAAAAACATCCATATTTTCGAAAGAAAGGGGGAGTTCAAGACCCGCTTGAGGGCGAAAAGGAAGAAGGGGGACAAGTTCACTCCTCTCACAAAGACGCCGAAGGAAATCCTGGCCATGGATACGGTCAAATTCACAGCCCCTCCGCCAATGTCCAGCCCGTTCGAGTCTAGGAATAAAGACAAGTACTGTGACTTCCACAGAGAGAAGGGGCACAACACGGACGAATGCTATCAGTTGAAAAAACAGATAGAAGAGGCAGTCAGGTCTGGACAGCTCGCACATCTGGTCAAAGAAATCAAGAATGGAGTCCAAAAGAATGGTGGTCCCAAAGGTGGAAAAAAGGACACCGCGGCCAAGGACAAAGCTCACGCCATATACATGGTCCACACTTGGCAGCGGTCGGTCAAACCCAAACTAGGTGCAGACGCGGTCCTGAACATGGAAATATCCTTTCCCCCCATATCCGAGGATGATTGGGATGACCACCCGCTGGTGATCAAGGCAGATGTAGAGGGGTGCACAATCCACAAGATGTACGTGGATAACGGAAGCACTTCAGAAGTTCTATCTGACATTGCTTCAACAAGCTAAGCCGGACATCCGCAAAAGCGATCCCGCTTCATCACCATTCCGGGTTTGGTGGAGAGCTTTCGTGGCCATTAGCGCATTCTCTTGGAGGTGACATTGGGAGGCGAGGAGAAGTCGACTAGTGCTTGGATGAACTTTATGGTGGTACGATCTCCTTCTCCTTACAATGGAATAATCGGACGGCCAGGGATTAGGCTGTTGAGAATAGTGCCATCCACGGCGCACGGGATGTTGAAATTTCCTACACTGGCGGAGTCGTGACTTTCTGCAGTGACAAGGTAGTCCGGTTGAATGCGAGAATGGTTGCGGAACCAGAACCCTATCATACAACCACAGAGGCAGAGGTGAAGGAAGGAGTCGCAGTCGCGATCAACCCCAGATTCCCTGACCAAACGGTCACCATTGGGGGGGGGGGTTAAGTGAAAAAGGGAAAAAGAGCCTCTGCGATCTGCTCAAGAATAACTTGGACATCTGTGACACACGGTAAATTTTCACTAAAATTTAACTAATAATTAGTAATTTATTATTACTAAGCATAAGTCATTAAACATGCATAAGCTTTGCCTGATCATTTGAGTAGTTAACTCGCATACAGTAGACAACTGCATCACTTTGCATTCATATCATTTTATGAATATTTCATTTTGTCTTATGATTTAATTTGTAAGACGAGAGGTTATCTCGTTTTCCCCGGTGACCGACAGTTGCAGCGTACCGACACTATGATAAGGGCAAACAAAACAAATAATAAAACTCTCGTAATGGAAAAATATTACTCAGACAATAATATCTCAGCAATGTATCCATAAGATATCACATCATAAAATTATCGAGCGTTAATACATGGAGTCACGGATTTAATTCGCGGAACACAAAGTATTTAACACAACTCTCACTTTAAAATTTAAACACTTACCAATACAAGTTATCACTTTACAAACTAAAGATACATGTGTAACTTAACTCTTTTATTCACATTTTAATTAATCTTTACAAAATTTAAGTAAAACATTATCTCTTTTGTTTTTCTTTCTTGTTTTATTCGCCCCACCTCCACTCTTTTTGTCGTGGCTTATCCTCACTCACAATCACATATTACCTCCCTCAAATAAGAAGATAACAACTTTCCCAAGAAAATCTATCATCTCTGTACATACTACTTCCCCTACCTTCGTGTAGGTCAACGCAAAACTACAAAGAAAGGTCTAAAAATGGAGACTGGGAGAGACACTTTCATCATACCACTTCAATATTGGCACTTTGGTGTTTGTTTTTGTCCTCCCCAACACCACGCCGCCCCATAGACTAGGAAGAGAGCTCAAAGATGGAGTCATGAGATTGGTTATAAGTTTTGATCGAGGAAGACATTTCCCAGGAATAGATGATTCCTTCTTCCCATACCAAAAGTCATGGCAAGGACTTTCTCCTTTGATTCTTTTTATGCTACTCGAGGGGTTGAAGACACACACAAATCCAATCTCAAACTCACCACAAGAATATTGCTCCTGAAGGTGTTGGGTTAAACTACTTGCTCAAGATCGGTTAGGATTCGATTTGTGTGGGGACTCTCGAGTTAGCTTCCATTTCCAACCTCTCAAATCTCACGTTGATAAGGTTCACCCTTTTAATCCTTTCCTCTTAGAAACTTGATGTACAATAAAAATGATAATGACATGTTTTTGTTGTAATTCAAGTATACCGTTAAGTGTTGTGTTATAGATCAATTTTGTGATTTTGGTAAATGATAAACTCTCATGTAAAAGTTGGTTTGTTTTTGGGTTCTTTATTGTGATCTATCGAGTGAACGAAACAAAGGAAACGAGAGTTAAGTTTTAAAAGTTAGACTAAGAACTAGTGGTATTAGATATTAAAATTCTTGTGTTGATAAACAACCTTTGTTGCCTTAGACGTAAGTTGTCACTTACAAAATGGGTCGATTGGGTTTCCTGTTTAGAATAGGAACTTAGAAAAGATGAATCTTATGAAACCTACTAAGGTCTAATAAGTCTCGAATCTGGAAAAATTTGAGTTGGTCATTAACTTCTTGTTAGTTGGTTCCTTTTCTATCGAAAGTAAAGAAAATGAGTTAAACATGGTTATCACAAGATCAAGTCATGACTCGTTAGTATGCAAGTAGATGTCGAGATGAAACCGGGTTGATTAGTACTCAACCATTGTATGGTCTTATCGATTTCCTTGTGCTAACGTGTTAAAATTTACGAGATTGGCCTCGAGTATCAAACGGATTGTTAATGCCAAGATGGGTAGTCGAGGTGTGTTTTGAACACTTCAGTCATACGCCATAACTTGAGCTTAACTCCGAGTGGGTGGTACCTTGCTCGAAACCCCACTGCACATCTAGACTCATATTAGGTAATGAACATGTTACTTGTGAGATTTGGTACATGAGGACACTAATGTGGTTGTGTAACTAATCACTCTTGTGCGAGACTTGCATGGTTGCTTTTCCAGCCAAGAGGTCTCGACCTCACTTTGGTAGTACCATGGTGTTGGAGTCATATACTCCCTAGTCGAGAAGGCTCGACTTCGCAAGTTAAGACATGTATGATCGAGTGGATCTCAAGTCAAGTATGTTCAAACCTTGGTAACAAATGATGGACTTGACAATAAAATCTGGAAATGAAATGTATCCTCTAAAAATCATTAGCTGCTTAGTTGTAAAAACTAAATGGGCCACAACCCATGTCTTATTCTTTGCGAAAGCCTTTGGTTGATCGGTGGGCCTAAGCCCAAACCGGTACCCTGCTGTTATTTGGGCCATGCAGCCCAAGGAGATTTTGGGGTGTCCATCGGGTGGTGTAATCAAATCAATGAAATAAAACCCGAAGCAATTATCGGAAGACAAACAAACTAAACTCATTTTCGCCTACTTCCTCTCTTTCATTTTAGTACATATTGCCATAACGCCAAAAGTCTTAATCCAATTAATCAAGTGAAAAGGTTTAACATAAACAACAAGTGCTTAAGACATGATTCACTTAATAAGGTTTACGTCAACACCTTAACGTCAATATATATGCGTAGACATATTTAGACAAGTAAACTATTAGTCGAAAATGAAAAAGGTTAAGAGCAAACTTTGATAAACAAATAGAGGCTACTATATCATTTTACCATTCATTAAATTTGAGAGCCTCTAAATTTAACATGAGTATTTTCTAAAGACAATTGGAAAATAAATCAACTAATATTTGATTTTGACAATACTATTATATGTTAACTTAAATAAGTGTATATACAATTATATACTTACTAATAGAATATCGTAATTATTTTACAAACCAAATTGTGGATTTTAAAATCATATTAATGTCAACATGAAAAGTATATATACTTCGTATACTTACTAGTAAAATCATTTTAACAATATTTTTACAAACTTACGTTAGTATTAATACAATTATAAAAACCATTGAACTACTTTAAGTAAGTGATACTAAAAACAATGAACTAAATATTGCCCTCCTTATCTAGGTGTGTCGGTGCTTCACAACAATCACTAAATCTTACTTTGGATTGCATTTTGCTAAGGTGAGTCTCATAGCCCCTCTTTTACTTGATAAACTGTTTTATACACTTTGGGGTGAGAAAATATGCAAAACCTTTTTATGGACCTAAACTATTGCATGATTACTATTACGTGGTTTAGCCTAAGCCCTTATGTCCCTAGAGAATGCCCTTTTTCATGAACCGTCAATTCCCCATTGGGAAGCGCGAATGTTATAAATAGATCTATTGAGGGTGACTCCTCCGTTCGGTTGGCCCTGCTTAGGCCAAGGCGAAACGTATACCATGTCAGAATCGAGTGTTGAGGGACAAAACACTCGCTATGGGCCCCTATATTATATGATATCTGTTAGCATCTGAAAAGTCGTAGTATCGGTTGCATGAACTTAGAGCTAACGTAATAGACATTCGTCCATATAACATTATATTCGTTGTAATGATTATATGACTTTGCTTTGGTCCAAACTTACTGTTTTAATCTAAACCTATGAACTCACCGACTTTTAGCGACCTTTTTAGCATATTTTTCTCAGGTGCTTAAGTTACGTTCATGGAGGCAAGGCAAGAGGCGGGTTAATGGTCGTAGTAGTACCTAAGAAGTGTTTTAACACAAACTGATGTTTTTAAATTGGGACCACTGAACTTATGAGATGTGCCCATTTATCTAAACAATGTTGTAAGATAATGTTTTAAAACTATTTTATAAAATTAAAACGGAGTATGTATTCCGTTCTTTATTACTTGTGTTGTGATCACCAATTTTGTAACGCTCCCAATAACACGTATGCTTCCGCTAAACAAATTTGGGGGTGTTACAGATTGGCATCAGAGCCAAGGTTATAGAGAACTAGGTACATATAAATCCTAAACTATAACCACTTTTTACAAAAACATCATACTACGACCGTCAGTTGCCGCTTGCCTTACTTGCCAGTTTACGTAAGAATTCATTTAAATAGGATTTCATGTTTTATTTCCTATTTACTAGTGCACTATTTCATATTCATCATGAGTATTTTTCTACATGCTTACACATATGCACCGTCTTGTCACAGACCATGCCTTCCCCTCACTCTGGAGCTGGATGCGATGACACAACAGAAGGTTTGTCACCTGTTGAACGCATCCCAGCCCCTTCTCAACTCACTCCTGACACTAGAAACCAGTACAGGGTAGTGTATCAAGTTCACCAGGAGGGTACTACCCACACTCCACCTGCTTACTTCCAAATCATCACTACTATCAATGCTATACCTACGAATTCCACTACTCCTACACTCTCACCAAGACATCAAAGAGATCCACTCCTCAATTGGGAGATACCTGCTAGCAAGAAAATCTGTCTCTCTGCATCATCACCATCGTCTTCTGGTACACCACCTCCTAGTGTGTTCGAAGTTGGGGAAACTTCGGGAGCAGCCACCGCTAGACCACCAACTCTCGACACAGTTATGGCACGCATAACACGTCATGAGGAACAAATAGAAGAGATGTCGGACCATCTGGGAATATTACCAGAAGAAAGGATTGAAGGCATTGAAGAAGTGGTGAAAGAGCTACAAACACTTGGCGAAAAACTCAAGGAATGCTACAACGATGTTGGAACAGTAATAGAAGGAACTCGTGAGAAGTTGAACGAAGTAATTTCCCGCCTTGAAGACCACATTGAAAGGTGTGCTCTGCAAACTCACGGGGAGACACCCAGGAGCGTCTCACACGGTGATTGTGAGTCGGCTAACAGGTTGGAGACCGTTACTACAATAGCATTAACGAGACAGGGTACCGGAGGGTGTCGTAGAATTTCAAAGACGTACTATGGAAAGTAGGGCAAATGAGGCCAACAACAAATTTGCTAGGATGGAGGCCACCTTTCGAGAGTTGGAGGAATGGAAGGCAACTCAACAAAGTCAACCCGGGCAGCAGGGAAATGCCTAAATTTCACTCGACATTGCATTAGACGTTGTAACGAGTAGTTTCAATAAAAACGCTAGTAGTAGTTTTGTTGTATAACAAACTAGAGCGAGTCAAAGAACGCATGTTATGTATCGGCTTTATGAGCCAGGAATCTTCTTAAGATGTAATCAAGCTTATGGTGATGAGCGACTATGCATAATAAACAACGTCTTGTGAATTATAACCTTATGTTAAACTCACTCCAACCAATCTCCGTTTTCTTAACATCATCATAATAAATTAAGTCTACGTTACATCCAGTCAATACAACCTAGGAAATACTTGATGGAGAAGTAGTACATGTTGTAACCTTATGAATCTCCACCATGGTCCTCCTACTCATAGAAAACTCATTGTTGTCATTTCTTGTGGTTGAAGGAAAATGTTTCCAATAAAGCTGAACATGGATGCAACCACCATTGAGAAATCTGTTACTGAACAAATTGGTGCAAGGATTGCTAACTATCAAGTCAATCACAACATCAAAAACATCAGCCAGTGGAATAAGGAAGAAGCTGTTGGTAAGACGCCTACAACACAAATTTTCTCTTACCAAGAATTCAGGAACTGTGAACCACCAGAATTTGAGGGAACTGAAGGAGCCATAGGTTTGGAAAAATGGCTAGAAAGGTTAGAGACAATTTTCGCGAACGAGTTCTTGTGGACAATTGTAAGGTCAAATATGCTACTTGCACCTTTCGGCATCAAGCCCTCACATGGTGGAATACTTATGTCCAATTAGTAGGAATAGACGCTGCTAACTCACTTCAGTGGGACACCCTGAAGAAAATGATGATTGCAGAATACTGCTCAAGGAATGAACTGCGTATGATGGAACAAGAGCTCTGTGGACTAACTATGATGGGAAATGACCTCGAAGGATACACCAACCACTTTCGCGAACTAGCCCAACTATGTCCTGATATGATAGTACCTGATAAAACGAAACTCGGGGCATACTTTTTTGGATTTTCACCCGAAATTCGGGGAAACGTGGTTGCATTCGCACCTATTGCCACTCAAGAAGCTACTGGTGCGACTTCGGATTGACGAGTCAACGCCCCAAAGCAAAGCAATGGAGTCTTTGTGGTAACAAGAGGAACTAGGTATATGATGGTGAGGAAGATCAAATGCAACAATCAATCAAGCGCCAATGGACGACTGAAGTTAGGACTGCTGAAACCAAACGGGGGGTAATGTATGCTGGAACAAAACCCAAGTGCAATATATGCCCATATTACCACTACGGAAAATGCCCTACTCCTTGTGGAATTTGTAAAGGAATTGGACATAAGATGGGAGATTGTAAGCAACCCTATCGGGAGGCAGTGGTATGCCATGGGTGTGGAATGAAAGGTCACAATAAAAACAAGTTCCCGGATAGGAAGGGTCAGCATGAAGGCAACAATTGTCGAAACAATTTCCTGAAGAAAGTGTGAAGAATCATTCAGGCCTCCAACGGACACCAAGGAAGAAACTAAGTTAGCTAGAGATGCTGTTTGTAATAAAACTTAGTTTAAACTTCCAAATCGTAGTCTTAAGAATCTACTTTAAGTACTTCTCTATGTAACCTAAATGTACTAAACCTTTCCTTGTAATATATCAGTTGTCATTATCGTGCTATCTTAATATATGTCTTCTCCATGACCACTTTCACCATATCATTAAGGATTTCAACTATCTTATCACGATGAAAGGATTCTCTGAAGATAAGAGAAAGTCATCTTGGATATGCGACTAGTCTCTCTGACAAATTGGTATCACCCAACGAGATGACTTAGAAAAATCCGCATTTCAAAGATTGCGAAGGTATTATTATCAATACCGTTAAGACCAACTCAAACTGTTACCTCGCCAAGAATCACAAATTCAACATTCCATCCCTAAACAGGTTGTCATTGCTTCACACATCCTGGTCAAACGAACCATAGATCATGTTGATAGAATTGGTCGGCCTAGCAAAATCTTACAAACCATCACACCAGAACTTCGCACCTGAACTTTTGCGACATTTTCGCTGACCAACGAATAAATACACCAAGATTAAGACTATACTGAACAACACGTCACCGGTCCTCAATTATACATAGCCTGATCACCTATGTATAATTCGGGAGGGGTAACGTGCACAGGCATGGTTAAATTCTTGAAATTCTTACCCGGTCATGTTAAAGGAAGTGCTTAACTCACTACCATGAAATAGAAAAATTCGTGTCTATATCTCACGCCGACACCCCATCTTAAAATGCCATACATTTCACATTACACAGGAATAGAATAAACTGTGCCACCTAAGAGAAGAAATCTTCTACTAAGGAAACAAATGTGAAGCGTTCGAATCTTCGACAATGAATTAACTCCCTGTAGAACACTGGACACAAAGACTGACACCTCGGATATGCCGATTCATACTTAGTATCCTATCACCTACACTGAACCAAGAAAGGAATAGATCATCATACACCCTAGGTTAACCCAACAAACACTGCGCGAGGAAAAAAAATCATGTGATACACTTGTTTTAGACATACCTGAGTATGACAGAGACTCTACCATTCAAGGGAGACGCTTTACACCAGAGCTGGAAGCTATCCCGATCCAAAAGGAAAATAATGGTATAGAATACTCAACACCCAAAGATCCATGAGAAGCATAACGCAGTGAACAAATTAGAATTGGAACCTGACATGATCTCACTAGGAAAACCTAGAAATGTTATCCCTACTGCATCAAGGAAGTACAGTGTACACCGACCACAAGGTCCTACGGAAGGTACGGAATCAAAAAGGAAGTTGACCATGTGACGACAATAATAATTGGAGTCGCAACATAGGTTAATTACGACATCCGTACTCACCAAGGGCAAAACGGTCATAACCGCATATGCTATAAGCAACATCTAGCAAACTAAACCTTTTAAGAGCCAGATCATTGGGAAAACGAAAGACCTAGTTCGCCCCTCCCATTTAAAGTCTTGAAGCCCAAGTAGTAACACTCAAAGGAAGAACCGACGAAATAAAACTCATACGACATACCTGAAGGTGAAGTGGGGTTCGTAAAAGACCGAAGGGAACCTTATCCCCAAGGACCAACTTTGAAACCCACGCCATGAAGGGATTTGTAATCCCATTATGTGTGAACCTCATAAAGGCCAGGAGTAATACTCATCTAGTGTCTGGCAAGATGCACCTCGATCCATAAAGCTATTCTGAGTACCAAACGTGAAGGCTGGTATTTGACCTATGTCAAACAATACTTAGCATGTTCGAAAAGAAAATTTCAAACAATCAGAAACCATCAAACCTACCTGTACAAACCAAAATTTCCAGATGGAAATGGAAACGCATAACAATGGACTCTAGTACCAAGTCACCAAAGACCCCTATTGATTATAACTCTACCTGTGTAATAATTGATCATCTCACCAAATTCACCTATCCCCACCGAACAAAGACGACGGCAACCTAGACAAGCTTACACGGTTTGCTTGAAGCAAAGGGCTACGAGTCATAGCATTCAATTCTCATTATTCCAAATAGCGATAACCATTCACATCAAACTTTCGAAGACTACTCTAGAGCTCATGAGAATCCATCTGGAAATGAGTGCCACCTACCGTCTCCCGACTGATGAACTAAATGGAAGGACCGTTCAAGCTATAGAAGTTATACTTCGAGCATGAGTAACATGTTTCGAAAGGTGAATAGAGTAGGCAGATTCCCTTAACCGAATCCCCTTGCAACAAAAGACCACCTCATAAGACACCATATGGTCAAAAGCGCAAGTCAATCGTGTTCAGAACAAAGACCAGCAAGGAACCAGCCCAATGGCTCCAAGCGGTTATCGAGAACTATTGATAATAGTGTGCAGACCAGAGGCAGAATGCAAACAACTCTGATCGTCAAGGTCAATAAATATAGGACTAAATGCCGCTTGAAGTTCAAGTCGACGAGAAAGTTAGGTTGAGGTTTCGCCTCAGAAAAGCATAAACCATTTTAACAAGAACGCAAAGGGCAATACCCTATTTCGTAGGATTAATCAGATCCTCTTCAAGATCGAGCTGGTAGATTACCAACTTGGATTACCATCAGGACTATATGTTATGCACGAATATTCCAGTACAAACAACCCGAAGAAACACCCTTTCATACTATGGATTTGTAACGCCATGGAAAGGCGTAATCCATTTTGGATGACGTAAAAAAAATTAAATCCTCGTTACATTGGACCTTTCAAAATTCTCGCAAAAATCGGGCCAGTAGTCTCCCGACTCGAATTAGCACGAGAACTCAACTCCAGGCATAACGTGTTGCACATATGCAACTCGAAGAATTGTCTTTCCAACGAAACTCTCGCCATCCCATTTGAAGAAATCCAAGTTGACGGAAGATTGAATTTCGTCAAGGAATCCATTGAGATTATGGATCGAGAAATCAAACGGCTTAAGCAAAGCCACATCCCTATCGTCAAAGTCCGCTGGGATTCTCAAGGAAGTCCTGAATACACGTGGGTGTGTGAAAACCAATTCAAGCGTAAATACCCACATCTTTTCCCAACTTCAGCAAGTAATTCTAACTGAAAACCGAGGACGGTTTTCCCTTCTAAGGCGGGGAGGATGTGACACACGGTAAATTTTCACTAAAATTTAACTAATAATTAGTAATTTATTATTACTAAGCATAAGTCATTAAACATGCATAAGCTTTGCCTGATCATTTGAGTAGTTAACTCGCATACAGTAGACAACTGCATCACTTTTGCATTCATATCATTTTATGAATATTTCATTTTGTCTTATGATTTAATTTGTAAGACGAGAGGTTATCTCGTTTTTTCCCAGTGACCGACACTGCACGCGTACCGACACTATGATAAGGGCAAACAAAACAAATAATAAACTCTCGTAATGGAAAAATATTACTCAGACAATAATATCTCAGCAATGTATCCATAAGTTATCACATCATAAAAATTATCGAACGTTAATACATCAGTCACGGATTTAATTCGCGGAACACAAAGTATTTAACACAACTCTCACTTTAAAATTTAAACACTTACCAATACAAGTTATCACTTTACAAACTAAAGATACATGTGTAACTTAACTCTTTTATTCACATTTTAATTAATCTTTACAAAATTTAAGTAAAACATTATCTCTTTTGTTTTTCTTTCTTGTTTTATCCGCCCCCACCTCCACTCTTTTTGTCGTGGCTTATCCTCACTCACACTCACATGTTACCTTCCCCAAATAATAGATAACAACTTCCCCCAAGATAAGCTACCATCTCTGTATCTGCTACATCTCCTACCTTCGTGTAGGTCAACGCAAAACCACAAAGAAAGGTCTAAAAATGGAGGCTGGGAGAGACACTTTCATCATACCACTTCAATATTGGCACTTTGGTGTTTGTTTTTGTCCTCCCCATCACCACGCCGCCCCATAGACTAGGAAGAGAGCTCAAAGATGGAGTCATGAGATTGGTTATAAGTTTTGATCGAGGAAGACATTTCCCAGGAATAGATGCTTCCTTCTTCCATTACCAAAAGTCATGGCAAGGACTTTCTCCTTTGATTCTTTTTATGCTACTCGAGGGGTTGAAGACACACACAAATCCAATCTCAAACTCACCACAAGAATATTGCTCCTGAAGGTGTTGGGTTAAACTACTTGCTCAAGATCGGTTAGGATTCGATTTGTGTGGGGACTCTCGAGTTAGTTTCCATTTCCAACCTCTCAAATCTCACGTTGATAAGGTTCACCCTTTTAATCCTTTCCTCTTAGAAACTTGATGTACAATAAAAATGATAATGACATGTTTTTGTTGTAATTCAAGTATACCGTTAAGTGTTGTGTTGTAGATCAATTTTGTGAATTTGGTAAATGATAAACTCTCATGTAAATGTTGGTTTGTTGTTGGGTTCTTTATTGTGATCTATCGAGTGAACAAAACAAAGGAAACGAGAGTTAAGTTTTAAAAGTTAGACTAAGAACTAGTGGTATTAGATATTAAAATTCTTGTGTTGATAAACAACCTTTGTTGCCTTAGACGTAAGTTGTCACTTACAAAATGGGTCGATTGGGTTTCCTGTTTAGAATAGGAACTTAGAAAAGATGAATCTTGTGAAACCTACTAAGGTCTAATAAGTCTCGAATCTGGAAAAATTTGAGTTGGTCATTAACTTCTTGTTAGTTGGTTCCTTTTCTATCGAAAGTAAAGAAAATGAGTTAAACATGGTTATCACAAGATCAAGTCATGACTCGTTAGTATTCAAGTAGATGTCGAGATGAAACCGGGTTGAGTAGTACTCAACTATTGTATGGTCTTATCGTTTTCCTTGATTCTAACGTGTTAAGATTAACGTGTTGGCCTCGAGTATCAAATGGGTTGTTATTGTCAAGATGGGTAGTCGAGGTGTGTTTTGAACACTCCAGTCGCGACGCCCTTAACTTGAGCTTAACTCTGAGTGGGTGGTACCTTGCTCGAAACCCCACTACACATCTAGACTTATATTGGGTAGTAAATATGTTGCATGAGAGATTGGTACATGAGGACACTAATGTGGTTGTGTAACTAATCACTCTTGTGCAAGACTTGCATGGTTGCTTTTCCAGCCAAGAGGTCTCGACCTCACTTTGGTAGTACCATGGTGTTGGAGTCATATACTCCCTAGTCGAGAAGGCTCGACTTCGCAAGTTAAGACATGTATGATCGAGTGGATCTCAAGTCAAGTATGTTCAAACCTTGGTAACAAATGATGGACTTGACAATAAAATCTGGAAATGAAATGTATCCTCTAAAAATCATTAGCTGCTTAGTTGTAAAAACTAAATGGGCCACAGCCCATGTCTTATTCTTTGCGAAAGCCTTTGGTTGATCGGTGGGCCTAAGCCCAAACCGGTACCCTGCTGTTGACGCTGGGCCGCAGCCCAAGGAGATTTTGGGGTGTCCATCGGGTGGTGTAATCAAATCAATGAAATAAAACCCGAAGCAATTATCGGAAGACAAACAAACTAAACTCATTTTCGCCTACTTCCTCTCTTTCATTTCGTACATATTGCCATAACGCCAAAAGTCTTAATCCAATTAATCAAGTGAAAAGGTTTAACATAAACAACAAGTGCTTAAGACATGATTCACTTAATAAGGTTTACGTCAACACCTTAACGTCAATATGTACGCGTAGACATATTTAAGACAAGTGAACTATTAGTCGAAAATGAAAAAGGTTAAGAGCAAACTTTGATAAACAAATAGAGGCTACTATATCATTTTACCATTCATTAAATTTGAGAGCCTCCAAATTTAACATGAGTATTTTCTAAAGACAATTAGAAAATAAATCAACTAATATTTGATTTTGACAATACTATTATATGTTAACTTAAATAAGTGTATATACAATTATATACTTACTAATAGAATATCGTAATTATTTTACAAACCAAATTGTGGATTTTAAAATCATATTAATGTCAACATGAAAAGTATATATACTTCGTATACTTACTAGTAAAATCATTTTAACAATATTTTTACAAACTTACGTTAGTATTAATACAATTATAAAAACCATTGAACTACTTTAAGTAAGTGATACTAAAAACAATGAACTAAATATTGCCCTCCTTATCTAGGTCGCGTGTCGGTGCCGCTTCACAACAATCACTAAATCTTACTTTCGGATTGCATTTTGCTAAGGTGAGTCTCATAGCCCCTCTTTTACTTGATAAACTGTTTTATACACTTTGGGGTGAGAAAATATGCAAAACCTTTTTATGGACCTAAACTATTGCATGATTACTATTACGTGGTTTAGCCTAAGCCCTTATGTCCCTAGAGAATGCCCTTTTTCATGAACCGTCAATTCCCCATTGGGAAGCGCGAATGTTATAAATAGATCTATTGAGGGTGACTCCTCCATTCGGTTGGCCCTGCTTAGGCCAAGGCGAAACGTATACCATGTCGGAATCGAGTGTTGAGGGACAAAACACTCGCTATGGGCCCCTATATTGTATGATATCTGTTAGCATACAGAAACTGTCGTAGTATCGGTTGCATGAACTTAGAGCTAACGTAATAGACATTCATCCATATAACATTATATTCGTTGTAATGATTATATGACTTTGCTTTGGTCCAAACTTACTGTTTTAAATTTAAACCTATGAACTCACCAGCTTTTAGCTGACCTTTTTAGCATATTTTTCTCAGGTGCTTAAGTTATGTTCATGGAGGCAAGGCAAGAGGCGGGTTAATGGTCGTAGTAGTACCTAAGAAGTGTTTTCACACAAACTGATGTTTTTAAGTTGAGACCACTGAACTTATGAGATGTGCCCATTTATCTAAACAATGTTGTAAGATAATGTTTTAAAACTATTTTATGAAATTAAAATGGAGTATGTATTCCGTTCTTTATTACTTGTGTTGTGATCACCAATTTCGTAACGCTCCCAATAACACGTATGCTTCCGCTAAACAAATTTGGGGGTATTACAACATCATTGCTTGGGAATCCTCTGACATGACCGGAGTTCCGCGAACAATTGCGGAACACAGGCTAAATGTCAAAGATGGTTACAACCCCGTACGACAAAAGAAGAGAGGGCAGGCCCCAGAAAGAAACAAATCCATCAATGAAGATGTTACCAAGTTAGTTGCAGCAGAAATCATGAAAGAAGTACACTACCACGACTGGTTGTCTAACCCCGTTCTCGTCAAAAAGAGCGACGGAAGCTGGAGAATGTGTGTGGAATTCAAAGATCTGAACAAAGCCTGTCCGAAGGATTGCTATCCCTTGCCGGAGATCGACTGGAAGGTCGAATCCCTCTGTGGATACCCATTTAAATGCTTCCTTGACGCGTATAAAGGGTATCACCAGATACAAATGGCAGCCGGGGATGAGGAGAAAACAGCATTCCACACAAACCAAGGCATCTTCTGCTACACCAAAATGCCTTTCGGTCTGAAGAATGCTGGCGCCACATACCAAAGGCTCGTGGACAGAGCGTTTGAGAAACAGATTGGAAGAAATTTGGAAGTGTACGTTGACGATCTAGTCATCAAAAGCCACTCAGAAGAAGAAGTACTCAGAGACATAGAGGAAACTTTCAGAACCTTGCGGAATATCAACATGAAACTAAACCCCAAGAAATGCACATTTGGGGCAGAACAAGGAATGTTCCTAGGACATGTGATAAGCAAGGAGGGGATCAGAGCCTGCCCGGATAAGTCCAAGGCTGTGACCGTGCTCAGATCCCTAACAACGAAGAAGGAGGTGCAATCTTTGAATGGAAAGCTAGCCAGTTTGAGCCGTTTCATGTCCAAATCAGCAGAAAAATCGCTCCCATTCTTCAAGACACTGAAGAAGTGCATCAAGAAGAGCGATTTCCACTAGACAGCCGAAGCAGAACAGGCATTCAAAGAGATGAAGCAGCACATTGCCAACCTACCAATGGTCATCGCACCACACCCGAAAGAAGAACTGATCATGTACCTAGCCGCGTCCCAGGAAGCTGTAAGTGCGGTTTTGTTGGCACAAAGGGAATCGCGGCAACAGCCAGTGTATTTTGTCAGCCGCGCCCTAAAGGGCCCAGAGGTGAATTACCCCCCAATGGAAAAGCTTGTCCTTGCATTGGTATATGCGGCCCGCAGACTGCGGCGATACTTCCAAGCACACCCTGTGGCGGTAATCACGGATCAACCACTAAAACAAGTCCTGACAAAAACGGAGAAGAGTGGAAGAATGGCCGGATGGGCAATAGAGCTTGACGAGCACGACATTAGTTTCCGACCTCGGACAGCCATCAAAGGGCAAGTGCTAGCGGACTTCATTGCAGAGATCCCAGAGGAAGGAACCCCAGACAACAAATAAAAGAAGCAGCCATACTCAAAGCCGTGGAATTTATTCACGGACGGCTCTTCAAGTCAGGAGGGTTCCGGAGCAGGCCTGATCCTAACAAATCCTGATGGAAAAGAATTCACATACGCCCTGCGTTTTGTATTCGAGGCATCCAACAATGAAGCTTAGTATGAGGCACTGATCGCAGGATTGAGGATCGCGGAACAGATGCAGGTAAAAGACCTATCAGCAAACGTTGATTCCCGCCTCGTGGAAAATCAGATAAACGGAGCATATGAGGCTAAGGAGGAGAGTATGGCACGCTACCTGGCAAAAGCTAAAGCACTGATCGAAGGATTTCGGACGTTCTCCATCAAACAGATTCCCCGGAGCCAGAACAAGCAAGCAGATGCGCTGAGCAAGATTGCATCTACTAGCTTTGCTCATCTAACAAAACATGTGCTCGTGGAAGTCTTGAAGGAAAAATCCATCTAAGAAAAGGAGGTATGGGCGATCGTGGAGGAAGACGGAGACACATAGATGACACCCCTGATCGAATACCTAAGGGATGAGACATTGCCTGCGGATGACAACAAGGCTAGAAAACTGCGGATCAAGGAAAGGCAGTACGCATTGAGAGATGGAATCCTATTCCGGAAGTCTTTCCTAGAACCGTGGCTCCGGTGTGTAGGCCCCGTCCAAGCCAACTATGTGCTGCGAGATATTCACGAAGGATCGTGTAGCATGCACTAAGGGCCAAGGGCAGTGGTTGCCAAGGCAATCCGGTCAGGATACTACTGGCCAACAATGAACAAGGACGCTCGTGGACTAATACAGAAGTGTGAAGATTGCCAGGTTCACCGCCCAGTGCCAAAGAATCCGCAGCAAAATCTAACCCCAATCACTTCTCCCTGGCCCTTCTACAAGTGGGGCCTGGACATCTGCGGACCCTTCCCAGAGGGACCTGGCAAAGTAAAATTTATGATTGTGGGGATAGACTACTTCACCAAATGGATCGAAGCTAAACCTCTAGCCTCCATCACAGGAAGACAAGTGAAAAAGTTCGTCTGGGACAACATAGTCTGTCGATTCAGTTTGCCAGGAGAGATAGTGTCAGATAATGGAAAGCAGTTCCGCGACAACCCATTTAAAGACTGGTGCGAGAAGCTCAACATAAAGCAACGATTCGCCTCAGTCAAGCATCCGCAGGCAAATGGGTTGGTAGAAAGCGCGAACAAAAGTTTGGGAGAAGGCATTAAAGCAAGGTTGGAGAAGGGAAGCAAAGACTGGGTAGAAGAAGTGCCGCATGTGCTATGGGCGCACAAAACCATGATCAAAACAAGCAACGGGGAAAACCATTTTCCCTTACATACGGCACTGAGGCAGTTATCCCAGTCGAAATTGGAATGCCAAGTCTCCGATGCACAGCCGTGAACCAAATCTCCAACGACCAGAACCTTCGCCTAAATTTGGACATCCTGGAAGAAAGAAGGGAAGCCGCTGCCATTGAAGAAGCACGCAGCAAGGCAAGGATGGAAAGGTACTACAATGCCAAGGTACGAAGCACGACATTCAGGCCCGGAGAATTCGTCTACCGCAACAACGAAGCTAGTAGAGCGGAGGACACTGGAAAGCTTGGCCCAAAATGGGAAGGGCCGTATGAAGTGGTGGAAGCACTAGGGAATGGAGCGTACAAGCTCAGAGGCGTGGATGGGGAGATACTCCCAAGAACATGGAACATCCGTAACTTGAAGAAGTGTTACGTCTAAATGTAAGTAGGTTTTCCCCATCTCTTGTAAGTTGATCACGGATCAGGTCCGGACAACAGGGGAACCGCTCCAAATTTTCATGTTGTTTCATTTTTATTGTAATATTTCCTAATTATTAATGAAATGTAGAAGCCTGGCCCGGTCTACAAATTTTCCAAAACAAAGATTCATTTACATTTTTTACTTTTGCATCTTTTGCATATCTCTCAAATCCGCGACAAACAGTGTCGCACATAAAGGACGAGCAACCTCAAAATTGACTCAAGCATATAAGTGGTATTGCAAGCCCATTAACCATTCCATGCTACCCCCGGACTCCTAAAGTACGGCCACGGGTACAACCCAAAGCCCGGAACAACTAGCTCCGGCAAACAAGTAAAAGCATATATATACAATAAAGTCAAAAGTATTTCCATTAGGTACACAAGGTTTTCTACAAGTACACGGGGGCATACCCCCGACTTTCAAAATAAAGGCATCGTAGCAACTACGACCCTAACCAAACTGACAAAGTTACTAAGCTTCACATAAACTAGAGAGGCGGCATAGTCTAAATGCCGCCCGTGGAAAGATACCTCAAACATCCCCGGCACGATCAAGAATGCTCGTGTCGAACATGTCATCATGGGTAGCCTGTTCCTCCTCCTCTTTCTCATCCTCCCCGGTAGGACCAGTGACCGCAGCAGAAGGAATCGGACCAAAGGGAACTATCACCATGGAAGGCTCCCCGGTGGAAGTAACCTGGTGCACAACCTCGGAAACAATCAGCTCAGGGTTCCAAAAATCAAACTTCTTACCGTACATCCGATTTTTCCTCTCTTTATACACGGAAATAGCACACGGAGACCGGGTAATGGTTTGCAATAAAGAACTGGGAAGCGCAACCTCCTCCGCCGTCGGGGCGTTAAACACAAAGTCCCCCGAACCGCTGGGTCGCTCCTCCTGCAACACCAGCTGAGACATAAGGAACTCCAGGGAAGAATCCTTGCACGCCTCCAAGGAGTCTAAAAGGGGGAAAGGAATACCGCTAAGGTGAATAACAGCCTCGCGGTAAACCTCTTTTTCCCGCGGATTGTAGGCCTTAATCTGTTCCAACTTCAAACCCTAAGAACGATGAACAATCCCCGCCTCTAGACCCTGCATTAGGCCTTCAACAATGGCCTTACTTATACAATCTCCCAGCCGCGTCTGCAACTCCTCTGACTGTTTAAATGCCATCCATGCCCTACGGAAACCGTGCCCAATTACCCACTGCTTACCTTCAATTGCAAGAAGAGTGCTCGGGAACAACTCTTCATCGAAATCATGGTTCAACTCCGATAGCCTCTGATCCAGTTGCGCAAGCTGAGTATCATAAGTGCTTAGGACCTCTTTCTCACGCTCTTTCAGCTTCTCCTTAAGTGACCCAATCCCATTCACCTGTTCTTTAAGATCATCACAAACTGAGGTAAGTCCGGCAACCTTACCATTCAACTCAGCATTCTCAACAGTTAAATTAGCCAGCTACTCATCTTTGGGAGCAATCATGCCCTCCAACTGCGCCACGCGCTCCCGCAACCTATTAACCTCCCCAGACTCAGACTCGAGCAAACCAACACGCTCGCGGAGACCCCTAGCTTCCGCAACCTCAGCCTCCAACTCCCGAACTTGACCCTTCAAAGCTTCAATCCTTCTGTCCCTCCTTTCGAGCCTCTTGTTCAGCTTGTTGGTTTGGTTTAGCTCAAACTCCAGCCGTAGACGCACTTCAGAAGACATGCAGGTCTATTGCATAGTCATGATGGTATACTGCTTAAGTAAGTCTGTGTGCGGCATATTACGCAGCGTGGACAAATAGCCAGGAGTTGCAAGGTTATCCAGCATGCTTTGACAAACCCAAGCATCGTTCATGCGGAAATCGTTGGTAGGCAGCCACTTTGGGACATACACATTCTTGGCCTTCGCTGTTTCCACGATGGACAGATTGGTCCTGCGGCGGGGACTCAGCCCTGAAAACACTCCCCTGCTGCAAAGGTGGGGGCTGAGATGGGCCGGACATCTCAGTATCCAAGTTTTCCTGGTGAGCGCTGTTGGATGTCTTCGAGGCAGCATCCGGATCTGACTGTGGAAGCGGGGTAGCCTCAGAAGCAGCATCCGGATGTCTTCGAAGCAGCATCCGGATCAACTATACCCTAAACCGATTACTTACTCTCACGCCGAAGGATAATCGTGGGAGACAATCCCACGGTAAGCCTAACGGTGTTTTCTGTTTTCTTAGTGCGCATGTCTCAAGCATTAAGATCTAATTGATACGGAATCAGAACCCAAATAAGGAACGCCCAACTTTTGTATCGACAAAGGTGATATTTTAAAAACTTATTAACATGTCGATTATTATAATCAAATTATGAATATTAATATTAAGTAAGAGTGCAAACTGTAAGTTGAAATCTTTTAAAATCTTTGCACCTCCTACGCTCTGTTTTATATGAACGGTTTAAGTATGTAAAAAATTATATAATTACATATTTATATCGATTGCTATTATATTTTAAATATAAATAGCATTTTTTAATAATTAAAGAGTATGAAAAAAATTATGTAAACTATTTTAAGAAAGTAAATAAAAATTATTTTTTCAGTTATATCCACATTTAATGTATTTATTATTTCTACCTTTTCTACTTGACATGTCACTCATCTCTTCTTGTCACGTCACATATAACGTCACTATCTCAGTCACATTTGCCAAAACTATCTATCATATATGTTTAGATTTGTGTTCAATTGATCGTGACTCGACCAAAATACATTGGTTGGTTGACTTATTTGACCCCGTTAACTTTTCGTTTTGAATATGTTTAAAAACCTACCTTAATTTTTGGCTAGGTTCAACAAACGTAGAAAGACATGCCAGAAAAATGAAATATTTTGTCCAAAAAAACGTGTGGTTTTGTCTCCATATCGCCTCGTATAGCAAATTTAGAAAAGAATAAGGTGTGTTTGGTATGTGGGTTTATGAGCATTTGGGTTGAAAGATGTGCACAATCCTTTGTTTGATAGATCTTTACTTGTTTTGGTTTGGGTTGAAACTTGTCAGTAACCTCTAATGCAAGGGTTTTGAGAAATGATTAATTTTATATATCTTCCTACTTCATGATTAATTTTATATATATCAAAAATGCAAGTATTGAATGCATAATGTACAATATTTTTAGTGCATGTTTGGGTATATATGAATTTTTTAACTAAAATAAGAGATATGAAATTGTCCTTTTGAGAAAAGTCACTCTAATAGGTGGGGATGAAAGTGGATGAAAATATAAAAGTGGTTGGCCGTTGTGTCAGTAGTTTTTTTGGCATTCGTTTATTTTCAATTTTTTTTACTTGTTTCTCACCACACATTATAAGTGGGCCATTTATTTCATTATTTGTTTAATTTTAAAATAATGATACTTTTATTATAAGAGAAAATTATCAAACTAAACAAAAAAATACATTTGGTCCAGGATTTGGTCTCTTTTTGCACATTTTTGTCATTTGGTCATACTCAACTGCTCGACTTCACCTATAATGGGGCAAAAAGAAGTACAATGCATGAACACATGTCACTAAATGGGTGGAGTCGAGCAGTTGAACATGACCAAGATGAGAAAAAATGCAAAAAGTAACCAAATCTTGAACCAATGGTATTTTTTTGGCTTAGTTTGCTAATTTCCTCTTATTATTATTCTTACTCCCAACTTTTAAAACAAACATTTTTCTTTATACCTTTTTACAAAATTTTAAACAAAATTCAAATCTAATCCTAAACCAAATCCAAATCCAAACCCAAACCCACAAACAAACAAAACGGACCTTAAGTTTAAACTGTGACAAAAAAATCTGGCTTAAAATGTCAGATATGATATCTAAGAAGAAACTAAAATGTTCACAGTTATGAAAACATATTGAGAATCAATTATCTGAACCACCATGAAGTTACAAAATAAAATGACATAATTACCAACTAACCATGGGACCCAAAAAAAAAATAAAAAATAAAAAAATGGTAAACATTAATGTCACATTCAGGCATTCAGCGCATGCAGAATGATTGAACAACTTTTATGTACCATTTAGCAAATTGTAGAAGCCCATATTTGCGATGTTTTAACAAATGGGCCCTTATTTACAAAAAGAAAAGAATAGTAACACAAACAAAGCCCCGTAAATTACACAATTCTCTTATCATTTGTATGTTTATTACATTAAAACTCAATGAAACCTAGTAATCTAGTATTAAGTTCTGAAATAGAAGTGTTTTGCAATAGTAGTTGTAGTTGTAACGTGTAAAATGACATAGATGAATGTAAATATGATGGAACGAAATGATTATCATGTGTCTAACATTATCATATACCTTGGTGATCACTGTCATCAACAATAACAAGATTTCAAAAATGGGATCTCAATAAACTATGCAATCTTGGATGATATCTATATGTGGTTAGTCAGAAGTGGCTCCAAGACTTGCTGAAGTTGAACAAGAAGTGATGCTAGACTAAATTCATGCACCACCAATAATAACCGGTTCTTGTTCTTGCAACGCTGGAAATGATAGGTTTAGGATATAAATACGAAAGATGTTTGCGGAGAGTTAATTACTAGAGATGCTGTGAGCCTACAAAGATGAAGCATATATCGCGTCTCTTCTTATAGTGACTTGGAGATTCCATCCTATATTCAATTGCCTCTTAAAGAAACATAAGCGGCATTTTGGATTGCGTTTGCCATCTAATTATCTGGTTATAACGTTTTCAAATGGTAAATTATCACTTTTGACTTTTGAGTGTTTTTTACCGTCTTGTTATGAATAGCTAGTAAAGTTATCCAAAATTGATGACATTCATGTTTTGTCCAAAACTAACTTCCATTTCATCATATTAGTAAAGAGTAAATCACATGGTTCGTCTATGTGGTTTAGGTCAAATCCCTGATTGAGTCCTTATTTTTTTTCCTTGCATGATTGGTCCTTATCTTGAAACTATGTAATATCACATAGTTTAACGGAAGAATTTACATAGCGATAAGGACCAAAGATGTTACATAGTTTCAAGATAAGGACCAATCATGCAAGAAAAAAAAATAGGGACTCAATAGAGATTTGGCCTAAACCACAGGGACGAACCATGTAATTTACTCTATTAGTAAAAGTAGACCACCATTTATGGCTTCAAGATCTTGGTTAGAATATATCAAATTTCATTCCAATGCTTTGCTTCAAAAATACGCCAGATAAGTATATTTCACTAAAATAAGTGTTATTCTTCTCCAAGTTGGCTACTTGGTTCATTCTGTAACCTATTTTTGTAGTAACAATCAAGTTTTCTTGCTTGAACTTTGTTCAAGTGTATGTTACCCTTTAGAATTTGTGTCCAGATGCGATTTTATCATAAAACTTAGTAAGTCTAGAAAACCATTTGGATTGTTAGATATATATTATTAACAGAAATCAATATTGTAAAATTTTTTAGTACTTGGATATTCCAAGGGAGTAATTTTCGCATTAAATCTCATGAAAATATACATATATAACCAAACCAAGCCAAGATGCAAGAAACTTGAAACATATGTATATAAATATACCATTATTGCGAGAAACAGAAGAAATTGCATGATATTAACAACCCAATGTACAAGTTTCAAATTTCATATCTGACTCCTCTAGCGCTTCATAACTTTAGGTTTGCTTGTTTCCTTTACAATGTTAATTGGCAGTGGTTACCTAAACTAACAATTTTCCTGTGATGTTTTACGCCAATGACTCTAATGTTTTCTGTGGCCAGCTGACGCCATTAGAACTGCAACAGCCACAATAAACATGGATAGCATGCCTACAAGGAGTATATATGTTCTCCTGGACGATTTGCGGTATTCACCAAAAAAGATCACACCCCAAAAGGTACTCACAAGTGGAAGTGCCTGAAATGATTCCACAACAAGCTCAAAATTAGGTAAAACGTAAAGATAGAGATGATTCTAATTCTATAAAACCTTAAGTATAACTTAGTATTGCATCCGAACACTACTTAATACTACTTTTTAATATAACGGGTTGGGTTGACCCAAAACACTTTTCCTTGTAATTCTTATCTTTATAACTAGTTAGCGTGCCTATAAAAAATTATAAGAAACTTCATGCATTGAAATACATTTTTGGAAAATAGGGACACATTCAACCCATTTCATTAATTTGTAACCATTATTCGAAAAGATAAATTTACTAGTCAGAGGTCAATCATAGTTCTACTAAACTGAATAATAAGTAAATTGGTTTTCTTTGTCAAATATCAAGTCTACCACATGCGTATGTAATTTGTGCACAAGAACCTATAATACATTGCTTAGTTGTACTATAAGGTCCAACAATGCTTTCTAGAACCAAAACCATACAGAACTTTAAACTAACCTGAACTGCATCTGCTGCAGCGTAACCAGCAGCTTGGCCTCCAATAAACTGAAGACCATTCCCAAAACCACAAAAAAAACCAGCCAGAAGTGCCCAACCTCTACCATCCCAGTCGTTCAGATATGCCTTGATTGAAGATCGAGGCAAGTTGAATTCAAGGCGGTAGAGGAATGTTATGTTCAAGATTACGGCAATCACAAAACATGAGCAAGAAAAGTAGAAAAAAGCTGTGTAGACACTTAAGTGAGGGACACCATCGTCCAATGTATGCTACTGGTCATTCGTTGCAAGATTAAAAGCTGGTGAGAAACAGAAGCCGGCAAATAAACATATTGCTAAACCAATGAAAGTGCTTTTCCCAAACACCTGAAATCTCAATCAAATGCAAAAGTTTAGCACAATGCTGTAGGAACTGCAAAGTCATTTGGCCAAAATAGTATGTACGTAATCCTAAAGTAGTTTGTCATGTATTACATAACCTTGATTACTCTTCGACCCTCAAGCTCAATAAGAAAACTTGCAGTCCCCGCTTCGCTTTTTCTACTATACCAGTTCCATTTTCCAAATCCTTTCCTGAGAATTACAAAAAGACTAATTTAATAGCCAAATGTAAAACCTTAGAATTAGGATATAACTGGATGAAGTAAGAAAAAAGAAGTGTACTCACCTTCTTTCGCGTTTGATCCGTTACTTAATGACCTGTCACGTACCGTTGTAATTATGTTAGTTAAGTGTTAGAACTAAGAATTTGATAGTTTTGTAAGCTATTGTATTTAAGGAATGAAAATATACCCTTTTTTGCCCGTGTGTGAATCTCCCAATTTGTTAAGCTTTACTTGATTATCTTTGGCATTAGATGCATGTACCCAAGAACCAAGACAGACAGCAATCAAGAAACACGCGACACCGGGGAAAAGTATCTCGGCTCTATGGATCTTGTTATCTAAAAAGTAGTTCAAAGTCGTACCTATAGACCCACAACAACAGAAAAAACCGCCACAAGCTCAAGATAATGATCCCAGAGGTACTTAGAGTTTAGTGTATATGGAAATGATAATGATTATGACAATGATAATGATGATACCTATAACAACAGTAATACTCGCTGTCATCACCTCAGTTACTGATAAACCAACAAATGCCCAAGCATATTGTGTCGACATATTTCCAAGGCTTAAAACCACACCACCCGCCATTGCAAAAAGGACACTTGGCCAATTATTCTGCAGCAGAATGTATAGTCATTTACAGCTCAACAATAAACATAAAAATTTATTCGTGTATATTATGGTTTAAGTACATGAATATACCTGACTAAGCTGGACTAGGAAATTGGGCTTTCCATCATTAGTATGACCAAATTCACCAAATGTGAAAGCAATAATGACAGCAGCCAAAAGATTGGTAATCGTGTGATGTGCTTCCACGATGTTTTAAATTTGTAAACAAGAATTACCGGTTAACTAGGAACACATTCGGGCAAGTATACCCTAGTCAAGTTGTAGTATAGTATAAGATAAAACAAGGTCGTCCCAAGAGACTTGGTTGCACTACAAGTGTCGTTTGTTTGTTTAAGCAAGTAACAAGTAACAAGTTGATGGTTATGATTGTCACGGATCAAACCAACAAGAAAAGCATTATAAGAACAAGTAACAAGTTGATGGTTATGATTGTCACATATCAAACCAACAAGAAAAGCAATATAAGAACAAGCAAGTATCAAAAGATTCATCATTATTCCAATCAAACACAAAATCTCAATAATCATATCAATAACAAACATCTTTAAATAGAAAAGTAACAAGGTTTACCCAAAGTATGAATTACAATAGGAAAAGATGAAGGATTATAGCACTCCTTCAAGCCTCCAATCAACTACAATAGTTCTACCAAGCCGGAAAATGATGTCCAAACGCCTTCGACAACCCTTGAGCACACTACACGAATTTGGCAGAGGTTTGTGGTCTTTTGGGGAAGATAAGTTGGTGTAATTGGTGGAAATTCGTCCTTAAGGGTGGAGGCTTGAATTTCACACAAGTTGGGATAGGATAGTTGGTGGAAACTCGTCCTTAAGGGTGGAGGCTTGAGTTTCACACCTTTGGGGTGAAGATATTGAGAGTGGTTGTGTTCTCTCAAGTTATGGTTTGCTCTCTAGATGGAAATTCGTCCTTAAGGGTGGAGGCTTGAATTTCACACCTAGAGAGGAGTGGTGGTGGTAGGATAGGTGTGAGAGAAGATCTCTCAAGTTGTGGTGTATGAAATGAGGTAGCAAAGGCCTCTATTTACACTACTACCAAGGCTTAGGGTATTCAATGCATTTCTTGGAGACCAAGGAGCTTGGAAGGGACTAGAAACCATGTAGGAAGGGACTAGTATCGTTTGGAACAAGTTTGGGATCTTAGTGATGGAAAAATGGCTGAAACAGGACCTCCAACCGGATCCGGTTGAGCTCCAACTGAATCGGTTGGTCTTCTTGACAGCTCTCCAACCGAATCGGTTACGGGGCTCGACCGATCGGTTGGAGCAAAATCACAAAAAGTCATAAACGGCAAAGTTGTAGATCTTTCTCTTAGCTTTCCGTGGCGGCGAACGGGAGGTCAAACGGAGTCCGTATGCAAAAGTTATGGCCAAAATGGTGAAGGTGTGTCGGGAACAACGAGGCTTCCAATATTTCTTCGTTTAAGCTTCTTTTCTTCATTTCTTTCTCGTTTTCCTTCTTGAACTTTATTCTTGAGTCTTTGGACCACTAACTTGATGACTTTATCTTCTTGAATACACTCCACAAGTCTTTCTTTGGTCGGGAATTCTTCATACATGGAGAAATCTTCGTGTTTTACTTCTTTTCCGTCTTTTTCTCCACTTTCCTGTACTTGGCTACAAATGAACTAGCAAACGCACTTTTGTACGATTAAGCATCAAAAGCATATGATTATAACCAAATAACACACATAAAAGCACGGATAACGCTACTAAAAACATGCACAATTTGAGCGTTATCAAATTCCCCCACACTTAAACTTTGCTTGCCCTCAAGCAAATCTAAGAAAAGAAAAATTAAAAGACAAACCTAAATGACAAGACGAAAAGAAAAATAAAAAATAAATATTTTTGGGTTTTTTTTTTTTTTTTTTTTTAAACATAGAAATAAGCGAAAAATGAGCGCAAACTCCCCCACACTTAAGGTTTTGCTTGCCCTCAAGCAAATCTAGAAATTAAGAAAAATAAATAACCCACAAGGTGCATGAAAATGATTAGAAAAATGTGATGCAAATCTACCAAGTACAAGTACAAGATAAGATTCATCGTTTTAAGCTTTTAGAGGTGAGAAACCGAGATGTTTGACAATACCCAATGGATTTTCTCGCTTGATAACATGGCTAAGCACCTCACGAAAAAGAATGGATGTATAATTCACTCAACACTCAATTTATTTAGTGATGGATAATATTAAGGAATAGTACACTCATATTTGCTCAGTCATGATCTAAATATTACCATAGGCTTGTACAAGAAACAAAACTCCACCGACGTGGCGTAAGCACCAAATGTAAACATCTAAAGAGGGCTTTTATTCGGGTTATAATGATAGGCTTCGGGTGAATAAATGGTATGGATAAGGCATGAGAATATTATATGAAATTGGTGTTAAAAGAAAAATAAAGTCAAGTCTAATACCCATGTTGCTAGTCACGAACAATCCGCAAACCCGAAAATGATTATAGTTACTAACTTCTCTTCTTCACATATCGAACAAAATATATATATCACGTCTTAGCACATTGGCTAATCTATATCTCAAACATACTTCATCTTTGTCATCACATATCTTTTTTTTTTCTTTTTTTTTTCGATGACTTTTTTTTTTTTCTTTTTTTCAACACTTCTTCTTCATACATCACATCTCCCCCACACTTCGTATAAGCATCACCACAAAAATACAAATAAGAAGGTGCACGCTTCGTCTTTGTCGGAATGGTACACACGAATGGCAAAGTGCGGCTAACTCATAATCATAAAAAACAATCCAACAAACCAAGCAACTAGCAACCAACCATTTAGACATTGACAAGGGGTAGGCTAAGGTTTAAAGTGTAAAATATTTTTGTATTTTTCTGGATGTAAGAAAAGAAAAGAATGGCTCGGAGGGTGTACTAAGGGTATCTAGCACTAAAAATGAGCGCTAACAAATGGGTCCATGTGGGTGGTTAACTAACCGATGTGGTAAGCTAATATATCATTAGATGTAAACGGAAGGCCATTTGGTTTTATTTCTAAGGTTGCCTCTTTATCACGCATAAACACTTATATCACACGAATGCGATCTCACTGCGGTCTGGTAATGATTTGCAAGTACAAGTTCTAGAATAAATAAAATCACCGGCACACTCAAAACAAAAGATCCAAGCATAAAAGAAGTATGCTATATATGAAACAGGCTCAAATCCTCACAATTTAGTGGAAGGGCTATAATATGTGCTAGCAAATGTCATCGATCCCAGAATGGATTGCAATATTAATCGGGACACATCTCAAGTTTTTCAAAATTACCGATTTCACCAGTGGGTTGATCCAATTATTATAATATATTAACCTATACGCGTGAAAACAACTAGATCATAAGGGCAAACAAGCTCACAAAAATTTAAAAACAGGCCCAAAAATTTGGAAATTGAAAACGAGTTTCGCTTTTCTTATTTAACTTTCCCCCACACTTAAGTTAAGCACACAAAAGAAAAATAACTTAAATCTAGTTACGACTCTTTTTTTTTTCTTTTTCTTTTTTTTTTAAAACCAACATGACTTATTCTTGTCCCACGAGTTCTTGGTAGCTCCATTGAAACGCACAAAGAAGCGGAGAAGCAGGTCAGCGCGAAGCATATTAAAAACCAAACTTCTTTAGGGAATCAGGGAGACCCGCCTTATACCTCTCACACAGTTTGTTTACAATGGGTGAGCCTTACTTTCGAGGGACTTAAAAAAGTCAATTTATTAAAATAATTTACCAAACAAACAAACAAAGGAAAAATAACAAAGAAACAAAATAAAGCAATTGCTAAAACTAAAGCATGTAAGATAGGGAAAAATAAAATAATAAGTCTAAGTGAAACGAAACCTCTCGGGCCAAACATCACGATCGAACTTCAAATGATAAGATGCTAAGCAAACGCTAGCATAAGCGTGTGAGATCAATCGATTTATCTTTCATCCAAACATGTTCAATCAAGAGTATAACGTCACCAACAATCCAATCAATCCTTCCTCCAAGAGCTTATTAAATCTGCAAAAATAAACTAAACTACAAAAAACGCGTAAAATTCTAAAACTCACTTTCGTAGGCATCACGGTTGCATTTAGCTCATGCAACAAGCCTTTAAACCCCTCGGTGGCCCGAGTGGACGAGTTATAGTCTCGTGAGGGTTTCCAGTGAACATACCCACAAAGTTCAAAACACTTTATTTTTAAAACACATGCACTTATTTATTTACAATGTACCAAATTAACAAAATTTTAAAATGCAAAAACCAAATAAAAGAAATGATACTCTTGCAAAAACAAAAAGACATTTAAACTTATTTTTATCTAAACACACACACAAAAACAAAAAAAAATAAAAATAAAAAACGATTTTTTTTTCTTTTTTTTAACAGATTAGTCCAACCGATCCGGTTACGGGGTGTAACCGATCGGTTGGGATGAACCAAATTTGACCAATCCTTCCAACCGAACCGGTTACGGGTAGTGACCGATCGGTTGAAGGAGATTTTCTAATTTTTTTTTTTAAACACTAGTTTTATTTCAAAACTTTTATTAATAAAATAAGACAAGAATATAGAAGGTTACGGACACAAAACTAAACACAAGTAAACAAAACACATAAACACATATATTATCACGAACATAAAACAACACTTAAATAAAAATAAGCAGGAAACAAAAAAAAACGACAATCACATAGACGCAAGCACACACAATTAATCACGTAACACAAATCAAACAATATAATCTAAAACAAGATAATCTTATTCAAAATTAATACGAAACTAATATAAAAAATAACAAAAACAAATAACATTGAGACATGCAAGAGATCATATAACATATAAAACATAAAACTTACGAAACAAGAAACACACAAAATGGATTTTTTTTTAACAGAACACACAACCGGATCCGGTTACGGGTAGTGACCAATCGGTTGTAGTGGTTTATTAAGTACGAGGCTTCCAACCGATCCGGTTGGAGTGCCAACCGATTCGGTTAGAGTGATCTGGGTGGTTTTGGTGGGTTTTTTCGCAAACGTTTTTCGAGCAACTTAGAAAGCAATCATTGAAATGAGCATTTTAGAACACATGAAACGAAATCCAACATCAAAAACTTGATTTTGATGCCAAGATCAATTGAGCAATTATGAGAAATTAGAGATTTTAAGAAAAAGACAAGCATTCAAGCAAACATCATGAGCAAACATCAAGAGCAATCAAACAAGATCAAAGCAACAATTATTCATGAGCAAGAGCAATTTAGCATTCGAACAAACAAGCAGACAAACAAATACTTAAGAACAAAAACCAAATCCCCGGCAGCGGCGCCAAAAACTTGATGTGCTTCCACGATGTTTTAAATTTGTAAACAAGAATTACCGGTTAACTAGGAACACATTCGGGCAAGTATACCCTAGTCAAGTTGTAGTATAGTATAAGGTAAATCAAGGTCGTCCCAAGAGACTTGGTTGCACTACAAGTGTCGTTTGTTTGTTTAAGCAAGTAACAAGTAACAAGTTGATGGTTATGATTGTCACGGATCAAACCAACAAGAAAAGCATTATAAGAACAAGTAACAAGTTGATGGTTACGATTGTCACATATCAAACCAACAAGAAAAGCAATATAAGAACAAGCAAGTATCAAAAGATTCATCATTATTCCAATCAAACACAAAATCTCAATAATCATATCAATAACAAACATCTTTAAATAGAAAAGTAACAAGGTTTACCCAAAGTATGAATTACAATAGGCAAAGATGAAGGATTATAGCACTCCTTCAAGCCTCCAATCAACTACAATAGTTCTACAAAGCCGGAAAATGATGTCCAAACGCCTTCGACAACCCTTGAGCACACTACACGAATTTGGCAGAGGTTTGTGGTCTTTTGGGGAAGATAAGTTGGTGTAATTGGTGGAAATTCGTCCTTAAGGGTGGAGGCTTGAATTTCACACAAGTTGGGATAGGATAGTTGGTGGAAACTCGTCCTTAAGGGTGGAGGCTTGAGTTTCACACCTTTGGGGTGAAGATATTGAGAGTGGTTGTGTTCTCTCAAGTTATGGTTTGCTCTCTAGATGGAAATTCGTCCTTAAGGGTGGAGGCTTGAATTTCACACCTAGAGAGGAGTGGTGGTGGTAGGATAGGTGTGAGAGAAGATCTCTCAAGTTGTGGTGTATGAAATGAGGTAGCAAAGGCCTCTATTTATACTACTACCAAGGCTTAGGGTATTCAATGCATTTCTTGGAGGCCAAGGAGCTTGAAAGGGACTAGAAACCATGTAGGAAGGGACTAGAATCGTTTGGAACAAGTTTGGGATCTTAGTGATGGAAAAATGGCTGAAACAGGACCTCCAACCGGATCCGGTTGAGCTCCAACCGAATCGGTTGGTCTTCTTGATAGCTCTCCAACCGAATCGGTTACGGGGCTCGAACGATCGGTTGGAGCAAAATCACAAAAAGTCATAAACGGTAAAGTTGTAGATCTTTCTCTTAGCTTTCCGTGGCCGTGAACGGGAGGTCAAACGGAGTCTGTATGCAAAAGTTATGGCCAAAATGGTGAAGGTGTGTCGGGAACAACGAGGCTTCCAATATTTCTTCGTTTAAGCTTCTTTTCTTCATTTCTTTCTCGTTTTTCTTCTTGAACTTTATTCTTGAGTCTTTGGACCACTAACTTGATGACTTTATCTTCTTGAATACACTCCACAAGTCTTTCTTTGGTCGGGAATTCTTCATACATGGAGAAATCTTCGTGTTTTACTTCTTTTTCCGTCTTTTTCTCCACTTTCCTGTACTTGGCTACAAATGAACTAGCAAACGCACTTTTGTACGATTAAGCATCAAAAGCATATGATTATAACCAAATAACACACATAAAAGCACGGATAACGCTACTAAAAACATGCACAATTTGAGCGTTATCATCGTGTAATGTAATCAAGATATGTATGTTGAGGAAGGCGGCCACGTCTTTCTAACAACGTTAGAATGGTGGGCCACGTTCCTAAGAAGAAGAGCGCTAGCAGCATGCATGCTATCGCTCCTCCCTTACTATCCACTACATACATCTTTAAATAATTTGAACTATATCCCTCAGCTGTAAAAGGGATCAAGTAAGAAAATTTCTGAATACCCTGAAACCAAAGATTAAAGGGTGTTACAATTTATAAAAATCTAGAAATGAATCTAAGAGATTATAACTTATAAGGATTGGTGAGAGAAAATGCATCTTTGACCTTATCAACAAGTCAAACTGTGAAAGATGATAACTTTTCTTAAAAACACCAACTACCCATAAAATTTGGAGATCACCATATAAAAAAGATCCCAGTTTTTAGAATCTTAAATACACTAAAAGTGAGATTCAAAATTGAGAACTTATCTTTCTAAAATTAAGAATAAGTACCCAATAAATTTGTGTAACTAAATCATATGAAACATAATCTTGTCACATGAACGAAAATAAACACTGAAATCCAAGAAAAAACTCAGGTGTTGACCAAAAAGGTCAAACCACATAGTTGCATAGGAACATGATTTAGAAGCTACAAAAATGACCAAAAATCTGTAAACATGATGAATCTACTAAATACCTAAGAATCGCCAACACCCCAGAAAGTCTAATAAACGAAACAACATACAATCAATACAATTACGTTTTATTCTTATAGGAGTTATAGATATATAATTGGCACTTTAGGTAAAAAAAAACATAAGGTTATTTTTTAACAAAGCGATTTTGAAATAAGCTCAAAGGCTCTTATGGAAAAGTGCTTATTTCTATTCAAAACAATCAAATAAGGATTAATTACTGATCGCGTATAGTCCCCCGACACCCGTACGGGTCAGGCGCGGATCAAACATAACCCGCCGAAGGCCACTCAACCATTGCCAAGGGGCGCGCGGCTCGGACACCAAGGAAGGACCAATCCACGGACAAGAGACACGTCCGAGGAAGGCCATAACCGCGTCCCACATAAAAGGTAGGGAATCTCGCACAGGCTTAGAGTACTACAGCCTGCAGTCCCCAAAAAGGGAAAGCGGGACAACTCCCGCCTAAAAGCATCGCTGTCACAGCAATGGGACAAGCTCTGGAGTTGACCTACGTCACTCCCCACTTACAAACTGTCACTCTCATGGCCCGTGACCTTGAGAACACGACAGAAAGGTCAACCATATAAATAGAGGCCTCGCCACTATTCAAACGGTAACACATATTCACTCTCTCTCTAGAACTAACTTTATCTCTCTAAAAACCATTACTTACTCTCACGCCGGAGGTTGACCGCGGAACCCCCTTCCGCGGTGAGACTAACGGTGTTTGCTTTCTTAGCAGCTTTAAACCAAGAATCGTACTTAATACAAGATCTATTTCCCGGGAAGTTAGCATACACTAATCTTCATCAGGGGAGCGCCCAGAATTGTATTAACAAGTTGGCGCCATCCGTGGGACCAGTGACATAACTGCGTTTCCAAAAAAACTCTAATGAGTAACCTGGCATGTGGAAAACTAGAAGGGGGGGTTGAATAGTTTTACCAATTAAAACTTCTTTTTAATCTATTTAGATAGACTTATGTCAATCTATTTGAATGTGTGTGTTGGATGTTGATAAACAAGCATGTAGAGGTAAGTAATGAAAAGATAAGAGTAAGAAGCACAAAACCACAACGCAAGTATTTATAGTGGTTCGGCTACAAGGTCACCTTCCTTTCCCTACTCCACTCCCCGAGTCACCTACTCGAGAGTTCGTAATCACTACACCAATCTCCTTATGGCGGAGAAGCCTTCACAACGTCGCCTACTCTTTTTTCGGTACTAGGCTAACCACCGGGTTCTTTCACTCCAAGGTGAACCACACCTACACAACGTTGCCTACCCTTTATAAGGTACTAGGCTAAGTACCTAGTTCTTTCACACCTTAGGTGAACTACACCTTTCACAACGTCGCCTACCCTTTATTAGGTACTAGGCTAAGAACCTAGTTCCATTGCAATGGAGGAACTACTACCACACTACACCAACGACTAATCCCAAAGGAGATCTACTCCTTTACAACATCAACAAGGATATCAATATCCTTGGATCTAATACTAATCTATCTTGTACATCGAAACACACCAAATCGAATGTACATCTAAGGCACCTTTCACTAATGCCTTTGACTAGATCTACAAGACACCTTTCACTAATGTCTTGTGTCTTCACTTCTAAGCATCTTTCACTAATGCTTCTTTGTCTTGACTTCTAAGCACCTTTCACTAATGCTTCTTTGTCTTGACTTCTAAGCACCTACCACAAGTGCTTTATCCTATAGACGATAGATACCCTTCACTAATATCTTCGTTTTAACTCTTGAGAAATCTTTCACTAATGTCTTCAACACTACACTTCTTTGAAGAAAGAAAGGAATCATCAACAAGAAGACTTCAGTAGCCTTGATGATGAGGAAGCATGGCAACTCATGGACTTGAGCTTGCTCGACTTCAAAGGTGGTGATCTTGCGTTTAAGAGGAACCTAAAAGATCACACAAAAACAAAACTACAAACATAGATCTCTTGGATCTAAGGTTAGTGAGATTTAACTCAGGGGAGAAAGTATATTGAAATGGGGTGAGAAACAATGAAGAAATGGCTCACTATTTATAGAGGAAAAACCTCTACCGTTCCCCGGATCCCACGGATCCCTACCACAAGGGATCCGGCTAGCACAAAGCTAGGGATCCGTGGTCCGCTCCTCTTTGCCCATGGGTATTTTTGGTTATGGGTCATGGGTCATGGGTTATGGGTTGATCCATGGTTTTCTTTCTAGATACAATGAACTTGGTTAAGGGGTATATATAAAACCATGGGTTATGGGTCAAAACTATTTGCTAGTATTTACCCTTTTAGTATATACTTGTATTTACTCATTTTAGCATACACTTAGTTTTTACCCATTTTAGTATACTTAGTTTAAGTATATGTTTAACCCAATATGTAAACACTAGTTGTTGTACATATGTATCTAAAAAAACACTTATACTTGTTTTAGTGTTTTATGTGAAAATGTAAGTGTGTTAGAAAACTATTAACTCAAACTATTTACGTACTCTATTTGTTTCGTTAAAATGATTTTACGTTTGTTATCGACAAAACATTAGAAGATCGTAAAATATAAATAAACGTTTTTACGGCTTATTTGTATTAACAATCTCCCCCTTTTTGTTGATGACAAAACATAAAATTATTTTAAGGAAAAGCTAAAATTCGTAAAAGTTTGAATTTGTAGTTTTTACTTTCTTCTCCCCCTTTTTGTCGAAACAAAAAGTGTTTGAAGGAAGGCAACACATTGTTTTTAAGAAAAACATGTGAAAGAAAAAGTAAAAAAGAGATAGAGAGCAAATAACGGGAAAGGATCTCGTCTTTACTCCCCCTTGACGAGTCCATCCCTAAGTAAGGGCGTCAAGAAAGTAATACTAATCTAGTTTGTTTGCAAATAAGTTTGCAAAAGATATCGTCTACGAGACGAATGTGCTCCCCCTTGATGATTGCAATTTTTGCAAAGGGATGTCACGAAATGTAAACCTAGTATTGCAAGTAATTTGCAATGTATTGCTTTGACATAAAGCTCCCCCTAGCTTTAGGGTGTCAAAGTCTTCATATGTAAATTGAATAACTACAAAACAAAGGTTAGAAATCAAGAACAATTCACAATTTCCTGCAAATGTGTTTCAAGTTAGTAGAAAGAAAGCTTTCTGTCTCACGGATCCCGCGGTTCCCTCCTAGTAGGGATCCGTCTAGGCAATTCTGAGGGATCCGATTTTAGCTGTTAAATTTCAGCAAAGGTGATATAACAAGTAATGTTATCACAAAAATGAGATATGAATACAAGGTAATCATATTCTCAGAAAAATAACAAGTAGCATGTAATTTCCATTTAATAAAGCTAGAGTTATGATATACATGACTCTAAAAACTAAGAAGATAAGAAAATACATTACTAGAAATTTCTAGACCAACTATCGCTTGATGCTAGGACACCACTAAAAATCTTCTAGCTTAAGTTTTTTTTAGGTTTGATCTCGTCAAAACGTTCGAGGAGATGATAGAACATGAAACGTTGGTCTTCTCGTACTTCATGTATCAAACTTTCAACATGTTGACAGTGATGGCAATCTTTGTCATGGCTAGGTAGTGGTGGTGGAAGAAATGAGATGGCTTGATGCGAAGGATCAAGTGAAGCGGCTTGCGGAGCTTCGAACGATGGAGGAATTGGTGGATGTGCATTTGAGAATGACTCAACCAAGAATGATGGTGGTGGTAGAGAAGTGTCAACTTCCATATGGTCGGGTGGTTGACTTTGATGATTTGTCATAATCCAGATGGGATTATATGATGGAAACGCCGAGAAGGAAGCCGGAGCAAGTGTTGACTCAACACCTTGATTTTGAACCATTATTCCTCCTAATGAGGAGAATGTTGTCGGCGGAAGCGGATGAGACGGCCTAGGAGGCAAGTCCTCTAAATTGTAGAGGTGTGGTGATGATAGTGGGGATGTAAATGAAATAGCTCTAGGAACCAATGGTGATGGTTTGGTGGAGATGATATTGTTTGGCTTAGGAGGTATGGTGGTGTTTGGCATAGGTAGTTTTGTGGGTACTATCCTTTTAGGAATTGGTTTGATTGGATGATGAAGAATTCTATCATTTGTTGGTTTGATGGGAGATGATTCGGTTGAAGAAATTTCGTGTATAACGCGAGCTCTTTTTATGGGTGGTTCTTTGATGGATAAGTTACTACTTGGGGTTTTCCTCATGATGGGATGATTTCAAGAGGTTGCAAGACCTGAAGTTTAAGATGAGAGTGATGACTATGGAGGTCCTAACAAGGCGGTTTATAAACTAAGAGATTTGGCAAGTGCATTTAAGCTTTATGCCACTAGGATTCATTGGAATGTGATGATTGACATGCACAAGAGTCAACTTCAGAGGTTGCTCGGATCTAGGAACTCATTTAAGATGAGATGGAGTGTTTGAGTTAGGAAGATGAGTTGAAATGATTGTTTTAACAAGATTTGACCTATACTGTCATTCGGATCCCACGGTTCCCTCCTAAGAGGGATCCGTCTAGGCTAATCCTAGGGGTCCCTCTCTCAGCAGCTATGAAAGAGTGGAAATGATGTTTCTAAGATCTAAGACCTATATCATCTTGAGTGTTTCAGTCCTACTAAGTGTTTTAAATGAAGGGATGCTTGAGTACTTGAAAGTAATGGGTGATGTAGCTAATGATTGTCATTTATGGAAGGATTTGGAACTTTCAAGAGTACCAATGGATGAGCAAGGAAGACACTAAAGATTTAGAGTGTCAATTGAAGCTAAATGATCCTAGAGATCAGGTTGTGTCTTAGGATAGTGTATTGGAAAATATCTTAGAAGCTTTGAGATGAGAAAACTAGATTTTGATCAACTTCGATCAACTTGGAGGTGAGGATGATTTATGATCATTTTTGCCATAATTGAAAGATTTCTAAGACTAGATGTGAGGGATCAAGTAGAAAACGAGGTGTGAGTTTAAGAGCGGAAGAGTAATGGATTAAAACGAAACGGTAGATCTACAAGCGTTTTTAGAGTGTGACCTTGGTGAGTTATGTATGAATGGGAAAGATTAACATATCTTGATAAGGACTTAATTTGCCTTAAGGCACTATGTTTAGCTTAGTGTGAGTTGTTCTAAGAATGTGTTTGAAATACAATGCTTGTAATTGCATTTTCTGTTCGACGGATCCCACGGTTCCCTAAGAGTAGGGATCCGTCTAGTGTAATTTTTGGGATCCGCCCATCTGCTCAGCAGGACCTTTACTAAAGGTATGCAATGATCTTGACAATGCATTATATCTCAAGGATAGTCTAAAGAAAGTTCTAAATACTAAGATATCAAATGTTTTATTTAATGAAGGAAATTAGATTACATTGATAAAGCACGAGTACAAGAGATTTGATCCTATTTTGGAATACTATTGGTTTCCTTGAGTGTTTTCACTAGGAGGATCATTATGTGATTGATGAGTGTTGGTGGAATCAAGAATGAAGAAAGTCTTCATGAGAGATATGTTTAGCGGTTCCATCATCTTGTTCACAAGTACGTACAACAGACTTTGAAATTGAGGATGGAAGTGCATAACATTATGATAGAGGCGTGTCAAGAACATTCCATAAGGGATGAGTTTATTCTTGGAGCCTTGAAGATTTGCAATTCGCCTTGCGTAGAAGTAGGCGAGATTGTATGGTTGTTGTGTTAGCAAACAGTACAACATGTGAGCACAACAAGCGGGAAGGATTTCTCGATTTCCCCTAAGACTCCAAACATTTTCACGTAGGATGAGTGCAAGAGGCTTGTACTCTTCTTGGATATCCCTTGTAAAGATAATGTTTGGATCGGAGTAATATGGTCGAGGTTTGCATATTATGCAATTTAAATCTTCCGGAGAGGGTATGTGTGAACAATATGGACTATTTTCTTCACGAAAGTTGAAGAGAGAATCAAGAGACCAATCTTCGGTGAAGGCACATTGTCCATGATTTGGAATCCGGAGGATGTGAGCAAAATGCCCAAGGGTTAGAGTGACCTTTTGGTTTTTGATATAAAACCAAAGAGATAGAGAGCGATCCTCATTACGAACGAGTTCGACTTGACGGAAGAATTCTATTATGAACCTTGGACATATCTTCTCGTTGATTTCAAGAAGGCATTCTAGTCCTATGGCTCGGAAGGAGGTATTGATACCTTCTTCGAATTGTAGAGAGGTGTCTACAATACGTCCTTCATGGAAGTGACGGTTTTCGAGATTATTGAACCCACAGACATGATTGCTAGGCGTGTTGGGTTCGAGAGAGATGTTCGGAGTATAGACGCTAGTGAGTGAAAAATCAAACTCATATTCATGCGTCATAGTTGAACCTATAGAAATGACAAGTTAATAAAAGGAGATGTTTGTGGTCAACTTATGATAATCTAATGTTTTTACTAGATTTTTATTAACAATGGTTTTTAACAAGAAATACACTTAACTCACTTATGGTTTTGACATACATGTAGAGTATTACTCTTAGAAGAAAAGAGGTTTTTGATTTGCATGAAAAGTTGTTTTCCAGTAGGACGGATCCCACGGTTCCTTTTCAAAAAGGATCCGGCTAGTATAACTTCCGGGATCCGTGGATCTGTAGTAACAGAAACAGATTTTATAGTTTTTATACCACGAAAATATGTTTTATCCTACATTTTCCTTTAGCATGCATACATGACTTCTAATGTATCACGAAAGAAATGAAGCATATAAATCAAAAGAAATGATAAACACACTATAACAAAAAAAAACAACCTAGATAATCTAGATCATTAATAATATTGCATTTCAATGCTAAGGATGATACAAAGGATTGGGTAAATGACCCCAATATAGATTAACAACACAAAGTAAATGTCTCCGTATGTGAACTTCATCATAGGGAACACAAGTGCGATGAGTGTTATGACGATGAGCACGAGTGCGATGTAAACCATGTTGATGACGGATCTTCTTGGTTTCGGTTGAGATGGAATGAGGAGGAAGATGAGGTTTTTAAGTGAGAGGGAAATTTTTTTTTTGAAATTGGATGATTTGAAAAAGGTGAGGATTTGATAGATAGGTCGACGGTGGGAGTTTTTATAGGGAAGGAGGAATTTTTGAAATTCGTGTTATGTTTTATTATTGGATTTAAAAGAAACAAAACATAAGTTTTATATACCACGATTTTAGACGAGAAATAAAACACGTATGTGAGAAAAGGGCTTCCTAATGAAGCTTCATGTAAAACATGTATAAGCACAAAAGATAATCATAGGTATACTTAATTATCAAGCAAAGTAAAAAGAAAATCATACCTCTAGCGTACTTAGGAATGTCTTTACAAATGACAAAACAAATGTCACTTAGACGATTCCCGCTCCTTTAAGATACCTTCTTAAGGAAGGTATTCTTGTTACCAAGCGACTCCTAAAGCTTGGTGGGTATGAGCTTTGACTAATCAACATGACAAAGAAGATTAGTGCAATTAAAAATAAATAAGAAAAATGTTGTTATCAAATCAACATCCAAACATATAGTTTTAAAGACATGGTGTTTGTTAGAAGTGATGGTCATTCACGTTTAGGAACTTTGTAACGTGTGTTAGATATCGTGATAGAATAGTCAACGGGCTCGTGGATTGGACTAAGCTAAATGGGTAGTAGTTTAGTTAAGCTAGCCTTATATCAATCCATGTCCAATCCAATCCATACGAAGCCCATACAAGGCCCATGGCCAAGCCTTAGGGCATCATCTCTCTTACTATAAATACCCCTCAAGTATGTCATATGAGGGGTGTGCTTGAAAGTGTGTGTGTGTGTGTGTGTATTTTCTCTCTCAAGGAATATACAACTTTATTGTGTTTATCTTATCATCTCACATACACGGTTTTATAAACATCAAGTCACCATCTCATCTTTATCTTTTCTTTCTTTTACGCATATGTTTGTGTTTGGGTTTCACGAGTTCTACGCATAACTTTGGTTAACGTGGGTACTTTGTGATAAGGTTGATATATCGTAGTGGTCCTACAATTGGTATCAATCGCCTAACAATGGTTTAGGAGTGTTTTGGTTGAAGTTTTTTTTTGTGGTGTTACGCGTAGTTCGTTCTCTAGAGTGTCACGCTTAAAGCTTTAATTTTTGCACTTAAATCTTCAAGATTCTTATGGTCTAAGGTTTACATAGTGTTAAAGATTCTAGTTTTTGTAAAAAGTTCGAAACTTTACGTGTTTTTCTTCAAGTTTGAACTCGTGTTTTTGAAGGTGGTCATTTATACTCGTAACTTTTATAAGCACTTTGGGTGAAAAAGGTCAAAAGATTTGTGTTATTGGAGTGTTTTTAAGGCTATATGTGCAAGAGAAATCGTTTGAATCATTCGAAATTTTTTACGAGTAGGTCAAAACCCTAGTTCTACTCGTAAGAAAGTCAACTACGCATAAGGTTCTACTCGTAACTTTTTGGTGCAGATTCTTCGAGCTTAAACGGTGACTCAGTGCTTCCCTCACTTGGATAAGTTTGTGGAACACTTTGACTTTTGGATATCTCTTACACTGTGATAGTGTAAAGGATTTTTGGGCAAAACCCTAATCTTACGCATAAGTTTCGACTTACGCGTAGAATACTTTACGCATAAGCATTTTTCTTACGCCTAAGTTTTCCTTACGCATAAGCTAAATCTTACGCATAACTTTTTCTACTCGTAACTTTAAACTTACGCATAAGATCCTACGCCTAAGGATTCCTACGCATAAGATCCTACTCGTAACCATTTCCTACTCGTAACTTCAGTTCTCTACGCCTAAGCTTTTTCTACCCATAAGGTTTAAAAAAAAAAAAAAAATTCAAATTTTTGAGGAGACTAAACGTTCAATTTTTACGCGAAATTCAAATTTTGGTTTAACTGTGAAAATTTTGGTCAAAAATTCAAATTTTTGGGCCTAAATTCAAATTTTTCGGGTCAAATTTGGCGTCAAAATTGTCATAACTCAAATTTTTCATACGACCTTGGAAATTGATTTTTATAGTGAATTTCAAATTTTGGGCGAAAATTTTTTAGAACCAAGGTTACGAGTACGACTTTCAGAATCACCTCAACCGAGTTTAATCTTCATCAACCACAACTCCTTTATCGTTGAATCGATCCTACATCAACTTTATCAGATCATACCTTCATCAATGGCTACTCAACAAGACATTCATGCAGCCGGTGCTGAAAACCGACCTCCTATGTTGGCAAAAGGTGGTTATCTTCAATGGACAAGTCGTATGCTTCGTTACATCAAGACCAAACCTAATGGAAAACTCATGATTAAATCCATTCAGGATGGACCCTTCAAGCCTCGACAAGTTCATGTACCTGGAAATGCAGATGCAACACCTCCCGTCCAACCATCTTCTCGTCTTCAATACGAATCTGAATACACTGCAGAGGATCAGAAACAAGTCGAAGCAGATGACATGGCAATTCATATTATCCAACTGGGTTTACCTATAGACATCTTTGCTGCGGTAGACAGTTGTGAAACTGCTTTCGATATGTGGGTACGTGTTAGACGACTTTGTCATGGAACAAAAATTGGTCATCAAGACATGGAGAACAAGTTGCTAACTGAATGGGAAAAGTTCACATCTACACCAGGAGAATCCATTGAATCCTACTATGGAAGGTTTTGCACTTTGATGAATGAGCTAATCAGAAACAAGCTGACACCCAGAACTATCGTTCAAAACATCAAGTTCCTGAACAATCTTCCAGAAGAATGGGGACGATATGTCACTATTGTCAAGCAAACAAAAGACTTACATCAGGTGAACTTTGATCAACTAAACGATTTTCAAACAAAACCAAGTGAAGTGAATGAAGTCACGAAAGAAAGATTGGCAAAGAATCATGATCCATTGGCACTCATTGCAAAGACTCAACCTTCAGTGAATACACTACAACAAGCTTCATCATCTTCCAACAACAACAACTTGCAGCAATACATTCCACACCCACAACAACAATTCTATCCACAAGAACAACAAGTCTTTCAACAACAGTATCCACAATACCAAGAACAAGGAATCACAGATCTCGAATCTGATCAAGAAGACCCTATGTCCCAAATACTTTCTCTCTTGGGAAAAGTAATCAAAGGTCGCTATTCCACACCTACTAACAAAAACCAAAGGATATCATCAAACACTCGCAACAGGCAAATTGCTCAACCGGGAGTAAATATGGGTCATCAAGGACAAATGGTTGGAGTTATTGGGAATCAGCAGGGATATGCTACTGGATTTCGTATGGGTAATCAGCGTTCCGTATCGGGTAATTAGTTGGGTCAGAATGTTGGAAATTAGATTGGACGAATGTTAGGAATATAGTAGTTGGTAATCGAATGGGTATGTTGCAGCTCGGTCGTTGGGAATTATGGAAATGTGCATCAGGATAATCGGATTAAGTGTTACAACCGTCAAGGAGTGGGTCACATGGCAAGAAACGTCCCACTAAGCGCACAAAAGAATGGTGATTATCTTCGAAAGCGCTCTGTTAGCAGATAAGCAAGAAGCTTACAGCTTGAGTCTGAGGAAATGACTTTTCGCTATTGTGGATGAATTGGAAGACCTCGAGGAACTCAATGCTAATTGCATCTTCATGGCAAATCTTCAGGAAGCTAAGTATGACACTGAGTCAGACTCACCTCCTATCTATGACGCCAATACAGATCTGAGGTACCAATCATTGATCCATGCTATAACAATGTCATATTTGATGTGATTACTCATGACGAACATTCTGGACGCCACCTACTTATGATACATACCGGACAATCCGAAGTTGTAGCAATACTAACTCCAAAAGTCCATATGTGGATCCAAGTGGAGGCTGTGTGGCACAAAATACTGAGACCGATGAGGAAACACGTGCTTATGTTGAATCATTAATCAATCAATGTGGCATTGAAGTTGAGAAAGTTAGAACGGTCAATCTCGAAGTTAACCGCGAATGCTAAATTGACCGCTGAGCTTGAGAGTTACAAGGAGCACGCCAGAGCCTATGAATTTCATACAAACAAAATTTCAGAGTTAGAAATTGGTTATCGAGATTCTGTTTTTAGAGAAAAAGATTTGCAACTCAAGTATGACACACTTGATGTGAATCTGAATTTGAAAATCAAATCTTTAAACAAGGAAATTTCCGATCTAAATGACCAACTTTCTAAACAAAAAGCACTGTTTTCTGATCTTGAAAAGAGAAGAAACAGTTGATTGCTGATTTTGCAAAACGAGAAGATTCTCTTCTTGATGAAATTCTCGATAAAACGGAAAAAATCAAAAAATTGGATAATTTGCTTCTTACAACGGGTCATTCCGCTAAGACAATCAAGATGCTTTCTAATCAAGTAAATCCGATTTTTCATACTACAAATAAAATGGATCTTGGTAACTCACCTCCCGTTTCCTCAAGAAAGCTCAGAAATCTCAGAATGTGTTGCACAATGGAAAACCTTTGCATGAACCCATATTTGTGCATGATTCTCTTGAAACGTTGGAACTATCTGAGGAGAGTAGATCAAAAATGAAACAAAAACATCCGAAATCAAACCAATTGATTATAACACATGGAACAAAATTAATGGTATTTCGTTTGTTTCTCAATCAACGTTTTCCACCAAACCAAGTGTTTCAAACAAAGTGTCAACACCAGTTTCAAAATCAGTTTCAAAACCAGTTGTTGTCTCCAAATCTCTTTCGAACATTGAACAAATGTCTTCAAACAATCCTTATAACACAAGTGATGCGGAAGTATTTTGAAAATGTGAAATGAGAATTGCAGATCTTCAAGAGACCGTTAAAACTAAAACCAATATTACAACAAACATCCGGTTTAATAGTTTTGATATTGAACAGAAAAAGTTTTTTGAAACTCAAATTGCCCCTCAACTGACTAACATCAACTCAAGGGTAATTCATTTTGAACAAGCCTTTTTGAAAGAAACATATGACTTTGTCAAGGACCATAAATCCCTGGTAAAGCAAGCTAATGAAAGTGTTGAACACATCAAAGTTTTGGAAAATCTAAATGACTCTCTCTTCGAAGATGTTCCGACTACTGATATTATGTCCATCATTTTGCAAACATATTCTGTTGAAGATCATGAAAGACTCCAGTATGAGACCTCCGTAATTGTTTCAAAATATGAAAAAGCCCTTGAAAAACTTGAAAAAGAAAATGTGTCATATTTTGAACAACTTGATCGAAAAACGAGGAATGCAAATATGACAAATTGTCGTATGAGCGTGCCTACAATGACATGAAAGCGAAAAATGATCTTTTGAGGGCTCAGCTGGAAAGTCAAAAGGAAAGGCAGTGGATACTGTGATTACAAAAAACCATTGACTGCGGAGAAAGCAAATGTTCCCAAACCGGTTTCCAAACCAAAAATGTCTGTTTCTATGCCTCCTCCAAAAGTCAATGAGAAAAATGTTTCATCAAAACCAGTCACTCCACCTGCCTACCTAAACAAAATGTTGATAAAGGAAAAGCGGTTATCGAGAAACCAAAAGTTTTAGCTCCTGGCCTTTTAAAGATGAGTACCACTAACGCGTCGCCTCCACATCTAAAACATATGGAACAAACGACATAAGTTTAGAAAAGCACTCTAAAGAGACTAGGAAAGCTGAAACCACCTCCCTTCATAAAAATGTGAATCCTAATGCGTGTGCCTCACCTTCTACAGGACTAGAAAGCACCTCTAGGAGCAGCAGACTAAAGCCTAAGAGCAATACAAGGAACAATAGAGTCTCGCATGCCTCTAGGAGTAGTAGCTTGAATAAAGAGAAGAAAGTAGAAGAACACCCTAGAAATTTACAGCTTTTGAATAAGAAAGACATTTCATCTGAATGTACTGAACCTATGAAACTTGCTAAGTCTAATGAATGTGTCAAATCTCTTTGTTTAACCTACAAGAAATCTTTAAATGTTCAAGATGATTGTGTTTCTAAGAATGTGAATGATAAGCCTATTAAGAAGAACGTCCCAAAAAGTAATTACGCTAAAAGAGTAGGAAGACTAGTTGCAAAACTTAGGCTTTACACTACTGACAGGAACCAACGTGTATACTTTAGGGATGATATTTGGAAACCCACAGGTAGAACTTTCACACTCCAGAATGGAACAATGAGTGATAAACCAGAATTCCCTGTAGAAAACCTCTCTGAGTGTGATCAGGATTTTACCTCTAACCCAAAGGAACCAAAATCAAAACGGTTTCCACAATATTCTTTTTCTGTTAATGGCGAGTTATCGAAATTTGTCTTTGGATCGTCGACTCGGGTTGCTCCAAGCACATGACCTGGAATTGAAGCGCTGATCAATTTCGTCTGAAATTCATGGGAACCGTGACGTTCGAAAAATGATCATGTAGCAGCTATCATGGGTTATGGAGATCTACCTTTTGGAAATTATTTGATCACTCTAGTTTACTATGTTGAAGGGTTGGGACACAATTTGTTTTTAGTCGGGCAGTTCTGTGATGCAGATTTAGAGGTTGCTTTTAGGAGAAATGCTTGCTAAGTTAGAAACTTGGATGGCACTGATCTCTTAACGGAATCGTGATACAAACTTGTATGCTATCGACATCAATCAAATGGCCTCTTCATCACCAATATGTCTTACAACACGAGCATCTGGAACACGTCCGGTTGTGGCATAGAAGGTTATCACATCTCAATTTTGACACCATCAACAATCTTGCCAAAGACAACATCGTCAACGGACTTCCAAAGTTCAAATACACCAAGGATCACTTATGTCCATCATGCGAACAAGGAAAAGCAAAAGAGCATCATATAAACCCAAATCCGTACCTAGTTTGGAAGCAAAGTTGCATATGTTGCACATGGACTTATGTGGCCCAATGAGAGTTGAAAGCATTAATGGGAAAAGTATATTCTTGTCATCGTCGATGATTATTCAAGATATACATGGGTTAAGTTTCTGAGATCAAAAGACAAAGCACCAAGCATCATCATCACCTTTCTGAAACGAATTCAAGTACTTCTTCAAACTCTAGTAAGGGTTGTAAGAACAGACAACGGCACTGAATTCACTAATCGGGAGTTAAGATCTTATTTTGAAGATGTTGGAATTACACATCAGACATCAGTTGTTAGAACTCCACAACAGAATGGGGTAGTTGAAAGAAGAAATAGAACTCTTGTGGAAGCTGCTCGCACAATGCTAATCTATTCTAGTGCACCTTTATTTCTATGGGCTGATGCTGTTGCCACTGCTTGTTTCACTCAGAACCGATCCCTTATCCATCCAAGATTCAATAAAACCCCATATGAGCTTGTGAACAACAGAAAACCGGATATCTCTTACTTTCACGTGTTTGGCGCTTTGTGCTATCCTACGATCGACAGAGAAGATCTTGGAAAACTGAAAGCAAAAGGTGATATTGGAATCTTCATTGGATATTCAGATAACTCGAGGGCATTCAGGGTGTATAACAAGAGAACTAGGAGGATCATGGAGACGATGAATGTGAAGTTTGACGAACTTTCACATATGGCTTCTGAGAGACTCGCTCTAGAAACCGCACTAAACCGACGAGCTTCTGGACACATCGGTTCAGGACTCGTACCTCAAAGAGCTCAATCAACTTCGTTTGACAATCCTAAAGAACAAGAATGGGAGAATTTCTTCGAGTTAATGTTCGATGAATACTATGGTGGAACTTCGACAAATGCATCAAACCATCATTCCGCCGCACCCGCTCAACATCATCCTCCACCACCAACAGAAGATGCATCTACAACGGTTGAAACCAATGCACCAACTCCAGCAACATCATCCACATCTACTACAGTTATTACACCCGTTCTACTAGCAGTTGATGAGCAAAATCAAAACCAGAACGATGCAACGTTAGATGAAGACTTATTTGAAAACCCTTTTGCTACGGAATCACCGGTGAATCATCTTCTAGCTTACGAGAACCATCTAACTCGCATACGTTTAACAAACGGTATCCTTCTACTCTGAAGTGGACTAAAGACCATCCAATTGAACAAGTTATTGGTGAACCTTCAAGGCCAATTCAGACGAGACGTCAACTTGCCACCGATTGCGACTTGTGCATTTACCTTTGCTCAATTAGCAATATAGAGCCAAAGAACATTCGCGAGGCAATGGCAGATCCCGCATGGATAGAAGCAATGCAGGAGGAACTTCTCCAATACCGTCTTCATGACTCTTGGGAAATGGTTCCAAGACCAATTGACATTCGCGTCATTGATCTCAAATGGTTATGGAAGAACAAAAGGGATGAAGAGATGACTGTAATTCGCAACAAAGCTCGCCTTGTGGCCAAAGGATACAGACAAGAGGAAGGGATAGACTTTGAAGAGTCATTCGCGCCGGTAGCTAGACTAGAAGCGGTCAGATTTTCTTAGCCTATGCCGCCACAAAAACATCACGGTTTATCGATGGACATTAAGACCGCGTTCTTGAATGGAACTCAAAGAAGAAGTGTACGTGAGTCGACCGTAAGGCTTCATAGACATGGAACATCCAGACTACGCCTACAAACTCAAAAAGGCAATCTATGGATTGAAACAAGCTCCGAGATCGTGGTATGACGAACTGTCCTCTTTCCTTATCTAAAATAATTTCACCAAAGGCACAATTGATCCTACCTTGTTTACACAAAAATGCAAAAACGACATTTTGATTGTTCCGATTTATGTGGACGACATCATCTTTGGGTCCACTAATCCGAATCTTTCAAAACATTTTGAAAATCTCATGAAAAGTAAATTTGAAATGTCCATGATGGGGAACTAAAATTCTTTCTTGGTTTACAAATACATCAATCCCCTCGTGGAATTTTTATAAATCAAGCTAAATACACAACTGAGATTTTGAAAAATCATGGTATGGATAATTGTGACTCCGTCGGAACACCAATGGTAACTTCACCAAAAATTGGAGCCGATTTGTTTGGGAAACCTATTGATCCGAAGAAATATCGGAGCATGATTGGTTCTCTCATGTATCTTACTTCTAGTCGACCAGATATTCATTTTTCGTTTGCTTATTAGCACGGTTTCGTGCAAAGCCTACCGACCTCGCACCTCAAAGAGGTTAAACGGATCTTTCGGTAACTGAAGACATCCATTCACATGGGACTTTGGTATCCGAAGGAATCCGGATTTAATCTAATTGCCTTTTCGATGCGACCACGCAGGTGATCAAGTTACAGCAAAAAGTACATCCGGAGGAGCACAATTTTGGGTGAAAAGTTAGTAAGCTGGTCTTCAAAGAAACAAGATTGCACTGCACTTTCAACCGGCGAGTATGTGTCTCTATCTCGTGTTGTGCTCAAGTTCTATGGATGAGAACACAACTCACAGATTATGGCTTTACTTTCGATAAAATACCTATGTATTGTGACTCGAAAAGTGCCATAGCCATATCATGCAATCTGTTCATCACTCAAAGACTAAGCATATCCGTGTCCGCTACCACTTCATCAAAGAGTACGTCGAAAATGGTACCGTTGAATTATTCTTCGTGAAGACAGATTACCAACTCGCCGATCTATTAACTAAAGCCCTTCCAAAAGAAAGGTTTGACTATTTAGTTCGACGAATTGGAATGCGAAGCCTAACCCCTGAGGAGTTAGAACGTCTTCTCGAGTCTTCTTGAAAATGATTTTCCAACAAGCTTCGCTGTAAATATTTTTGAAAAACAAAATACAAACTTTGAAAAACCAACAAAAGAAAAATATAAAAATATAAAACTATCAAAAATTCAAAAACAATATAAATTCAAAAATCCAAAAATATTCTTCTCACGACATGTCTCTCGTATAATCGATATTCAGTACGTTTCTAGAAATGTCATTCAACAATGATACGGGTATGTACAGATGCTTGAGCGAGAGTTCTTTAATTGTTTTCTAAAACATGTCGTTTCTCAAAATTTCTTCATAAAATGGCTTTCGTATACTTCAAGATTTAAACCCGGACTAAAATGATGACTTTTGATTATTTTTCAAATCAAAACTCGTGCTTTTATAGAAAAATCAAGTGTACGCTTCAGTGCACTACATTTAAAAATGGTGAGAAATCATCATCATCTTGAGCACCTTTTCAAGATTGTTCAAAAGATTTTCAAAATCTTTCAAAATACTTTGTGCTCAAGATAACTCCTCTAAAACCCTTTAATTGATTATGCTTTATTAAAGGGGAGTATAAAACTAAAATGTTCCATATTCATGCTTAAATCAAATCCGTTTGTCTCCCCAAAAGATTCTAAAATGTTGTTTAATCCGTTGATATCAAAAATATCACGAATATGCTATTTTTGAAGGGGAGGAGACGTGATTAAAATGTGATCAAAAATGTTTAATGATCGTTGTTTGAATCTCAAAATGAGCTCGACTCAGACGAAACCAATGAATTGAAGGGAATCAAAGTCAGATATGTACCATCTCGAGAAACTTGTGATAGATATGCACCTTCATGGGTCTAACCTCCTTTTCAAGGAGTGTTTACAACTTCAAGTTAGTTATTAGAGCTAGTTGTCACCTAAAAGCTGACAATGGAACTCTTTAACTAGGCAACGTAACCGTGTCTCGTAGAGAATTGTCTATCATGAGCCGATCAATTCAAAAAGTGCAAACTCTACCCTCGATGTGCATATTTTTGTTAAAACTCATAAGCACATGTGAAGGGGGAGTGTTTCTGAAAATATAAAACTCTCGGAGTGTTTCAAACATGTTTTCTATCATAAACACTTTGAGAGATTTTCAAGAAAATGGTTTTATGGCAACAATAGGACAGTCATGGAGTTATAAGGTGACTAAGGATAGGAAATACGTCCTATGATCCGCTAGAGCCGGAGGGATCTACCCAAGGACATCACAAATAGTTAGTATTAGAAGTCCTTAGGAATGATTGAAAAAGGAGTAATGTGAGAAAGGAGAAAGAAGGGGTTGAAGAATTAAAAAGAAATGTAATTAAAGGGTGAAAAGAAATAGCCCTCCATAATCAACCTTAGGGCAGAAACCGGGTTCAATTCATATGCTACTGGTTGTCACTTAGATGACGCTGGTATTGAAGACAAAGTCGTCATGGACCCAGTGCGCACCACTAAACCTTCTAGCCACTCAATTCCTCTCAACAGGGATTAGTTTCATTCTCACTGGGAACCCTACATAACCTATCGACTTTCTCTTAGAGATTGTTGATATTGAAGAAGGAGACCCTCTCCCTAGTCTCCGCTTAGGAAAACCATAATGCACTTATTGAGTCTAGAGCCACGAGATTCATCAAAAGATCTCATAGGAACACTTGACATGACATCGCTTGTTGTTTATCTATAAGGATACAAGTGATATATTCTAGAGTCCTACGCAGATCTTAGCAATCTTCCAGAACATTTATGAGAAGTTTCACAATTGTGATTCTTCAGTGATTGATTGGAAATTCCTGCCAGGGTCAACATCAAGCGACCACCGACAACAGGTCACTCTCGGTAACTCCCCGTGGATTACGCTTAGTGTGTCTCAAACGGTCTACAGTCGTGAGGTGATGCCTCGGTGTACCTCAACACTCATCCTGAATAGGTGTACTTCGGTATATCGTGTTATCTCACTTGTGGGACTCCAGTTCAAGAACGGCCCTTGTGAGAATTAGAGACGTGTTTTCACACTATGTTGTTAACACCCTCAAAATTCAAACTTGTAAGTGCCGGAATCCGCTTATTACTAACCTATTTTTATTTTTTCTTCTTATGGAAGCTCAGAGCCGGATGGATCGTGCAGACTCGCTACATGCTCATACCAACAACACATGAAAGTTCTCATCAAAATCAAAGGCAACTCAAAGTTAAAGATGATTCTTCGTCAATGTCAAAGAATCTACAAAGTGTAAAGACTCGAGAACTTCATCATTGGAAACTCAAAGACAAATAGAAGTGTGAGCATGGTGGAGAAAGACGTGGAGACACCTAACCAACGAAGTTGACAACGGCAGACAACCACATTATCTGATCACAAAGCATGAAGGAACAAAGAATCAAGACTATTCTTTATCTACACACAAAGTTCAAGCTCGAGAAAAGTAAAGACCTAATCAAGTGGAGCATCATTTGAATGACCACCCCTTAGGGGGAGATTGTTAGCCTTAATAGTTTTTATTAGAAGTGATGGTCATTCACGTTTAGGAACTTTGTAACGTGTGTTAGATATCGTGATAGAATAGTCAACGGGCTCGTGGATTGGACTAAGCTAAATGGGTAGTAGTTTAGTTAAGCTAGCCTTATATCAATCCATGTCCAATCCAATCCATCGAAAGCCCATACAAGGCCCATGGCCAAGCCTTAGGGCATCATCTCTCTTACTATAAATACCCCTCAAGTATGTCATTTGAGGGGTGTGCTTGAGTGTGTGTGTGTGTGTGTATTTTCTCTCTCAAGGAATATACAACTTTATTGTGTTTATCTTATCATCTCACATACACAGTTTTATAAACATCAAGTCACCATCTCATCTTTATCTTTTGTTTCTGCTTATGTTTGTGTTTGGGTTTCCGCGAGTTCTACATAACTTTGGTTAGCGTGGGTACTTTGTGATAAGGTTGATATATCGTAACTCAAACTATTTCATTACTACATTTGTTCGTTAAAATAATTTCTACGTTTGTTATCGACAAAACATTAGAAGATCGTAAAATATAAATAAACGTTTTTACAGTTTATTTGTATTAACATGGCGAGAAAACCCTTCCCGTCTCTGAGCCATCCGGTCGAGAAACGGGTGGGAAAGAAAAGTGCAAGGCGAGAACAATACCGCCTGTACGCCTTAGCGACGAGCCTTTGCGTCAATAAGGGAGTTGCGAAGGCACTACCATCGGTCTTGCCCTTAATGAAAGGTCCATCAAGAAAAACTAGACGGGTCAAAACCCGTGCGGATTCGATGAACTAGAAAATGAATCTCGAGAACAGCCGAATACTGCGAATCGAGAAAATGGGCATCTAAAGGAGACGGGGCGGTCTAGTGCGGTCGGACCTTCCGGAATATTCCAAGTCGTAGTGTCTTCTGAGACTCAGCCAGTCGAGGCGATGGGTGTTCACAGAAAGAAGCCAGGTTGGAAACCAAGAGCGCTGGCCAGGATGTATTCTCAAATTTGGAAAAAGAAGCACGTCCATACGTGACCACGAGACGGTGACCAAAACCAATTGTGTTCTCCGGACTTGTTAAAGGTATCTTCCCGCGAACGCGTAAAGAAGCGGCAAAGAAAGCGGGACACGCGGCGAAAAGGATTGACCGATGGACACCAAGCGAGCATGACCGGGCGGTGCTTCTCCTCGAAGTTGGCGAGGAAACATATCACTCATGTAAGCGAGAACTGAAAGTGTCTCCTCGGCGAATAAAACGCGGAGGACATTGGAGGTCCACCCCGAAGAGCAAAGGAGGAAGGGAATCCGATGAACTCTATTCCCCGTATGACGTGGCTGACACATACCCCTTCACCCGCCGTATATGGAATTTTGAGTTCCCAAAAAGAACGAGAATGCCAGCTTCGCGCTCGGAGAACATCTGACGGGACAGGAGATTCGGAAGATCATCTAAAGATTTTCCAGACCGCGGCCAAAGTGGAAAGATGGGCCATGCCCACATGGTGCCACATGTTCAACTCCACACTAATAGGGCACGCCCGAGTCTGGTTTGATGAGTTGCGTTCGGAGAGCATTGACAGCTTTGAAGAGTTAAGATCAAGTTTCCTCTCGTACTTCCTTCAGCAAAAGAAGTATACAAAAGACCCTGTTGAGTTACACCACATAAAACAGTGGGAAGGGGAGTCCACGAAAGACCCTGTTGAGTTACACTTAGTTTTTACCCATTTTAGTATACTAAGTTCATTCTCTTAGTTTTAGAGATTTGGTGGTGTATCTCTTATTTTATTGAATGAATACTTATATGCTATGATTATTTTTCTTTGTTGTTGTTGTGCTTGATATATTGAACATATATCTCATTCTCTCAAAATAGCATTCCTTGACATTTCTTCATTCTTTGAAGATCTTGTCAACAGATAGCCGGATCCTTTCGGATAACTAAGCGGATCCTCCTGAAGAGAGGAACGTGGGATCCGTGGTACAGGAGCACAAATTCATATTAACTTGAGTCTCTTTTGCAGGAAATTATGCACTATACTCTTGTTTTTCTAACCTTTGTTTTGTAGTTATTCAAAATACACATGAAGATATTGACACCATAAAGCTAGGGGAGCTTTGTGTCAAACAACATTGCAAAAATCACTTGCAACTTAATCCAATTTTGGATTACACTTCATGACACCCCATTGCAACATAGCAATATTCAAGGGGAGCACTCTCGTCACTTAGGCGAACCATTTGCAAACTTTGTTGCAAACACAATTAGTTTATTTTACATTATGTACTTGACGCCCTTACATAGGGATGGACTCGTCAAGGGGAGTTAAGAGCGAGTACAATTCCGTCACTTGCTCTCTTTTACATTTTTACATTTTTTTTCTTATAAAAATTGTGTTAGTTTCTCTTAATACTTTTGTTCGGCCAGACAAAAGGGAGAAGAAAGTAAAAACTACAAATTCAAATTTTACGATAATTTTAGCTTTTTCCTTAAAATAATTTTATGTTTTGTCATCAACAAAAAGGGAGAGATTGTTAATACAAATAAGCCGTAAAAATAATTATTTATATTTTATGATCTTCTAATGTTTTGTCGATAACAAAAGTAAAATCATTTTAACGAAACAAATAAAGTACGTAAATAGTGTGAGCTAATAGTTTTCTAACACAATTAAGTTGTCACATAAAACACTAAAACAAGTATAAGTGATTTTATGATTTAGATACATATGTACAACAACTAGTGTTTACATATTGGGTTAAACACATACTTAAACTAAGTATACTAAAATGGGTAAAAACTAAGTGTATGCTAAAATGGGTAAATACAAGTATATACTAAATGGGTAAATACTAGCAAATGGTTTTGACCCATAACCCATGGTTTTATATATACCACTTAACCAAGTTCATTGTATCTAGAAAGAAACCATGGATCAACCCATAACCCATGACCCATGACCCATAACCAAAAATACCCATGGGCAAAGAGTAGCGGACCACGGATCCCTAGCTTTGTGCTAGCCGGATCCCTTGTGGTAGGGATCCGTGGGATCCGGGAGAGAAGAAGAATTTTCTCTATAAATAGAGAGCCATTTCTTTCTCTCTACACATGGTTTTACACACATACTTCCCCAAAGTATTCTAACCCTCTAACCTCAGATCTAAGTGATCTATGTAGTTTGTCTTTTGTTTTTGTGTGATCTATTAGGTTCCTCTTAAAGGAGAGATCACCACTACTTGAAGACGTGCAAGCTCAAGTCCATGAGTTGCCATGCTTCGTCATCATCAAGACTACTAAGGTTCTCTTGTTGATAGTTCTTCCTTTCTCCATAGATGTTGGGTTGAAGGCATTAGTGAAGAATGCCGAAAGTGTCAAGATGAAAGCATTAGTGAAAGGTGCTCATCATCCGTGTCAAAGCATTAGTGAAGGATGCTAAAGGTGTCAAGACGAAGGCATTAGTGAAGGGTGCCAAGCGTTGTGTCAAAGGAATTAGTGAAGGATGCCAATGGATCAAATGAAGTAGCATTTGGGGAGAATGCTTAGGTCGTATAATCGATGAGTTGCATCGTTATACATATATGTATTTGTTTATATACAAGGATGGTGATATCCTTGATGGTGTTGTAACAAGGAGTAGATCTCCTTAAGATTAGGTGTTGTGTCGTGAAGGTGTAGTTCACCTAAGGTGTGAAAGAACTAAGGTGCTTAGCCTAGTACCTAATAAAGGGTAGGCGGCGTTGTGATAGGATTAGTTCTCCTAAGGTGTGAAAGAACTCGGTGGTTAGCCTAGCACCGTTATAAAGGGTGGCGACGTTGTGTTAGGTGTGGTTCGCCTTGGTGTGAAAGAACTTCGGTATTAGCTTTGTAATGGGAAAAAGGTTAGCGGCGTTGTGAAGGCTTCTCCGCCACAAGGAGTTGGTGTAGTGCTTACGAACTCTCGAGTAGGTGACTCGGGGAGTGGAGTAGGGCAAGGAAGGTGTCCTTGTAGCCGAACCACTATAAATAACTTGTGTTGTGGTGATGTTCTTCTTACTCTTTATATTTCATTACACGTTTATATATCCATCTATCAGCGTCCAACATAAACAATCAAATAGATTGACATAAGTCGATCTAAATATTTAAAGGAAGTTTTAAATTGGTAAAACTATTCAACCCCCCTTCTAGTTTTTCACAATTGGCATCAGAGCTTCGTTACCCAGTTTCTTAAAGTATGTTGTACTTTAAAGACTTGATACGATCCGTGTATGTTTGAAAACTACAAAGAAGGATTTTTTCTTGTTGGTCATATTTTCTTTTAAATCATTTTGTTGGACATTGATAGATGATTCTAATCATTTTTTCTCTTAAGAAATCTTCGTGCTAGAATCTCTTCAAAGTCTTCATTCAAAGATTTATGAAGTCAACATTCAGGAAGGATCTAAAGGTAATCACAACCTATGTACACAAGTACAAAGGATTACTTTAAAAGCTCATGAAAGTATTTTGGTACTATACCAAATCAAAAAGCATAGAGGTATGTTTTACTCTTCATTAGATAGGTTACATGAGTCCCATTTATTGTCATAAGTTATCTTTGTAACTAATCACTAACATCATTAGAAGTCTTTTTAGTCACCTTTAGTCTTTTTCAACATAGGGGATGATATTGTTTCTTTTTTTTGTCAAACTAACGCTGTCATCACATATGAACCCTCGAAATGTAATTCATCAAAAATCATCATTCAAAACAATCCTCATCTAATACCTCCATCTTTTTTTGGGCAAGCTAATTTATAAGCCTCTTGCAAAAATAATACCAAACAAACTCCCTTTTTTGTCCTGATGGCCGGATCCTTCCTAGTTGGCTAGCGGGATCCCAAATACAAGGATAGAGGCAGGTGAGTGAGAACTCAGACTATAAACTTTCCAAAAATTCACCACTGATCTTTTTCCTCTATTCACATAACACCAAAATGACTAAACTCTTGAATTCATCCTCATTAGCTTCCATACTCTCAAGTATTCCTTCCTAGAACATCATTGTAAGTAATTACATTAACTTGTTCTAATTTTCATCATCCTCATCCTAGGGTTTATGGTTTCTTAATTTTTAATCAATTAATTTAATTAGGGCTCTTTAAATTAATCATGAAAAGGGGCTTTAAACAAAATCACATTGTGTTTTAACATTGTTAATACAAATCAAAACCATAACCCATCTGACTAATTTTACCCTAATTGGAAAATTTGTATTTTTAGGACCAACCATGCCCAAAGCTACTCAACAAGATCATCATGACACCTTTCACTACCTTACTCATACTATGTAAAAGGATTGACCAAAGCGGCCGTAAAATTTTCAAAAGCCTTGTAAAGCGACTTATCCACGAAGATTAAATTCAGAATGTTTCCTTGAAGATGTGACATTCATCAAGTTTCTAAATCAACTTTGATTGTCTCCTTGACATAGATGAACAAATTTGTCCGGTTTTCATTTTGAATTTTACAAAAGCTTTAGGATCATTCGAAACGCCGATGATAGCATTTCAATCACTTTCATCATCAATAAACAAAACTTCACTTTTCCTCTCAACACCTTTGCTCAAATTCTTCGCATTCCTAGTGAAGGAATTTGTATGTACTCTCAAGATTGGGCAATTAACGCCCAAAACCTTGCACTTGATCCTAAGCCTCTCTATAACACTCCTATTGATGAACCCAAAACCATCCGAGACACTATTTTCAAAATAAGAACCGACCAATCCCATTTTGACCGAAACAAGAAGCTCATTCACCGTAATCCCTTTCAAATGGAACTTTCCAAATGTCCCAGTTTAGAAAAATGGGAAGAAATCCTTAGGAAAATGTCATTAGCCTAGTTGGAAACAAAGATCATCCAAACGCATGTCTTGTGCAAATGATCTATTGTCTTATCCATCAAAGGCCATTTAATCTTGCCTATTACATGGTAAGGAGAATGGTCGGGGTATTCAAAGCTTCCAACATGGTACTTCCGATGGTATGCTTTAACACGACTTTGTAAGTATGTTGGTACATTACAACCATCTCCTATCAACGATGATCATTACCTTCCGACATCATGGTACCTACCAAACAACCCTCTAAACGGTTCATGGTCAATGGAGAGAAACCGAAGCTCTCTGACCCTCGGAGAAGAAGAAGAAGAAGAAGATGAGAGGACATCGATTCCCAGTATCCAACATCAAATTGGACATCCTTGAATACCATGAACAACTTCCAACCATTCCAAACGAGACCGCGAAATTCAAACAAATAAGAGGCATGATTCAAAACCTTTCTTACAACCTCACTAAGCCGTCAAAAAGGAAAAGAAAGGATTGACGAAAGAGACAATAGGATTGTGCTTGGTTTCTTTATCTTATGTTTGGATGATTACATTTTAGCTCTTCGGTTTTATGATTACTTGATATTGTCTTTAACTAGTGTTTTGTGATAAACATGCTTGTTTCTATGTTTTTCGTGGATTTACTAGTGTGCATAAATCGCAGATCATTTCGTGTAGGTTCTCAGGTTGGTTCTGACTGCAGATGCCGGATCCTAGGATTAGCCTAGCCGATCCCTCCTCTTGAGGGAACCGTGGGATCCGTGACATCAGACGCAATCAAGATTCAATACATCAAAACTTCTAGATAACATCACATTAGCTTAGCATATGATTTTAGAACCCAACTAAGTCCACTTTTAGGATGAGAAAGGCTTAGACTCACTAAAGGCTTACTTAAGATCTTAGTCTTATTTTATCAACACATCTAAGCTCACCATATTTCCGCCTGACTACTCACAAACTATTTCTCACCTCTCAAAACACTTAAGAAGATAAGCTAAGCAATTTTAGGAAATTTCTTCTAGTCATTTATATCTCAAGATAAGACAAAAATTAGTTTTTCAATTTTGTAGTTTTTAAGAATTTTTCTTAATATCACCTCAAGCTTAAATCTGATCACTAGGATCATTTTTTATGACTTGACACCTTCATAACTCTTAGTGTTATCCTTAGACAACCATTGGTAGTCATCTTGTCCCATCCCCCTTCCATAAAAAGCAATCATTTGCTACAACACTTATTACCTCTAATCATTCAAGTACCCTTTCATCCTAAACCTTTAGGAAACCTGAAACATTCAAAATAAGATAGGCTTTAGCTCCTAGAAACCCCTATTTCAAACTCCTGCTATAACCGCCAGAGCCTGGATCCCTCAAGGAAGGAACCGTGGGATCCGTGGTGACGTTTATGTCAAACATAGCTAAAACAATCATTTCAACTCATCTTCCTAACTCAAACACTCCATCTCATCTATAATGAGTTCCTAGATCATGAAACTCAATCTCAACATTGTGCATGTTAATCATCACATTTCCAAGAACATTAGTGGATTAAGTCTTAAATGCAATTGCAAAACTCTTCTACTTATAACCCATATTGCCAAGAACACTTTAGTCATCAAACACAAACATAATTATCACATTGCAACCATCTTCTTAGTCATCTCATCATGAGAAAAGCTTCTAGTGCTTACTCATCCACTCAAGAACCACCAAAGAAACTTGCTAGAATCATACAATTTCTCAACCGAATCATCTCTTTAAGTCCAATGCTAGGATTTCCCTACACCAAGGAAACCAATCAAACTAATCCCCAAGAAGAGTGTTCCCACTAAGATTTCATCACCAAATTCTACTATACCAAACATAACCTCCACAACTCAACCAACATCATTAGTGCCTAGAGCCACCTCACAATCATCTCCACACTCTCACAATGTAGAAGATTTACCCTCTTGGCCATCTCATCTTTCACCATTACCAACTAATTCACTTGAAAAGATTGAGCAACAAAATCAAAGTGTTGAATCAACACTTGCTCCAAAAGCAAACTCTATCATTCCTCCCAATAGTCCATTTTGGATTATGAGAAAACATCAAAGGCAACCACCCAACCAAATGGAAGTTGATGCTTCCTTTACCCTACCCTCAAACATTGTAGAACCACCACTTAATGAACCTCCATCAAATCCTCCTTCATTTGAAGATCCTCAACCCACTTCACTTGAAATTTCACTTCAAGAAACTCAAAACCATGACAAGGATTGCTATCATTGTAAACATGTTGAAAGGTTGATACATGAACTACGTGAAAAGCAACGTTTCATGTTTTATCACCTCCTCGAACGTTTCAAGAGGTTAAAGCCTAAACTACAATGAGCATCACATTCAAAAGCTCAAACTTAGAATGTTTAGGAAACCTTTCTCATCCTTGATCATCATTTAGTTTAGTTGAACTTGAATGGGGTAACTCATTAGCATTAGTAGCACTTGTTTGGCTAAGTTCATTCTCTTAGTTTTAGAGATTTGGTGGTGTATCTCTTGTTTTATTGAATGAATACTTATATGCTATGATTATTCTGTGTGTTGTGCTTGATATATGAACATATATCTCATTCTTCAAAATAGCATTCCTTGACATTTCTTCATTGGTCGAAGATATCACAATGATAGCCGGATCCCTTCCAGATAACTAGACGGATCTCTCCTTGAAGGGAACCGTGGGATCCGTGGTACAGAAGCACAAATTCATACTAACTTGAGCCTTTTGCAGGAAATTATGCACTATACTCTTGTTTTCTAACCTTTGTTTTGTAGTTATTCAAAATAAACATGAAGATATTGACACCATAAAGCTAGGGGGAGCTTTGTGTCAAACAACATTGCAAAATCACTTGCAACTTAATCCAATTTTGGATTACACTTCATGACACCCCATTGCAACATTGCAATATTCAAGGGGGAGCACGTTCTCGTCACTTAGACTAACCATTTGCAAACTTAGTTGCAAACACAATTAGTTTATTTTACGCTATGTCCTTGACGCCTTTACATAGGGATGGACTCGTCAAGGGGAGTTAAGACGAGTACCATTCCCGTCACTTGCTCTCTTTACATTTTACATTCTTTCTTATAAAAATTGTGTTAGTTTTTTAATACTTTTTGTTTCAACAAAAGGGAGAAAGTAAAACTACAAATTCAAATTTTTAATTTTAGCTTTTCCTTAAAATAATTTTATGTTTTGTCATCAACAAAAAGGGGAGATTGTTAATACAAATAAGCCGAAAAAACGTTTATTTATTTTATATTTCATCTTCTAATGTTTTGTCGATAACAAATGTAAAATCATTTTAACGAAACAAATAGAGTACGAAATAGTTTGAGTTAATAGTTTTCTAACACAATTAAATTGTCACATAAAACACTAAAACAAGTATAAGTGATTTTATGATTTAGATACATATGTACAACAACTAGTGTTTACATATTGGGTTAAACATATACTTAAACTAAGTATACTAAAAAGAGTAAAAACTAAGTGTATAAAATGGGTAAAACAAGTATATACTAAATGGGTAAATACTAGCAAATGGTTTTGACCCATAACCCATGGTTTTATATATACCACTTAACCAAGTTCATTGTATCTAGAAAGAAAACCATGGATCAACCCATAACCCATGACCCATGACCCATAAAAATACCCATGGGCAAAGAGGAGCGGACCACGGATCCCTAGCTTTGTGCTAGCCGGATCCTCAGTGGTAGGGATCCGTGGGATCCGGGGAACGAAGAGAATTTCTCTATAAATAGAGAGCCATTTTTCTCACATGGTTTTACACACATACTTCCCAAAGTATTCTAACCTTCTAACCTCAGATCTAAGTGATCTATGTAGTTTGTCTTTTGGTGTGATCTATTAGGTTCTCTTAAAGGAGAGATCACCACTTCTGAAAACGCAAGCTCAAGTCCATGAGTTGCCATGCTTCGTCATCATCAAGACTACTAAGGTTCTCTTGTTGATAGTTCTTACTTTCCATAGATGTTGGGTTGAAGGCATTAGTGAAGAATGCCGAAAGTGTCAAGATGAAAGCATTAGTGAAAGATGCTCATCATCCGTGTCAAAGCATTAGTGAAGAATGCTAAAGGTGTCAAGCAAGGCTGTTTAGTGAAGGGTGCCAAGCGGTGTGTCAAAGGCATTAGTGAAGGATGCCAAAGGATCAAATCAAGTAGCATTTTGGGAGAATGCTTAGGTCGTATAATCGATGAGTTGCATCGTTATACATATATGTATTTGTTTATATACAAGGATGGTGATATCCTTGATGGTGTTGTAACAAGGAGTAGATCCCCTTGAGATTAGGTGTTGTGTCGTGAAGGTGTAGTTCACCTAAGGGGTGAAAGAACTAGGTGCTTAGCCTAGTACCTAATAAAGGGTAGGCGACGTTGTGATAGGATTAGTTCTCCTAAGGTGTGAAAGAACTAGATGGTTAGCCTAGCACAGATAAAGGGTAGTAATGCTTGTGTTAGTGTGGGTTCACCTTGGTGTGAAAGAACTCGGTATTTAGCTTTGTATAAAAAGTGTTGTTTAGCACAGTGAAGGCTTCTCCGCCACAAGGAGTTGGTGTAGTGCTTACGAACTCTCGAGTAGGTGACTCGGGGAGAGGAGTAGGGCAAGGAAGGTGTCCTTGTAGCCGAACCACTATAAATAACTTGTGTTGTGGTGATGTGCTTCTTACTTTTATATTTCATTTCACGTTTATATATCCATCTATCAACGTCCAACATAAACAATCAAATGGATTGACATAAGTCGATCTAAATATTTAAAAGGAAGTTTTAAATTGGTAAAACTATTCAACCCCCCCTTCTAGTTTTCCACACCCCCCATATCCGAGGATGATTGGGACGACCACCCGCTGGTGATCAAGGCAGATGTAGAGGGGTGCACAATCCACAAGATGTACGTGGATAACATAAGCGCTTCGGTTCTATATGCAGCATTGCTTCAACAAGTTAAGCCCGGACATCCAAGAAGACTGATCCCCGCCATCACCATTATTGGGTTTCAAGGGAGAGCTTTGGTGGCCATTAGTGCGATTCTCTGGAGTGACATTGGGAGACGAGAATCGCCTAGTGCTTGACCGAACTTCATGGTGGTAACGATCTTTCTCCCACAATGGAATAACGGACGGCGGGGATAGGCTTTGAGAATAGTGTCATCCACGGCGACCTGATGTTGAAATTCCCTCCTGTGATTGGAGTCGTGACTTTCACAGTGACAAGCAGTCCCGGTTGATGCAGAATGTTGCGGAAACCAACCCTATCATACAAACTACACAGAGGCAGGAAGGGAAGCATCGTTCGTGATCAACCCAGATTCCCCACCAAACGGTCACCATGGGTTAAGTGAAAATGGAAAAAAAGCTCCTCGCGACCTGCCAAGAATAACTTGGACATTCTGTGACACACGTGAATTTTCACTAAAATTTAACTAATAATTAGTAATTTATTACTACTAAGCATAAGTCATTAAACATGCATAAGCTTTGGCCTCTATCATTTGAGTAGTTAACAAAAGATACGTGACAACTGCATCACTTTTGCATTCATATCATTTTATGAATATTTCATTTTGTCTTATGATTTAATTTGTAAGACGAGAGGTTATCTCGTTTTTCCCTCACACCACACCCTAATTGCCAACAAAACAAATAATAAAACTCTCGTAATGGAAAAATATTACAGCATACAATATCTCAGAATGTATCCATAAGTTATCACATCATAAAAATTATCGAACGTTAATACATCAGTAACGGATTTAATTCGCGGAACACAAAGTATTTAACACAACCTCACTTTTAAAAATTTAAACACTACCAATAAAAGTTATCACTTTACAAACTAAAGATACATGTGTAACTTAACTCTTTTATTCACATTTTAATTAATCTTTACAAAATTTAAGTAAAACATTATCTCTTTTGTTTTTCTTTCTTGTTTTATCCGCCCCAATCTACTTTTTTGTCGTGGCTTATCCTCACTCACAATCACATATTACCTCCTCAATAAGAAGATAACAACTTTCCCAAGAAAATCTATCATCTCTGTACATACTACTTCCCTACCTTCGTAGGTCAACGCAAAATCACAAAGAAAGGTCTAAAAATGGAGATGGAGAGACACTTTCATCATACCAACTTCAATATTGGCACTTTGTTTGTTTTTGTCCTTCCCAACACCACGCCTTCCCATAGACTACTAAGAGAGCTCAAAGATGGAGTCATGAGATTGGTTATAAGTTTTGATCGAGGAAGACATTTCCCAGGAATAGATGCTTCCTTCTTCCCATACCAAAAGTCATGGCAAGGACTTTCTCCTTTGATTCTTTTTATGCTACTCGAGGGGTCGACACACACAAATCCAATCTCAAACTCACCACAGAATATTGCTCCGGGTGTGTGGGTTAAACTACTTGCTCAAGATCGGTTAGGATTCGATTTGTGTGGGGACTCTCGAGTTAGCTTCCATTTCCAACCTCTCAAATCCAATGTTGATAAGGTTCACCTTTAATCCTTTCTTCTAGAAACTTGATGTACAATAAAATGATAATGGCATGTTTTGTTGTAATTCAAGTATACCGCGTTCCAGTGTTGGGGATCAATTTTGTGATTTTGGTAAATGATAAACTCTCATGTAAAAGTTGGTTTGTTGTTGGGTTCTTTATTGTGATCTATCGAGTGAACAAAACAAAGGAAACGAGAGTTAAGTTTTAAAAGTTAGACTAAGAACTAGTGGTATTAGATATTAAAATTCTTGTGTTGATAAACAACCTTTGTTGCCTTAGACGTAAGTTTTCACTTACAAAATGGGTCGATTGGGTTTCCGCTTAGAATAGGAACTTAGAAAAGATGAATCTTGTGAAACCTACTAAGGTCTAATAAGTCTCGAATCTGGAAAAATGGTTGATCATTAAATTCTTGTTAGTTGGTTCTCTTTCTATCGAAAGTAAAGAAAATGAGTTAAACATGGTTATCACAAGATCAAGTCATGACTCGTTAGTATGCAAGTAGATGTCGAGATAAAACCGGTTGAGTACTCAACCATTGTATGGTCTTATCGATTTCCTTGTGCTAACGTGTTAAAATTTACGAGATTGGCCTCGAGTATCAAACGGATTGTTAATGTCAAGATGGGTAGTCGAGGTGTGTTTTGAACACTTCATCAACAAGCCCTTAACTTGAGCTTAACTCCTGGTGGTGGTACCTTGCTCGAAACCCATCACATCTAGCTCATATTAGGTAATGAACATGTTACTTGTGAGATTTGGTACATGAGGACACTAATGTGGTTGTGTAACTAATCACTCTTGTGCGAGACTTGCATGGTTGCTTCTCCACCAAGAGGTCTCGACCTCACTTTGGTAGTACCATGGTGTTGGAGTCATATACTCCCTAGTCGAGAAGGCTCGACTTCGCAAGTTAAGACATGAATGATCGAGTGGATCTCAAGTCAAGTCTATTCAAACCTTGGTAAAAAATAATGGACATGACAATAAAATCTGGAAATGAAATGTATCCTCTAAAAATCATTAGTTGCTTAGTTGTAAAATCTGATGTATTAACAGCCCGTGTTCTTACTTTGCAAAATCCTTTGGTTGATTGATGAGTGTCTAAATACTCATCATTTTTGTACAAATTAGACTGCAAAAACATCTGAAAACACTCAGAAATGCATCAAAATGATAAAAATATCACAAATAAGTGTTTTTATGTGTTTTAAATGCAAAAATATCAAAATCTGGTAAAAATGATCAAGTTTCGTGGTAATTGGCATTTAGTCCCCAAGTTTCAAAAGTTGTCAAACAAGTCCCTGGTAAATCTAAATAAAGAAAAATCTCATTTTAAATCCTTAGGGATTCTTAAGTTGTCAAAATTGGTCCTTGAGATTTAAAATTACAAAATTTACAACTTAAGTCCACTTTTTGAAATTTGGCAAAAATGGTCTTTGAGAATTTAAAGCAAAAAGGTACTTAACTATAAAAACTTCAAAAGTGACCCTGTGAAACTTTGGAAAAACAAATTGGTCCCACAAATATCAAGAAATTCAAATAACCTCATATGGAACTAAGTGAAAGCCTTTCAAATGAAATGAACCCCTGCCACTTACCCATTTGACCCCCTCATTTTACCTATTTTGGACCCCAAGTCAAACTAAAGTCAAACACCCAACCCGCCACCTCTGTTTATCTTCCCCAACATGATGCTAACAACTTGCCTCGCTCCCGTCCCCTCCATTCTACCCTTTCCCTCCACCCCCATCATCGCAAAACCCACAATAAATGCCAGCCCCTCTAGTTTCAGAGCCACTCTCCTTCACCCGCCTAAAACGTGGACGGCCTAGGATTGTCAAAACTCATCCTTTTACCAAGATTATTAGTGGGATTCAATCAAGGACACGGGGAAGTCAATTGGAGTATAAAGAGAGGAAGAGAGCAGAAGGAAGCAGTTAATTTTTAGTTTCACTGTATTTCGTTTTCATTTTCTATGTCTTAGTTTAATCTAAAAGCTTTAATTGTCTGTTTCAATGTACTAAACTTGTTAATTATCTAATATAACTGTTTAAGTGGCATTCAAAGAGAACAACATTTCAAGTTTTAAGGTTCACTGTTGCAAAATCAAAATTCCATCTCTTATGTTCAAAGCTTCAATAAGCTTTATTTAAGCTCTAACAAGCTTATCTAAGCTCAATATAGCTTTTGGTGAGTTTTAGAAACAATTTCAAAGAAGTTGGATAAAAGTCAACAAAAAGTCAACTGGCGACATTTGTTCAAACAAAGAAAGGAAATGGTTTTATGGTTGATTAGAGGCGATTAGGGAATATTTGAGAGAATAGTATATATTTCGCGGAGCTGTGGGACACTTGCGATTGTTTTCTTATTTTCATTTTGTATGCGTTTTTATGTTGTGCTTATATTGGTATCCGGTCAACAATAGTTTAAATCATTAATTAAGTGGTAATTAGGATATAATCATTTCAGTGGCCAATAGCTTAAACAACGTTAAATCCGCTTTTATCTCATATTCAATCATAAAAGTTGTGTTTTGAATTGTTGTCAAACTGTGTTTAAGGATTTCTGGTAGAAACTTAGTAGTTTTAGACTTGTTTAGTCATAGATACTCAATTCAAGTCATACTTTGCACCCTGCACACCTGTAAAAGTCAAAACATGTTTTCAACTGTTCTAAGTCCTTATCTGTTAAAAACTTGTGATATCAAAAGCTTATTTTGTGTTTAAAATACATAGAATTAGCTTGCATTAAGTTTTTAGTATAATACATTAAGATCACCCACAAATCAGTTTGCAAAGTTCATCTTGGTCAAAGCCACAACTGTGTCAAAAGTCAAATAAAAAACCTAACCAACCCAAGGTGATTTTTCATTGATTCATCTCTGGGCCAAATCTAGTCAAACTTTGGGTTTTATAAGTTCTATTGGTCTAGTTTCTTATTAGGATTTTTGTTGATTTTTATTAATTTTCTAAAAGCTCTAAAAGAGCTTGTCAAAAAGGGTATAAGTGCCCTGTTCACAAAATCAGTCGGCCTGAGTCTTTCTTTTTGCCAGGGCTTGTCCCGCCTCAGAGCTTTTCTTGGTCTGATTTTTGGTTTGAAAGTAGTTAGCCAGGTCTAGTACAAGTTCCAACTTATTGTTTTCATTTCCAGCTTATTGTGTGACTTGTGCTTGAGCTGCAAAGTAGCCCCATAAACTGATTTAGCACTTGAACTTAAAACATCAAATCTGTACATCTTGTATTCCAGAGGTTAAAATTGTTGTTATAAGTTGTGAGTTCTTTTAGCTTAATACGTTTCTCGTTTCAGGTGGTAGCTTGTGGTGTTCATTTGGCTTATTCAAAGTGCTTATTTATAAGCAGTTTCCATAGCAGTTTCATATCCTTGCACACAAGCACATGTTTTTCTATTTTTCTTAGATTCAAAATATTAAATTAGACTTCCTAGAAATTTCATAATTTTCCAACACTGTTTTGCTATTTTCTTAATTTAAAAACAGGTTTTAAGTAATTTTAATTACTTTTTAATACAATTAAACAGAAAAGTTCAAAAAAATAATTTTTCATTTTTCTTAGGTTAAGATAAATATAAAAAGTAAAAAAATTAATTTTCCAGATTTTTCATAGTTTAATTTGTAATTTTTAGTAATTTAATAGTTTTAAATAGTTTAGAATATGAAAAAATAGAAAATAATCAGAAAAATACAAAAATAGTTTTGAAAATTCTCTTTTGATATTTTAGATTTTTCTAAGTCAAAAATTTATTTTTCTAGCTTTTTTCCTATTTTCTGTAATTTAGGTTATTATTAAATAGTTAAAATTAGTTTTTAATTAATAATAATTAATTTAATAGTTGTAAAAATAATTTTTTTTCTTAAAATTTTCTTTATCATTAGGTTTGAAAAATATCATTTTCATTATATATTTTGATTTTACTATTCTCTATTTCTTTTGTTCTTGTTGAACGCATTAGTTTTTAAAGTTAAATTTGTAATAGAAAAAATCAAAAACATCAGTTTAAAATTAGTGATAGCGTTTATTTAATATTTTTTATCTTTTTAATTTTCATTTAAGCCCCTGTAATTTATAAAATAACTCAAAATCCTTACTGATCACTATCTTTAGTGATTATTCGACATCTGATTGTGTTAAACACCATTCATCCTCCGTGGGACTTAACGACCCGGGAATCCACTGTATTCTCCAGGACTTCATTGTATTTGTGTTTTAAGCAGTTTTAAGCTTCTTATGGTTAGCCATTCACATTTGCGTATAGCTGACTTTAAGCACGTGATCAAATTCATGCCGCGGAGGCTGTAAGCGTGTCTAAACATTTTTCGGACCGTACGCACATACACCACCTTTGTAAAACAGTTTTTTGTAAAGTTATAACAAAATCAAAAGTTCATTAACACTTTTCCTAAAGTGTTAACAACACCAAAAAATATATAACAACAAAACAATCGAATGCTTTTCGCAGGCTTTGGTGGATTTTAAAGGAACACGATTTGGTTAAACGAGACGATACCAAAAATATTGTCCAAACGTTTTTTAACCCATCAGCACAAATCTATACCTACGTCTTTTTCGTGGTACTTAATTAAATACAAAAAATCAACCACCGCGAAATCAAGGCAGACACCTACCAAGGGGTGTGACCATAATAAGTTCCCCAACAATGATTTAAAACTTGCCTTTGGTCCTTGTGATTTGGTATACCTTTTTCAAAGAAGCCATTTATTTGTGATTATTGTTCGCACTTGTCTTTTGCCTCGATTTGTTTTGGAAAATCGATTTTTATACTTTAGCGATATGACTGCTTCTTCCGTTCCAACGCAGCTTGCAATATTCCTAGACGAGGACGTTCGCTCCTTCCGTCCGTGGATGAGGAACGTCTCACTACCATCACCACCACCCGCCATAATGGCAGAAGACAAGACGATGAATGAGCTTCTCCAAGCACCCATCGGGGTTACGGAGATGTTATTTGTCCCGCCATCGTGGCGATACTTTGATCAAAACCCGGGTTAATCGGTAAACCAAAGCCAATTCTGGTTTTGAGCGGGATGATCCTCATGCACACATTCGATGGTTTAACAAGATTGCATCTACCATCAAATATAAGAATGTCCCACATGGCCACAAGCCTCTTTGTTTCCATTTTCTAGCAGGGACAAGCCGGAATTGGCTTGAGAACAACCCCCTGTTCCATTGAGACAAAGATCTAAAAGTTTGTTGACGAATTCTATCCTCCATCCCGAACTACAAGTCTAAGTGAATGAAATGAAATTCTCTCAAAGATTTGATGAATCATTCGGGGAGGCATGGGATTGTTACAAAGAATTGCCCGTAAGTGTCCCATCATGGTTTTAATGAGTTAATGCAAATGGATACTTTCTAAATGGTCTCGAACCACTAACCAAGACTTTAAATGCTCGCGGATGGTAATTTCTTGAGCAAGACCACAAAGAAGCCTTGCAAATCATTGAAAACAAGTCCAGTGTCCGCCCTTTCCGACAAAGACATATCAGACCGAGTCTACTTTGGACCTTCTATTCACCCCGTGAGCACTAGCACCGATGCTAAGATTGACAAACTCACAGATATTGTCCAGACTTTGGTTCTTGCTAACCAAAGAAAGTCACTTTCGCACACCACCGCGAAGTGAAAAAAGTTGAAGTTTGTGTTACTTGTGGTGGTCCTCATGCATACTACAACTGTACTGCCACCGATGGTAGTCCTTTTGAAGCTAATGCTATAGTCGGTACTTCAAATCAAGGAGGTAATCAATACCGTCCTCAAAATGAACCAAACTACCGTGCTAACACTTATCATGCACCACCCGGTTTTAACCAGAATCCTAACCGAATCGAACCAACCTAGAATGAACCAAGGTTATCAAACCAAGGAAATTTCTATTCCGACCAATCAAGGTTTCCAACATCAAGGAAACTTAATCCACAATTTCAATCGAGAATCAAATTTGAAATGTGAATCCTAATCAAGGGAATTTTCAACAACAAGGTCATAATCAAAACATACGACCTCAAATTATCCTCTTCCACTCTCCCGTATCAACATCGATGAGCTTTTTAAAGCAATTCATGAAGACTCAAGAGAGACAACGGGTTGTTGGTCACGATCGCTGAATTAAAGAAATCTTTAAATGATCGACCCTCGGCTCTTACTTTACCTAGCAACACGATCGCGAACCGAGGCGATGCAAAGCGATCACAACCAGAAGTGGTACTTCATATGATGGAACTTATTCCTCTTTTCTCTCCCAAAGGTAGTGGAAAGTGAACCTGAGGCTGGACACAAGAACTTCCTACAGTCCGGAGGTACCAGCAATGTCCATCCTCGAGGTTGCCCCGAAACCAAAATCCAATCCAGGAGTTGTTTTTAACCTCCTCACAGCTCCTCCATTGAAAATACCAAATCCAACTCTTCTATTCCTTACCCATCACGTTTGAATGAGCAAAAGCTCAGCAGAAAGCCAAGTCATCAAATGGAAAAATTCTTTCAAATTTTCCAAGAACTTCATTTTGACATAAGCTTTGCATGGATATCATGTTGATGCCCAAGTTTGCATCAACTCTCAAACACATGTTAAGCAACAAGGAAAAGTTGTTTGAAATGGCTAAAACTCCTTGAACGAGAACGCTCTCAGTTATCTTGAAAAGCTTCCCGAAAGCTTGGAGATCCCGAAAAATTTCTCTTACCTTGTGTATTTCGGAATGGTTGAATGCCGCTTCAGCTTCGATCTTGTGCAAGCATAAACCTGATGCCTCATTCGTGTGGAAGAAACTTTCTCTTCCTTACTACATGCATGACTCTCGAGCTTGGAGATCAGACAATATCCCCATCCTCTTGGAATTCAGGGGCGTATTTGAAGTAAAGCAAAAGTTCCATTTTCCAGCTGACTTTGTAGGTGTTGATTTCGATGCTGATCCACGGGTTCCTCTCATTGTTGGAAGAGGATTCCTGAGAACGGGCCGTGCTATCATTGATGTATTTGAGCAGAAAAGTCATTACGTGTTGGTAATGCCACTCCCTTTAACCTTGATAAACTTCGAGGTACTTCAAGAAACTATGATTTCTAGGTTAACCGCATAGATATCATTGATGTTGCTTCCGAAGAGTACTCTCAAGAAGTTCTTGGTTATTCTCATAATTTTGAGTGGGGATCCCACCGCCTTCTCAACCTATCATAGCCAATTCTACTTCTCCCTGCTTGAGGGAAGCGACTTCATCTTGGAAGAGATTGAAGCATACTCGGCTAGTGATTCTGTTCCATGGGAAATTGATCCGCTTCCAATTGACATCGAGGGGGACATACTTCTCATTGAGAATTGCTTAAAGATGATCACCTCATCAACCCCCACCAGTGATGCAATTCCAGAAGAGATTAATCACCATGAGATTAATCCGGAGGGAGATATTCTTATTCTTGAGAAGTTGTTAAATCGGGACACTTCTCTCCACTCCTCCCAACCCTAACAAGTCAAGTTGAGAAAACTAAGAATTTCCCTAAGTCGAACTTAAGGACTTACCACCTCATCTCGAGTACGCATTTCGAGGGTTATGATAAATTACCCCGCATTATTGCTCGAGATGACAATTGCGCTCTCATAAAGGTCTTGAAGTCACACAAGCAAGCAATTGCTTGGAAACTCTCCGATATTAAGGGTATCAACGCTGAGTTTTGTACTCACAAAATCTTGATGGAGGATGACTTCAAACCAATAGTTCAACATCGAAGAAGGGTGAATCCAAAATCCATGATGTTATCAAACAGGAGGTTATCAAACTTCTTGATGCAGGATTGATTTACCCAATCTCAGATATTCCTTGGGTTAGCCCGACCACTGTGTTCCTAAAAGGGTGGCATAACTGTTGTCACAAATGAAGAAAACGAGTTAATTCCAACTCGGTTGGTTACGGGATGGCGTGTGTGTATTGACTATCACAAAGTTAAACGAAGCCACCGTAAAGACCATTTTCCTCTACCCTTCATGGATCAGATGCTTGAGAGATTAGCAGGGAATGAATACTATTGTTTCCTTGATGGTTTCTCGGGTTACTTTCAGATTCCCATTGATCCACAGGATCAAGAGAAGACCACATTCACCCGCCCATACAACTTTGGGCCTACAAACGTATGCCTTTTGGCTTATGTAACGCTCTGGCACGCCCAACGATGTATCGGTATCATTCGACGACGGGGAAACAATGGAGGTGTTTATGGATGACTTCAGTCATTGGGACCTCATTGGACATGTCTCTCCCATTTAGACAAAAATGTTAAACGGTGTAAGACACCAATCTCTGTCTAAATTGGGAGAAGAGCCACTTTATGGTCAAACAAGGCATAGTCCTTGGTCATAAAATCTCAAAAAACGGATTGAGGTAGAGCAAAAGTTGATGTTATTGCTTCAACCCACACCAAAGGTATTAGGAGTTTTCTAGGTCATGCCCGGTTTTATCGTAGATTCATACAAGATTTTTCTAAAATCGCTCGGCCTATGACCCATCTTCTTGAAAAAGAAGCTCTTTTATCTTTCTCACCTGGTGCATCGCTTTTGAAACACTAAAGAAAAAGCCAAAGCCACCCATTCTAGTTGCCCGACCGATTTACCCTTTGAGCTCATAATGCGATGCAAGTGATTTTGCTATACCTGGTCTTGGGCAACGAAAAACCAAGCATTTTCAGCCTATCCACTACGCAAAGTAAGACTATGATGGTTCTCAACCCATTACACCACTACGGAAAAGAACTATTAGTCATGGGTATGCTGAGAAATTTCATACCTATCTTGACCAAATGCGGGTGTATACGGATCACTCCTGGCCTCAATATCTCTTTGCCAAACAAGATGCAAAGCCGAGATTGCTCGTTGGGTTCTCCTCCCGCAAGAATTTCATTATACGTGATAAAAAGGTTGAGAACCTGTCACGATCATCTGTCCCATTAGAGAACCTCACCAAGATGTTTTCGAGAAAAGGAAATAAATGAAACATTTTCTCGAGACACTCAATGCGCTTTTCGTGGAGACTCTTCTACCCCATGGTTTGCTGACTTTGCAAATTACCATGCGGGTAACTTAATAGTGAAAGGGATGTCGACCCAAATGAAGAACAAATTCTTCAAGGATGTTAAACATTACTTCGGGACGCACCTACTTGTTCAAAATTTGCGGATCAAGTCATCGGCGGTGTGTATGGTCAGGAAGCTATTGACATTCTCAAGGCTTGCTTATTGGACCTACTTGGGGAACATCATAGCCCCAACTACACCGCCAAGAAGGTGTTTGATTCGGATTCTACTTGCCCACGATTTACAAGGATACCCACACCAATTGTCCCCGTGAGCTTGTCAACGTCATTACGGGAATATCTCACAAAGAAATGAAATGCCCAAAACGAATTCAAGTGTGTGAGATTTTTGACATCCGGGGCATTGAATTTATGGGCCATTTCCTTCTTCTCGCGAAACAAATACATACTCGTCTTGACTATTTGTCAAAATGGGTTGAAGCTAAGGCTTTGCCTACCAACGATGCCCGAGTTGTTGTGAAATTCTTGAAATCTCTTTTTGCTAGGTTTGGAACTCCACGAGCCATAATCAAGGATCGTAGTACGCATTGCTGCAATGACCAATTTGAAAGAGTCATGCGTATGGTGTAACTCATCGTCTCTCTATCACATCACCCCCAAACAAGCGCAAGTGGAAGTTTCCAACCGGGGATTAAAGAATTCGAGGACTACTTGAAAAACCTCTTTTGGGATAAGCTAGATGACGACTCTGGGCCTTCCGTGCGCTTATAAACACCCATCGGTGTACTCCATACAAGCTTGTGTACGGGAAGGCGCGTGTCATCTCAGGTTGAGCTTGAGCACAAGGCATACCGGGCCTTGAAACATGCAAACTTCGATATTCGCATTACCGTGATCACGAAAAGTTCAAATGAATGAATTAAATGAACTCCGTGATCAAGCATACGAGAACTCTTTGACTACAAAAGAAAGACAAAGAAGACTCATGACTCAAAGATCAAAACCGCTGCGATCGAGTCCTTCTTTTCAACTCAAGATTGAAGATTTTCTTGGGAAAACTAAAATCCGCGGTCGGACCATTCACCATCACTAAAGTATTTCCATATGGAACCATTGAGTTATCTCAACCCGATGGTCCAAACTTTAAAGTGAATGGTCATCGGTTGAAGCATTATTTTGGAGAGGACATTCCTCCCGTGATTGTCCCAGATCTACAAACTTTCCCCATGAACCAATGAATGCGGGATCGAGGTTAAGCGACTCGGGAATCAAAACAAGAGCTAAACATGGTTTTCACCCGTGTGTATACCACACAAGCGGTGAGAGTCACCACGTTGTGTGTATATATATAAGAGTTTCATCAAAAAAATAAATAAAAAAAATAAAAAATAAAAAAAAATAATGGTCAGTAGTATTTCCCTTTTTCGTTCTATGTTTCGCATAACGCCGGAAGACTTTGAATATTGAGGGCAATATTCATTTCTAAGGGTGGGGAATTCTACGAATTTATATCATGTAATTATACCCCATTCCCCATTTTTGGCCAAAATTTTTTGGAGTAAGTGTTTTCACTTACTCAGATTATGGTTATCGGTCACCGCTTCAATAAACAAAAGGATTGGCTAATCCGAGATAAATCCTCTTGGTAAAGATATCTCAACCGTTGACGGCTTGCAATTTACCCAAAATTGTATGGTATTATTTCACCATATCCTTAAAAGTGGGTTAGCTAGCCTGCTAAGTTTATGGCTTGTGGTAAAGGCAATTGGAAAACCATAATTGGTAATCAGCTCACCAAAGATATTTTATCTAAGAGTTGGCTAGCCAGTCCAAACGCTTCGCAAAGACAAATCAAATCCGTTGAAAGCTGGTGATTTGCTCAAAATCATTTGGTTATCTGTGTACCAAGGTTCTTACTTGAACTGAAACATTTGGCTACTCCAGAAGTAATGGATTTTCAAAAAGATTGAAATCCAATAATTTTCTCAAAACATTGCTAGGGACTAGCAATATCTTAGTGTAGGGGATTGATGATGGCGTAAATCTCGTCATTTTGTCAGAATTAGACCGCAAAAACATCCGAAAACACTTGAAATGCATCAAAATGATAAAAATATCACAAATAAGTGTTTTATGTGTTTTAAATGCAAAAATATCAAAATCTGGTAAAAAACATATCAAGTTTGCATAATTGGCAGTTTTAGTCCCCAAGTTTCAAAAGTTGTCAAAATAGTCCACAGTAAATCTAAATAAAGAAAAATCTCATTTTAAATCCTAGGGATTCAATTTGTCAAAATTGGTCCCAGATTTAAAATGCAATACCACAATCTAAGCCCCAACTTTGAAATTTGGCAAAAATGGTCCTTTGAAATTTGAAAATGTCAAAAATGGTACCTTGTTTGTAAAACTTGTCAAAAGTGACCCTTGTGAGAACTTTGGAAAAATGGCAAATTGTTCCTCAATATCAAGAAATTCGACTTTGGTCCTTGTCGTATTAACTCCTAAGCCGCCTTGTCGAAAAGGAAACCCGCCACCATTTGACCCCCCTTATCATTTCTATTTTGGACCCAAGTCAAACCAAAGTCAAACACCCCAGTTGCCCGCCACCTCCGTTTATCTTCCCCAACATGCTGCAACCACTACCGCTCCCCTCCCATCATACCTCACCTTTCTTCCCTCCAGCCCCCCATCACAAAACCCACTACAATAAATGCCACCCCTAGTGCTATTTTGAGCCCACCGGCTGTCAAAGCAATTTTCCCACCAAAACGCTGACGCCTCTAGATTGCTCAAAACTCATCCTTTTACCAAGATTATGGGATTCAATCGGAGGAACACGGAAGTCAATTGGAGTATAAAAGAGAGGGAAGAGAAAGAAAGAGAAAAGCGGTTAGTTAATTTTATTTTCCTTTGTATGTCGTTTCATTTTCTATGTCTTAGTTTAATCTAAAGCTTTTAATTTTCACAACTAAACTTAAGTTAATTTATCAATATAATCGTTTTCCAGTGGCAATTCAAAGAGGAACAACATTTCAAGTTTTAAGGTTCATCATTGCAAAATTCAAATTCCATCTCTTATGTTCAAAGCTTCAATAAGCTTTATTTAAGCTCTAACAAGCTTATCTAAGCTCAATATAGCTTTTGGTAAGCTTTAGAAACAATTTCAAGCAAAGTTGGATAAAAGTCAACAAAAGTCAACTGTGCAGCATTTTGGTTCAAACAGCAAAGGAAATGGTTTATGGTTGATGTTTGGATTGGGTTGATTTGATATAGAATAGTGGGTTAGCTGGTTGAAAGGGTCATGAAAAACAAGCTGGGACACTTGTGAGCTTGTTTTCTTATTTTCATTTTGTATGCAGTTTTTATGTTGTGCTTATATTGGTATCTGTGGTCAACAATAGTTTAAATCTGTTTAATTAAGTGGTAATTAGGATATTATAATCAGTTAGTGTCTGCAATAGCTTAAACAGTGGTTAAATCAGTTTTTATCTCATATTCAGTCATAAAAGTTGTGTTAGGAATTGCTGTCAAAACTGTGTTTAAGGATTGCTCAGTGGTAGAAACTTGTAGTTTTAGACTTGTTTAGCTCATAGATACTCAATTCAAGTCATAATTTGCACCTGCACACCTCTAAAGTCAAAATCATGTTTCAACTGTTCTAAGTCCTTATCTGTTAAAAACTTGTGATATCAAAAGCTTATTTTGTGTTTAAAATACATAGAATTAGCTTGCATTAAGTTTGTTTCAGTATAATACATTAAGATCAGTCCACAAATCAGTTGCAAAGTTCATCTTGGTCAAAGTTTCACAACTGTGTCAAAAGTCAAAATAGTGAAAAACCAGTTTTTAACCAACCCAAGGTGATTTTTCATTGATTCATCTCTGGGCCAAATCTAGTCAAACTTTGGGTTTTATAAGTTCTATTGGTCTAGTTTCTTATTAGGATTTTTGTTGATTTTTATTAATTTTCTAAAAGCTCTAAAGAGCTTGTCAAAAAGGGTATAAGTGCCCTGTTCACAAAACTCAGTCAGAGCTGAGTCTTTCTCAGCTTATTGCAGGGCTTATCCCAAGCTCCTCAGAGCTTTTATTGGTTTGATTTTTGGTTTGAAAGTAGTTAGCCAGGTCTAGTACAAGTTCCAACTTATTGTTTTCATTTCCAAAACATTATTGTGACTTGTGCTTGAAATGGCAGTAGCCCCATAAACCGATTTAGCTTGAACTTAAAACAAATATGTACATCTTGTATTCCAGAGGTTAAAGCCTGTTGTTATAAGTTGATTTTGAGTTCTTTTAGCTTAATACAGTTTCTGTTTCAGTTTGGTAGCTTGTGGTGTTCATTTGGCTTATTCAAAGTGCTTTCATTGAGTATAGCTTCAGCAGTTTCATATCCTTGCACACAAGCACATGTTTTTCTATTTTTCTTAGATTCAAAATATTAAATTAGACTTTTCCTGAAATTTTCATAATTTTCCATAACACTTTGCTATTTTTCTTAATTTAAAACAGTTTTTAAGTAATTTTAATTAGCTTTTAATACAATTAAATCAGAAAAAGTTCAAAAAATAATTTTTCATTTTTCTTAGGTTAAGATAAATATAAAAAGTAAAAAATTAATTTTCCAGATTTTTCATAGTTTAATTTGTAATTTTTAGTAATTTAATTAGTTTTAAATAGTTTAAAATTCATAAAAAATAGAAAATAATCAGAAAAATATAAAAATAGTTTTGAAAATCTCTCTTTGATATTTTAGATTTTTCTAAGTCATAATTTTATTTTTCTAGCTTTATTTCCTATTTTCTTGTAATTTAGGTTATTATTAAATAGTTAAAATTAGTTTTTAATTAATAATAATTAATTTAATTGTTATGAAAATAATTTTCTTTTTCTTAAAATTTTATTTTATCATTAGGTTTGTAAAAATATCATTTTCATATTTTTAGGATTAATAATGCCTGGTCACATTTTCGTTTATGCGTCACGTAGTTTTTAAAGTTAAATTTGTAATAGAAAAAATCAAAAACATCAGTTTAAAATTAGTGATAGCGTTTATTTAATATTTTTTATCTTTTTAATTTTCATTTAAGCCCCTGTAATTTATAAACTTCAAAATCCTTACTGACACTATCCTTAGTGATTATTCACATCGATTGTGTTAAACACCATTCATCCTCCGTGGGACTTAACGACCGAATCCACTTATTCTCCAAGACTTCATTGTATTTGTGTTTTTAAGTAGTTTTAAGCTCCTTACGGTTAGCCATTCATGTGCTAGGCTTGTGTGCGGGTGAGTTGACGCTTTGAGGCAGACATTGACGGTGGGCCTAAGCCCAAACCGGTACCCTGCTGTTGATGCTGGGCTGCAGCCCAAGGAGATTTTGGGGTGTCCATCGGGTGGTGTAATCAAATCAATGAAATAAAACCCGAATCAATTATCGGAAGACAAACAAACTAAACTCATTTTCGCCTACTTCCTCTCTTTCATTTCGTACATATTGCCATAACGCCAAAAGTCTTAATCCAATTAATCAAGTGAAAAGGTTTAACAAACAACAAGTGCTAAGACATGATTCACTTAATAAGGTTTACGTCAACACCCTAACGTCAATATGTACGCGTAGACATATTTAAGACAAGTGAACTATTAGTCGAAAATGAAAAAGGTTAAGAGCAAACTTTGATAAACAAATAGAGGCTACTATGTCATTTTATCATTCATTAAATTTGAGAGCCTCCAAATTTAACATGAGTATTTTCTAAATACAATTGGAAAATAAATCAACTAATATTTGATTTTGACAATACTATTATATGTTAACTTAAATAAGTGTATATACAATTATATACTTACTAATAGAATATCGTAATTATTTTACAAACCAAATTGTGGATTTTAAAATCATATTAATGTCAACATGAAAAGTATATATACTTCGTATACTTACTAGTAAAATCATTTTAACAATATTTTTACAAACTTACGTTAGTATTAATACAATTATAAAACCATTGAACTACTTTAAGTAAGTGATACAAAACAATGAACTAAATATTGCCTCCTTATCAGGTCGCGGTTCCGGTGCTTTCACAACAATCACTAAATCTTACTTTGGATTGCATTTTGCTAAGGTGAGTCTCATAGCCCCTCTTTTACTTGATAAACTGTTTTATACACTTTGGGGTGAGAAAATATGCAAAACCTTTTTATGGACCCAAACTATTGCATGATTACTATTACGTGGTTTAGCCTAAGCCCTTATGTCCCTAGAGAATGCCCTTTTTTTTTTCATGAACCGTCCAATTCCCCTGGGAAGCGCCAATGTTATAAATAGATCTATTGGAGGTGACTCCTCGTTCGGTTGGCCTGCTTAGTTCAAGGCGAAACGATATTATACCTGAATCGAGTGTTGAGGGACAAAACACTCGCTATGGGCCCCTATATTGTATGATATCTCAAGTAGCATAAACTCACATAGTATCGGTTGCATGAACTTAGAGCTAACGTAATAGACATTCATCCATATAACATTATATTCGTTGTAATGATTATATGACTTTGCTTTGGTCCAAACTTACTGTTTTAAATTTAAACCTATGAACTCACCAGCTTTTAGCTGACCTTTTTAGCATATTTTCTTAGGTGCTTAAGTTATGTTCATGGAGGCAAGGCAAGAAAGGATTAATGGTCGTAGTAGTACCTAAGAAGTGTTTTTACACAAACCGATGTTTTAAATTGGGACCACTGAACTTATGAGATGTGCCCATTTATCTAAACAATGTTGTAAGATAATGTTTTAAAACTATTTTATGAAATTAAAACGAGTATGTATTCCATTCTTTATTACTTGTGTTGGATCACCAATTTAGAACGCTCCCTAATAAATTATGCTTGCTAAATAAATTTGGGGCAGATTGGCATCGAGCCAAGGTTATAAAGAACTAGGTACATATAAATCCTAAACTATAACCACTTTTTACAAAAACATCATACTACGGTACAGGTTCGCCGCCTTTTAATTGCCGTTTATGTAAGAATTCATTTAAATAGGAATGCATGTTTTATTTCCTATTTACTAGTGCACTATTTCATATTCATCATGAGTATTTTCTACATGCTACACATATGCACCGTCTTGTCAGCAGACCATGCCTTCCCCTCTCTCCGGAGTTTGGATGCATGACACAACGGTTTGTCACCTGTTGAACGCGATCCCACCCTTCTCAACTCACTCCCCACTTGGAAACCCGTCATGTGGTGTATCAAGTTCACCAGGAGGGTACTACCCACTTCCCGCTGCTTATTTCCAAATCATCACTACTATCAATGCTATACCTACCAATTCCACTACTCCTACACTCTCACCAAGACATCAAAGAGATCCACTCCTCAATGGGAGATACCGCTAGCAAGAAAATCTGTCTCTCTCATCATCACCATCGAGTCTTACACACCACACCTCTGGTGTGTTCGAGTTGGGGAAACTTCGGAGCAACCACCGCTAGCCCACCAACTCTCGACACAGTTATGGCACGCATAACACGTCATGAGGAACAAATAGAAGAGATGTCGGACCATCTGGGAATATTACCAGAAGAAAGGATTGAAGGGATTGAAGAAGTAGTGGAAGAGCTACAAACACTCAAAACTCGAAGGAATGCTACAACGTATTGGTGATGAAGAATAGAAGGAACTCTTGAGAAGTTGAACGATGTAATTGCCCGCCTCTGCAACATTGAAAGGTGTGCTCGCAAACTCAGGAGACACCCGGAACGTCTCACGGTATTGAGAGGCCGGCTAACACCGGTTGGAGACCGTTACTACATACTAACGAGACAGGGTACCGGAGGTGTGTAAATAAATTTCAAAGACGCATTTGGAAAGTAGGCAAATGAGGCCAACAACAAATTTGCTGGGATGGAGGCCCATCGGAGAGTTGGAGGAATGGAAGGCAACTCAGCAAAGTCAACCGGAGGAGCACCGAAATGCCTAAATTTCACTCGGATTGCATTAGACGCTGTAACGAGTAGTTTCAATAAAACGCTAGTAGTGTTTGTTGTATAACAAACTAGAGCGAGTCGATGAACATGTTATGTATTGGCTTTATGAGCCATGAATCTTCTTAAGATGTAATCAAGCTTATGGTGATGAGCGACTATGCATAATAAACAACGTCTTGTGAATTATAACCTTATGTTAAACTCACTCCAACCAATCTCCGTTTTCTTAACATCATCATAATAAATTAAGTCTACGTGACATCCAGTCAATACAACCTAGGAAATACTTGATGGAGAAGTAGTACATGTTGTAACCTTATGATCTCACCATGGTCCTCTACTCATAGAAAACTCATTGTTGTCATTTCTTGTGGTTGAAGGAAAATGTTTCCGATAAAGGGAACATGGATGCAACCACCATTGAGAATCTGCACGAACAAATTGGTGCAGGATTGCCAATCATCAAGTCAATCACAACATCAAAACATCCCAGTGGAATAAGGAAGTGTTGGTAAGACGCCACAACACAAATTTCTCTTACCAAGAATTCGGAACTGTGAACCACAGAATTTCGGAACTGAAGGAGCCATAGGTTTGGAAAAATGGCTAGAAAGGTTAGAGACAATTTTTCCGAAAGCGAAAGTTGCGCTTGACAATGTAAGGTCAAATATGCTACTTGCACCTTCGGCATCAAGCCTCACATGGTGGAATACTTATGTCCAATTAGTAGAATAGACGCTGCTAACTCACTTCAAGGGGACACCTGAAGAAAATGATGATTGCGAATGCGCTCGAGGAATGAACTGCGTATGATGGAACAAGAGCTCTGTGGACTAACTATGATGGGAAATGACCTCGAAGGATATACCCAACCGCCAGCGAACCGCCCAACTATGTCACGATGATAGTACCTGAGAAAAGGAAACTCGGGGCATACTTTTGTGGATTTTCACCCAAAATTCGAGGAAACGTGGTTGCATTCGCGCATTATATTGCCACTCACTAGCTTTCAGTGCGACTTCCGGATGACAGAGTCACCGCCCCAAAGCAATGGAGTATGTGGTAACAAGAGGAACTGGGTAATATGATGGTAAGGAAGATCAAATGCAACAATCAATCAAGCCAATGGACGGCCTGAAGTTAGGACTAGCAAAACCAAACGGGGGGTAATGTATGCTGGAACAAAACCCAAATGCAATATATGCCCATATTACCACTACGAAAAATGCCCTACTCCTTGTGGAAATTGTAAAGGAATTGGACATAAGATGGGATATTGTAAGCAACCCTATCGGGAGGCGTTGGTATGCCATGGTGTGGAATGAAAGGTCACAATAAAAACAAGTGCCCGGATAGGAAGGGTCAGACATAAGGCAACAATTGTCGAAACAATTTCGAAGAAAGTGTGAAGAATCATTAGGCCTCCAACGAACACCAAGGAAGAAACCAAGTTGAAGAGAGATGTTGTTTTGTAATAAAACTTAGTTTAAACTTCCAAATCTTAGTCTTTAAGAATCACTTTAAGTACTTCTCTATGTAACCTAAATGTACTAAACCTTTCCTTGTAATATATCAGTTGTCATTATCATGCTATCTTAATATATGTCTTCTCCATGACCACTTTCACCATATCATTAAGGGTTTCAACTATCTTATCATCTTTAAAGGATTCTCTGAAGATAAGAGAAAGTCATCTTGGATATGCGACTAGTCTCTCTCGACAAATTGTATCACCCTGACAGATGACTTAGAAAAATCCGCATTTCAAAGATTGCGAAGGTATTATTATCAATACCATTAAGACCCACTCAAACCTCACTCGCCAAGAATCATAAATTCAACATTCCATCCCTAAACAAGGTTGTCATTGCTTCACATCTACGGTCAAACAACCATAGATCATGTTGATGAATTGGTCGGCCTAGCAAAATCTTACAAACCATCACACCGAACTTCGCACCGAACTTTTTGCGACATTTTCATTTGACCAACGAATAAATACACCAAGATTAAGACTATACTGAACAACACGTCACCGTCTCATTATACATAGCCCGATCACCTATGTATAATTCGAGGTAACGGCACTGTGCATGGTTAAATTCTTGAAATTCTTACGGTTCATGTTAAAGGAAGTGCTTAACTCACTACCATGAAATAGAAAATTGTGTCTATATCTCACCGATACCCCATCTTAAAATGCCATACATTTCACATTACACGGAATAGAATAAAGCAGGCCACCTAAGAGAGGAAATCTTCTACTAAGGAAACAAATGTGAGCGTTCAATCTTCGACAATGAATTAACTCCACAGTAGAACACTGGGCCTAAAGCCCGACACCTGGATATGCCGATTCATACTTAGTATCCTATCAGCTACTAATGAACCAAGAAAGGAATAGATCATCATACACCCTAGGTTAACCCAACAAACATCAGCGAGGAAAAATCATGTGATACACTTGTTTTAGACATACCCAGTATGACAGACTCTACCATTCAAAGGAGGCGCTTTACACTAGAGTGGAAGCTATCACGATCCAAAAGGAAAATAATGGTATAGAATACTCAACACCCAAAGATCCATGAGAAGCATAACGCATGCGCACAAATTAAATTGGAACACGGACATGATCTCACCTAGGAAAACCTAGAAATGTTATCCCTTGCATCAAGGAAGTGCGGTACACTACTCACGGGTCCTACGGAAGGTGCGGAATCAAAAAGAAGTTGACCATGTGCGACGACACTAATAATTGGAGTCAACATAGGTTAATTACGACATCCGTAGATCACCAAGGGCAAACGGTCATAACCGTATATGCTATAAGCAACATCTAGCAAACTAAACCTTTAAGAGCAGATCATTGGGAAAAGCGAAAGACCTAGTTCGCCTCTCCATTTAAAGTCCTGAAGCCCAGTAGTAACACTCGAGCGAAGAACCGACGAAATAAAACTCATACGACATACCTAAAGGTGAAGTGGGGTTCAGTAAAAGGCCGAAGGAACCTTATCCCCGGACCAACTGAAACCACGTGATCGGTCCCGACTTCGGGTTTATCACTCTGCTGATCACTGAATGATCAACCGTAATAAAAATCAACAGCCTCGAAACCAAATGCAATTTAAGATCGAGGAATATAGGGATTCTCGGTAGTTAAGTTCCAGAGAGGGATGAATTGGTGTTAAACAATCTTCAGATGTCTTGGGATGATGATAGAAAGGATTTTGATGAATAATTATACCTAAAGAAAAGATCTATAAATTATAGCGACTTAAATGCAATTAAAAGAAATTAAAAAGATAAAAATATATTAAATAAACGCTATCACTATTTT
>OU343224.1:314363098-314405991 GCA_910596185.1 Chrysanthemum makinoi | reverse complement strand
TTTTTATGGCTTCTTGGCTACGCTTCGATGTTGTTTCTTTGCTAGATATTAGTCTAGCCTCCGAAGTTATTCAGCGCATACTAGAATGGGGGGACATGATGACGTATAGTCTATATCCGGGTCACGAACCCGCCCAAAGCCCAATACTGACAAGCCCAGCACGAACTGGGCTACGCTAATAAGCGTTTAGGCCCACGAAGGCTCAAATACAAATCTATTTACGGAATAGATGGAGGATATCTCTTAATCAAGGAGATAATCATTCCAACCGACTTAGGCGGATACGTCCGACGGTTGAGGAACACGGAACCACAAGGATTACGGCATATATAAAGGGAAATCACACCCTCGTTAAAGGTACGACTTACAAAACCGAACTCTCCTTAACCCTAAACCGATTACTTACTCTCACGCCGGAGATAGATGGGAGACAATCACGGTAACCTAACGGTGTCTTTGTCTCTTAGTGCGCAGGTCTCAAGCAATAATCAGCAATTGGTACGAGAGCCGGAGCCCCAAATAAGGAACGTCCAACTTTTGTATCAACACTTGTGAAGTCATAAAACATTAATCAAACATGAATGTTAAGCATTATAAGTGAATACATAAACCCATGAATCATCAGCAACACAACAATATTAGTATTGGAAATTGAAGAGATGAAAGAATAGAGAATGGAGAAAACTTGGTGAAAGAAAGAATTGAGAATGGAGAAATGTTGGTTAAAGAAAAAATAAGAAATGAAACAAATTTGGTCATTACAAAGACCCATCAGAAATGCTCATAAGAAAAACCCATCAACAAAAGGCCCAATAGCAAGGCTTATTTGTCATTAGAAACCTTTACAACCTACAAGTACGCAACGATTTGAAAAAAATAAAAAATAAAAAATAAAAATATAAAAGTCAAAAATTTATATGTAGAAATTGCGAAAACCAAATCAAACAAAAATACATCCCCCGTGCGTCTACGGGGATTTGAATTACTGAAAATTTGATGTATTTAAAAGATTCAAGCTAAAAAATACAATTTTGCAAAAGTAATTAAGTAATGAAAAGATAACCCAAAACTAATCTAACAAAAATTAGATTCAAAGCCCCGTACATATACGAGGATCTAAAACTAGTATAGACATATGGTATAATTAGAGTAAGCCGGCTTCCTATAAAAAAAGTTTTAGCTTTTATTTAGATAACTAAGAAGATATTTTAGATACAGCATCGTCCCAAGATTAATTCTTGACATAGTGAGCTCAAGTTTTATCATCAAATAGACGAGCTCAAGCTTTATCGATATAGTGACATTGTCTCCTTAGCACACGCAAGTCGGTCTCACAACCAATCACGATTAATTACCACGTACATCATCTCTTTTATAGTTTTATTCATTGACCAAACAAGATTCCTTCAAAATGTTAAACTTTTTTTAATCATAATGTTGCTCATTTTACCAAAAAAAGTCCACCTTAAATAAGGTCATAAAATCAAACTAAACATGATTTGTTGCTTGTCAGGTTAATAACCATTTTCCACATGGACAACTGGATGATATTATTTATTTTTTCTCAAATGATGTCATAATCATTAGAGATGGAATCTGGGTATAAGGATCTGTCAGAATATATAAGAAGGAAGAACCAAATATACCACCTTTTTTTTTTTTTTTTTTTTTTTTTTTTAAAGGTGAATTTCATTAAACAAACAGCCAACCCGAAGACCAGGAGGCAAACTACAACAGCCGACTACACTATATCATATTTACACCAATGAGACCAATACAAAGTAGATAACTTAGCTCTAGATCTAACCCAAAAGAAGCCAATGGACTTCACTTCACTAATAATCTCTTCTATCTTCACAGTTTTACCTTCAAACTTTGACTTGTTCCTCGCTCTCCAAATGACCCAGCAACTAAGGAGGATAATACCTTGGAAAACCTTTTTCGCTTTACCTCTCAACCCCACGTGCTCATGGACTTCAATCAAATCCCTGAACGAAAAGGCGAAGAAGCGTTGGACACGGGTCCAACTGCAAATTTTGTTCCAAACGAGCATGGCAACCCCACAAGCTGTAAACAAATGCTCTACCGACTCATTGTCTTCACCACAAAGAGAGCAATTAGCCTCAATTCCCACTATATTCCTTCTTCTAAGAGCATCCGAGGTAGGAATCTTAGACATCTCCGCTTGCCAAATAAAGACATTACACTTAGCCGGGATCCATTTGCACCACTTAAGGACATAAATGTTGCTAAAGTCATACTCGCTATAGATCAAGCGTCTAACCGAACTCACACTAAAAGCCCCCGACTTGTCACCGAGCCAACACCACTTATCCCTCCTACCAGACAAATCCACCGACCCCAAAACACTTCTCAAGAATTCCAACTCGTCAGCTTCTTGCTCAGTCACAGGCGCTCTGGACCACCTCCAATGCTCCACCAGGCCTGAACCCACCTCATCATCAAGGTTTCGACACCTCACCCTACGCTTCTTTTCCTTCTCAAGGCGGAACAGATTCGGACAAAGGTCTTTCAGGGGCGCGTTACATACCCAAGGATCCAGCCAAAAAGCAATGTTTTCCCCATCCCCAACTGCCCCTTTAAAGAACCTCCTAAGAGGAAGATTAGAGATGACGGTTCTAGACAAAACCTTCACGATATTATTCCAAACCCCGCCCAAAACCTTGTTATTAGGAATAAAATCCCAACACCTACTAGTACTATGCAAAGCCTCAATCACTTTGGTCCACAGATAAGTCTTCTCCGCTTTGAACCTCCAACCCCACTTGGAAAGAAGAGCAACATTGCTAATATTAAGTTTACATATACCAAGGCCCCCTACCTTTTTAGGAGTAGCAACCCGATCCCACGACACCCAGTGAATCTTAGACACTTCGCTCGATCCCCCCCACAGAAATCTTCTCATCATTCCTTCAAGGTCATTGATGACCTTTCAAGGGGCCCGATATATAGAAAAATAGTAACATGGCAGACTTTCAAGCACCGATTTAATCAAGATAATTCTTCCCCCAATTGAAAGACAAGACGCCTTCCACTTGGATAAACGGGCCTCAAAAACATCATACACAGGTTTCCAGTTACAGATTCTATTCATGTTTGCCCCCACCACCAAACCCAAATACTTGAAGGGGACTTCACTCGCCTTACATCCCAATGACCTCGCTTCCTCCTCTACCTCCACCAAGTTCACCCCAATCCCGAACATATTTGATTTAAAGAGATTAATTTTGAGACCAGAACAGATATGAAAGCATCTAAGCACTCTCACCACATTATTAATTCCGGTTTGAGACCACTCCCCAAGAATAATTTCATCGTCCGCATAGAACATGTGAGTTATAGAGAGTCCTCCACGCGGAAGAGCAATCCCTTTAAATAACCCGACTTCACTTGCCTTAGAAAGCATACAAGACAAGGCCTCCATCACGATAATAAATAAAAAAGGGGATATCGGATCCCCTTGCCTCATCCCTTTCCTGCATTGGAATTCAAACGTGGGAGCACCATTAACTAAGATAGATGATCGGGCAGACTCAAGGACACCATACACCCACTGACACCATCGAGAAGGAAAACCCATTTGATTCATGATGTCAATCACAAAACCCCAGTTCACATTGTCATAAGCTTTTTCAAAATCCAACTTGAGCATAAATGCTCTAACATCAGACTTTTTACACCAAGATAACGCCTCATTCACGATTAACGGGCCATCCAAAATGAAGTTACCACCCAAAAAAGCAGATTGCGAGTCTGAAACAACAGACCCCAAAACCTTCTTTAACCTATTAGCCAACACTTTGGATATGAACTTACTTATAACCCCTACCAAATTAATCGGCCTATAATGGTTAAGTTCCACCGGATCCTTCATCTTCGGAATAAGGGTTATAAACGACGACCCACTTCCCACACTTATCCTGCTACCATCGAAAAAGTGTACAAAGATATCCTTGAAATCATTTTCAAAAAGGCTCCAAAAGTGCTTAATGAATCTCATGTTAAAACCATCAGGACCGGGAGCCCGGTCATCACCACAACTGAAAACCGCCTCCTTAATTTCCATGTCCGATAAAGGTTCCACCAACTTGTTGGCATCCCCATCAGAAAGCCGCTTCAAACCTTGACACCTCACTGCTGGTCTACTTGGCACCTCCTCATGAAACCTGCTTTTAAAAAAATTATAAATTTCTTTCTTGACCAAAGATGGCTTCGAGCACCAGTCACCATTAATCGATAGACCCAGGATGTTATTAGAAGCTCTCCTGCCATTTACAATCCCATGGAAGAAAGACGAGTTCTCGTCACCATCAATGGCCCACCTAATTCTCGACTTTTGTTTCAAATCCATCGCCTTTCTCACACCCGCCTCTTTCAACACCTTTTTGCTCTCCACATAAATCCATTCTTCTTCCTCGTTCAACTCTCTCTCACCCATAACCTCTTCCAATTTACCAATATCAGCCGACGCCGAATTTTCCACCAAAGAATCTCTACCATCCATCTCCTCCTTCCAAGATTTAATTTTTACTCTAAGAACGGCGAACTTTTTAGACAACTTTGTGTCCGGGGGACCCTCAAATTCAAAAGACGATAACACCTCCTTGACCACATCCTCGTACCCGTCCATCCTCAACCACGAATTAAACACCCGAAACGGCCGAGCCCCGAACCCACTCGACTTAGAAGAAAGATACAATGGGCAGTGATCCGAAAAACGGGAAGGAAGAACTCTAAGACACGCCTCTGGCCACTTATTGAAGAACCCAGAATAGACCAGAACTCTATCAATTTTGCTCAACTTCCTACCGTTATCACGAATGCAAGTAAACTGGCTCCCTTTCAAACCATACTCCATGAGCCCGGTTCTATGAATAAACACATTGAAGTTGCTAGCGCAAGCATGTTTAAAAGCCGAGCCCTTGCGTTCTTCAGCGAACCGAACATCATTAAAGTCTCCAAGGACTACCCAATAACCAGTGGCCGACCTGATCTCCTCTTCTATCAAACCCCATAGCTCCTTTTGCGCCACTACCCCTTGCGGCGCGTACACATTTATAAAATTAATACGATCCCCACTCCCTTTCAACACACCGGACATTCTCACAAAATTCCTGTTCTTAACCTTCAAGCTAAACTCAAAGACACTAGTATCCCACATACAAATCAAACCCCCAGATTGCCCCACAGACCCAACAAACTCCACGCCAAAAGATCTATTTCCCCACATTTTCGAGAAATCAAACCTGGACAAGTCATCCGCCTTTGACTCCTGAATCGCCAAGAAGTCTACTCCTAATTGACATCTCAACTCCCTAACCCAAGGCACCTTTTCCTCTCCTCCGATACCTCTCACATTTAAGGATAACAAATTCATAATTTAGCCACATTATTACCTTCACCATCAATAGACTTCATAACCAAAGAGTCGCAATCATTGAGCTCTGCTCCAACAGCTAGCCCCACCATGATCGTGGCCTCAACCTCACTGTACGTGCTACCAGCGACTGCCGCCCCTTCCTCCAGACCAGGGGCCTCGTCTACTTTATCTTCAACCGCAGTAGGAGATGCCCCCTGCGCCACTTGGTTTAGATCAAGATCCATCCCGGAGGAAAACCCTTCCTGAGTCCCAGTCTCTCTAAGATTCGAGACTTCCTTATCCTTTGTGTTTCCATTGTTAATAATACCTATGAATCGGTCTAAATCGATGGGTCATCAGAATCCATTCTGGATCTCTTCCTAGGCCCATTGTTATCATTTGGGCTCACACTTCTGTTATTAACTTTGGGCTTAGAACGGGTCCAGCGACGTTTGTGTAAACCTTTTGATTTCTCTCCTAAATTAGAAGTCTTAAAGTAATAAGTGTTGACCCCCACGCCATCTACCTCGGAACTTCCCCCGTTATTATTGCTCATCCCATGCATGGACACATTCCCATGCAAACTCACCTTTTCCTCTACCACATTAATTGGAGAGTCACCAACACCAGCCAACTGTACGTCTTCTCCTCTATCTTGATCATAGTTAGTCGTTGGACTAGGACTCGCCGACGACACCTCCACAATTCCTACACAATCCGGGTCTCAATCACCAGTTTCTTCCTCTACCAAAACCTTGAACTGCCGGGTTTTCCACTTCAGAACTACCGAGTCACAGATTCGAACTCCGTCCCCAACGAGAATTCCAACACAGGTTGTTGAGAAGTCACTATCTTCCGAGCTCAATTTCGCCTTGTGAACCACCTTCCCAAAGCATGCTGCCACATTGTCAAAAACTCTGTTCTCCGCAAGGTTGATAGGCACCCCATATATTTTAACCCAAGCTATTCGCTCAAAGGAAAGCACTTGGCCTTCCCACACATCCAACCTCGAGAACCACCTTCTCCAAGCGACGTTATTCAGCATAAGTCTATCGGATTCCTCCACCGGCTTGAACTTGAGCATAACGGAAAGGCCTCCTAAATAATGTATCTCGAGTTCCCCAGTCCCAGCCTCAATAAGAAGTTTATCCAGCTTGATGAGTGACTCCAGGTTTACAGACCTTCCCACCAACGCCCTACCATGTAGCTCCTTAAAGGCCTGAGTCACCTCCGGGACCAGCACCACCTTGGACTCAGACTCCGACCCCTCTACCTCAGCTTTCTTTTTATCCATCCTCCCCTTGTTTTCTAAAGAATCTTTATACGAGCTTTTCCCCCTAAGGTTAAACCTTAGATTCTGAGTTTCATAGGAGCAAACAGAACCTGCTTGACCTCTTTCACAAACCGAGCTTCACCCTTCTTCTCATTCGATGAATCCAAACCCGCATTCTCATCCGCAAACTTTGCAACATTGACCCGAAGTTTGTTAGGGCCCATCTTTGTCCCATTTAATCTTTGTTCCAGGTAGAGGTGGCAAATGGGTCGGGTCGGGTCGGTTTGGGTCATGGGTCAAATGGTTTATGGGTCAAATGGGTCATGGGTCAAACGGGTCATACTATAAGAATGGGTTGAATGGGTCATGGGTCAAACGGGTTGGGTCGGGTCGACTCGTTACATTTCCACATGTAATCATGCTACTATAGTATGTTTCGTCCATTTTCATCCGTTTTTTACGTTTTCGTCATCTTTTTACGTTTTCGTCGTTTTTTTTACGTTTTCGTCCGTTTTTTTACGTTTTTGGGCGTTTTCAAATATTTTTTTTCGTTTTCGTCCGTTTTTGCATGTTTTCGTCCGTTTTTTACGTTTTCGTCCGTTTTTGCGCGTTTTCGTCCGTTTTTGCTCGTTTTCGTCCGTTTTTTACGTTTTCGTCCATTTTTTTATGTTTTCGTCCGTTTTTTTACGTTTTCGTCCGTTTTTGCGCGTTTTCGTCCGTTTTTTTACGTTTTCGTCCATCTTTTTACGTTTTTGCGCGTTTTCCTCCGTTTTTTACGTTTTCATCAGTTTTTGCCCGTTTTCGTCCGTTTTTTCACGTTTTCGTCCGTTTTTGCGCGTTTTCGTCCGTTTTTGCACGTTTTCGTCCGTTTTTGCGCGTTTTCGTCCGTTTTTTCACGTTTTCGTCCGTTTTTTTTGCGTTTTCGTCCGTTTTTTTACGTTTTCATCTGTTCTTGCGCGTTTTCGTCTATTTTTTACGTTTTCGTCCGTTTTTTTACGTTTTCATCCAGTTTTGCGCGTTTTCGTCAGTTTTTTTTACGTTTTCCTCCGTTTTTTTACGTTTTCGTCAGTTTTTGTGCGTTTTCGTTCGTTTTCTTACGTTTTCGTCCGTTTTTTCTGTTTTGCGCGTTTTCGTTCGTTTTTTTTACGTTTTCGTCCGTTTTTTCCCTTTTCATCCGTTTTTGCGCGTTTTCGTCCGGTTTTTGCGCGTTTTCATCATTTTTTTACGTTTTCGTCTGTTTTTTTACGTTTTCGTCCGATTTTTACGTTTTCGTCTGTTTTTGCGCATTTTCGTCAGTCTTTTTACGTTTTCGTCCGTTTTTTTACGTTTTCATCCGTTTTTACAAAAATAGATGAAAACGTAAAAAAACGAAAGAAAACGCGCAAAAGCGTAAAAACGGAAGAAAACGTAAAAAATGAAAGAAAACGCCCTAAAACGGATTAAAACGTAAAAACGCGGACGAAAACAGATGAAAACGTAAAAAAAGGGAACAAAAGTGCAAAATTAGGGACGAAAACACGCAAAAATTGACGAAAACGTAAAAAAACGGACGAAGACGCTAAAAAACAGATGAAAACGCGCAAAAACGGACGAAAACGCGCAAAAACATATGAAAACGTAAAAAAAAGGAAGAAAATGTAAAAAAGCGGACGAAAACGTAAAAAAACAGACGAAAACGCTAAAAAACAGATGAAAACGCGCAAAAACGGACGAAAACGTAAAAAAAGGGACGAAAACGCGCAAAAACAGACGAAAACGTAAAAAAACGGACGAAAACGCGCAAAAACGGATGAAAACGTAAAAAAACGGACGAAAACTTAAAAAAACGAACGAAAACGCGCAAAAACAGACGAAAACGTAAAAAAAAGGGCGAAAACGCGCAAAAACGGACGAAAACGCGCAAAAACAGACGAAAACGTAAAAAAAGGGCGAAAACGTAAAAAAGTCGACGAAAACGCCCAAAAATTGATGAAAACGTAAAAAGAACGGACTAAAACGCGCAAAAAATGGACGAAAACGCGCAAAAACTGATGAAAACGTAAAAAAAACGGACGAATACGTTAAAAAACGGACAAAAACGCGAAAAAACGGACGAAAACGCGCAAAAACGGAAGAAAACGTAAAAAAACGGACGAATTCGTAAAAAAGCGGAAGAAAACGAGCAAAAACGGACGAAAACGCAAAAAAACAGACGAAAACGCGCAAAAACGGACGAAAACGTAAAAAAACAGACGAAAACGCGCAAAAACAGATGAAAACGTAAAAAAACGGACGAAAACGCGCAAAAACGGATGAAAATATTAAAACTGACGAAAAAAATATAAAAACGTATAAAAACATAAAAAACACGACATCTAATGATGGTTGAGTTATCATCCGACCCTTAAGTGACCCATTCGACCCATTTGTTGACCCATTCGACCCATTTGTTGATTTACATAAGTCCATATGTTGACCCATTTGACCTGTTCTTTGCAAATGAGGTAACCCAATCCAACCCATAAGTTGTTATTTTTGACCCATTGCAACCCATTTTTCTCTAAATGGGTTGTGATTGCCACCTCTAGTTCCAGGGCTCTCACATCCCTCACACGTTTGAAGGATATGAAGCCGAATCTACACCCGAACTTGTCGTTTTTCCTAGCAATATAAGCCCCGGCCACCTCGCCAAAACCCCCAAGGACATACTTGACATCCCATGGAGTACACCCATCAGGTAAGTTCGAGATGAAGAACTTGGTCACCTCCGCTTCACCCATACCCATCTTCCTGCTATCATTTTGTCTTCTTCTTCTATGGATAACCTCTTGCCATTCCTCATTGTCTTTTTCTTCCCCTCTTCCTTCACTTCCTCTTCCGACTTTTCCTCTTCCATAGAGAGAGAATTTTGGTATTTAAGCAGTATTCAAACAATATACCACCCCCTAATCCTCCCAAACCCACCTTTATATTTCTTCTTTTTTATAATTTTTGGATCATCAACAGTAACTACAAGACACTAGCTAGTGGCGGTTCATCTTTGCTAGAAACCATCATAGTTAGGTAAGTATATATAGCAGCATCCAATATATACTGGAATATCTTGTTACATAACTTACTATAAATGAAAGTGACCACAATGGTATATATGCAATTATGCATTGTATATGATATGGTACTTGTATATATTGCTTTCTGGGCTAGCTTTAAAAAGAATTGTTAGTTTGCAGAAAATATTGGGATCCATGATTGGTTGATATGTATGATATTATGTCATTCTTTTTGTACATTTGTGGGTTTAATGATTGTTAGGTACTATAGATTCCGTGGGAGATTCATTTTGTTTGTAAGTTTGGCTTCTTTATGGGCTAATAAGTCTAACCATGCAACTTCCTTCTTCTTTTTTTTATTGACTTAGGAGATTTACATTTTGTTATTGATTTGTTAAGCTTACTAGCCTATTGTGTTATCAAAATGGAATCAGCATTAAAGCGTTTTTGTTGAAAAGGTAATTAATCCTTATTTGATTGTTTTGAATAGAAATAAGTACTTTTCCATAAGCGCCTTTGAGCTTATTTCAAAATCGTTTTGGTAAAAAATAACCTTATGTTTTTTACCCAAAGTGCCAATTATATATCTATAAGAATAAACGTAATTGTATTGATTATATGTTGTTTCGTTTATTAGACTTTCTGGGGTGTTGGCGATTCTTAGGTATCAAGTAGATTCATCATGTTTACAGATTTTTGGTCATTTTTGTAGCTTCTAAATCATGTGCCTATGCAACTATGTGGTTTGACCTTTTTGGTCAACACCTGAGTTTTTCTTGAATTTCAGTATTTATTTTCATTCATGTGACCAGATTATACTTCATATGATTTAGTTACTAAAATTTATTGGGTACTTATTGTTTTTAATTTTAGAAAGATAAGTTCTCACTTTTGAATCTCACTTTTATTGTATTTACCTGATGAAAAAGTCAACTCTACTATATCCTAACCTCATAGATTCATTCAAGATTCTAAAAAATGGGATCTTTTTGATATTGTGATCTCCAAATTTTATGGGTTGTTGGTGTTTTTAAGAAAAGTTATCATCTTTCACAGTTTGACTTGTTGATAAGGTCAAAGATGCATTTTTTCTCATCAATTCTTATAAGTTATAGTCTCCTAGATTCATTTCCAGATTTTAATAAACTGTAACACCCTTTAATCTCTGGTTTCAGGGTATTCAGAAAATTTCTTACTTGATCCCTTTTACAGCTGAGGGATTAATTAAGTTCAAATTATTTAAAGATGTATGTAGTGGAAAGTGTTGGTTTTATGGATATAAATTGGTAGACGTGAGTTAGGATCGAACTCGAGACTATGAGATTGCACACTTTACGTATGAGAATTTAAAGTTAATAATTAAATATAAATGTTGTATTTATTTATTTATTAAACGAAATAACTAACGGACGTTAAGTAATTAATGTAATGGACTAACGGTCGTTAAATGTTTATGGAAAAGGACTAAATTGCAAAAGTTGGGAAGGTTCCGGAATCCCTTTGGGGACTCCTATACCGATCGGCCAAGGGACAAAACAAGGAAAGAAAAACCCAACTTGTTCACCAAGTTTGCTTGTATATATATACAAGGCTAGGGGTTTTATTTTTCCATCTCTTGTGCTCATAAGCTAAACCCTAAAAACGTTTTGTGTGTGTTTTCTTTGTCCAAACCGATCGGCCAAACACCCTTGGTGTCGATCCATTCTTTTTCCACAAACAAAGTTATTTGTTTTATAAAAACTAGCATTACTTTAATTCGGTTTAGTACGTGTGTACAAGAACATAGTAATAACACACTATTGTTATTATCTTGGATTGAATTACAAAACGGTAAGGGGTAATTCACATAATCCTAACTAAATCAAATTAGGGTTCATCCATTGCTAGTTTGTGGATTTGATTCTTGTTCGGCTAGAATCAAGAAAAGGTACGCATATTCTTTTATGTTAATTAATTGTTCATTAATAAATCCTATACGCTTCCGCATGATTACTTTGATGTTTTGTGATTATTTATTTGAATGTCTTGATATATAATTCCAACAGAAAGTGGATAGTAAGGGAGGGGCGATAGCATGCATGCTGCTAGGCTCTTCTTCTTAAGAACGTGGCCCGCCATTCTCACGTTGTTAGAAAGACGTGGCCGCCTTCCTCAACATACATATCTTGATTACACGATCACCAATCTTTTGGCTGCTGTCATTATTGCTTTCACATTTGGCGAATTTGGTCATACTAATGATGAAAGCCCAATTTCCTAGTCCAGCTTACTCAGGTATATTCATGTACTTAAACCATAATATACACGAATAAATTTTTATGTTTATTGTTGAGCTGTAAATGACTATACATTCTGCTGCAGAATAATTGGCCAAGTGTCCTTTTTGCAATGGCAGGTGGGGTGGTTTTAAGCCTTGGAAATCTGTCGACACAATATGCTTGGGCATTTGTTGGTTTATCAGTAACTGAGGTGATGACAGCGAGTATTACTGTTGTTATAGGTATCATCATTATCATTGTCATAATCGTTATCATTTCCATATACACTGAACTCCAAGTACCTCTGGGATCATTATCTTGAGCTTGTAGCGGTTTTTTCTGTTGTTGTGGGTCTATAGGTACGACTTTGAACTACTTTTTAGATGACAAGATCAATAGAGCCGAGATACTTTTCCCCGGTGTCGCGTGTTTCTTGATTGCTGTCTGTCTTGGTTCTTGGGTACATGCAACTAATGCCAAAGATAATCAAGTAAAGCTTAACAAATTGGGAGATTTACACACGGGCAAAAAAGGGTATATTTTCATTCCTTAAATACAATAGCTTACAAAACTATCAAATTCTTAGTTTTAACACTTAACTAACATAATTACAACGGTACGTGACAGGTCATTAAGTAACGGATCAAACGCGAAAGAAGGTGAGTACACTTCTTTTTTTTCTTACATCATCTAGTTATATCCTAATTCTAAGGTTTAACTTTCGATTATTAGATTAGTCTTTTTGTAATTCTCAGGAAAGGATTTGGAAAATGGAACTGGTAAAGTAGAAAAAGCAAAAGCGGGGACTGCAAGTTTTCTTATTGAGCTTGAGGGTCGAAGAGCAATCAAGGGTGATACATGATACATTTAGGGATTGACCACCCAACTATAACTTCACTAGACAAACTACTTTAAGATTACATACATACTAATGACTTATATTTTGGCCAAATGACTTTGCAGTTCCTATAGCATTGTGCTCAACTTTTGCATTTGATTGAGATTTCAGGTGTTTGGGAAAAGCACTTTCATTGGTTTAGCAATATGTTTATTTGCCGGCTTCTGTTTCTCACTCTTCTCACCAGCTTTTAATCTTGCAACGAATGACCAGTAGCATACATTGGACGATGGTGTCCCTCACTTAAGTGTCTACACAGCTTTTTTCTACTTTTCTTGCTCATGTTTTGTGATTGCCGTAATCTTGAACATAACATTCCTCTACCGCCCTGAATTCAACTTGCCTCGATCTTCAATCAAGGCATATCTGAATGACTGGGATGGTAGAGACTGGGCACTTCTGGCTGGTTTTTTGTGTGGTTTTGGAAATGGTCTTCAGTTTATGGGAGGCCAAGCTGCTGGTTACGCTGCAGCAGATGCAGTTCAGGTTAGTTCAAAGTTCTGTATGGTTTTGGTTCTAGAAAGCATTGCTGGACCTTATAGTACAACTAAGCAATGTATTGTAGGTTCTTGTGCACAAATCACATATGCATGTGGTAGACTTGATATTTGACAAAGAAAACCAATTTACTTATTATTCAGTTTAGTCGAACTATGATTGACCTCTGACTAGTAAATTTATCTTTTCAAATAATGGTTACAAATTAATGAAATGGGTTGAATGTGTCCCTATTTTCCAAAAATGTATTTCAATGCATGAAGTTTCTTATAATTTTTGATAGGCACGCTAACTAGTTATAAAGATAAGAATTACAAGGAAAAGTGTTTTGGGTCAACCCAACCCGTTATATTAAAAAGTAGTATTAAGTAGTGTTCGGATGCAATACTAAGTTATACTTAAGGTTTTATAGAATTAGAATCATCTCTATCTTTACGTTTTACCTAATTTTGAGCTTGTTGTGGAATCATTTCAGGCACTTCCACTTGTGAGTACCTTTTGGGGTGTGATCTTTTTGGTGAACCGCAAATCGTCAGGAGAACATATATACTCCTTGTATGCATGCTATCCATGTTTATTGTGGCTGTTGCAGTTCTAATGGCGTCAGCTGGCCACAGAAAACATTAGAGTCATTGGCGTAAAACATCACAGGAAAATTGTTAGGTTAGGTAACCACTGCCAATTAACATTGTAAAGGAAACAAGCAAACCTAAAGTTATGAAGCGCTAGAGGAGTCAGATATCAAATTTGAAACTTGTACATTGGGTTGTTAATATCATGCAATTTCTTCTGTTTCTCGCAATAATGGTATATTTATGTACATATGTTTCAAGTTTCTTGCATCTTGGCTTGGTTTGGTTATATATGTATATTTTCATGAGATTTAATGCCAAAATTACTTCCTTGGAATATCCAAGTACTAAAAAAGTTTACAATATTGATTTCTGTTAATAAACTCTTCCTTGTTAGTAGAAAAGCTTAGTGATTATATATCTAACAATCCAAATGGTTTTCTAGACTTACTAAGTTTTATGATAAAATCGCATCTGGACACAAATTCTAAATGGTAACATACACTTGAACAAAGTTCAAGCAAGAAAACTTGATTGTTACTACAAAAAGAGGTTACAGAATGAACCAAGTAGCCAACTTGGAGAAGAATAACACTTATTTTAGTGAAATATACTTATCTGGCGTATTTTTGAAGCAAAGCATTGGAATGAAATTTGATATATTCTAACCAAGATCTTGAAGCCATAAATGGTGGTCTACTTTTACTAATAGAGTAAATTACATGGTTCGTCCCTGTGGTTTAGGCCAAATCTCTGATTGAGTCCCTATTTTTTTTTCTTGCATGATTGGTCCTTATCTTGAAACTATGTAACATCGTTGGTCCTTATCGCTATGTAAATTCTTCCGTTAAACTATGTAACATCATTGGTCCTTAGGACCAATGATATTACATAGTTTCAAGATAAGGACCAATCATGCAAGGAAAAAAAATAAGGACCAAACATGAATGTCATCAATTTTGGATACCTTTACTAGCTATTCATAACAAGACGGTAAAAAACACTTAAAAGTCAAAAGTGATAATTTACCATTTGAAAACGTTATAACCAGATAATTAGATGGCAAACGCAATCCAAAATGCCGCTTATGTTTCTTTAAGAGGCAATAGAATATAGGATGGAGTCTCCAAGTCACTATAAGAAGAGACGCGATATATGCTTCATCTTTGTAGGCTCACAGCATCTCTAGTAATTAACTCTCCGCAAACATCTTTCGTATTTATATCCTAAACCTATCATTTCCAGCGTTGCAAGAACAAGAACCGGTTATTATTGGTGGTGCATGAATTTAGTCTAGCATCACTTCTTGTTCAACTTCAGCAAGTCTTGGAGCCACTTCTGACTAACCACATATAGGTATCATCCAAGATTGCATAGTTTATTGAGATCCCATTTTTGAAATCTTGTTATTGTTGATGACAGTGATCACCAAGGTATATGATAATGTTAGACACATGATAATCATTTCGTTCCATCATATTTACATTCATCTATGTCATTTTACACGTTACAACTACAACTACTATTGCAAAACACTTCTATTTCAGAACTTAATACTAGATTACTAGGTTTCATTGAGTTTTAATGTAATAAACATACAAATGATAAGAGAATTGTGTAATTTACGGGGCTTTGTTTGTGTTACTATTCTTTTCTTTTTGTAAATAAGGGCCCATTTGTTAAAACATCGCAAATATGGGCTTCTACAATTCCCTTTGCTAAATGGTACATAAAAGTTGTTCAATCATTCTGCATGCGCTGAATGCCTGAATGTGACATTAATGTTTACCATTTTTTTTTTTTTGGGTCCCATGGTTAGTTGGTAATTATGTCATTTTATTTTGTAACTTCATGGTGGTTCAGATAATTGATTCTCAATATGTTTTCATAACTGTGAACATTTTAGTTTCTTCTTAGATATCATATCTGACATTTTAAGCCAGATTTTTTTGTCACAGTTTAAACTTAAGGTCCGTTTTGTTTGTTTGTGGGTTTGGGTTTGGATTTGGATTTGGATTTTGTTTAAGATTTTGTAAAAAGGTATAAAGAAAATGTTGTGTGTTTAAAAGTTGGGAGTAAGAATAATAATAAGAGGAAATTAGCAAACTAAGCCAAAAAATACCATTGGTTCAAGATTTGGTTACTTTTTGCATTTTTTCTCATCTTGGTCATGTTCAACTGCTCGACTCCACCCATTCAGTGACATGTGTTCATGCATTGTACTTCTTTTTGGCCCATTATAGGTGAAATCGAGCAGTTGAGTATGACCAAATGTGCAAAAAGAGACCAAGTCCTGGATCAAATGTGTTTTTTTGTTTAGTTTGATAATTTTCTCTTATAATAAAAGTATCATTATTTTAAAATTAAAAAAATAATGAAATAAATGGCCCACTTATAATGTGTGGTGAGAAACAAGTAAAAAAAATTGAAAATAAACGAATGCCAAAAAAACCAACGGCCCACCACTTTTATATTTTCATCCGCTTTCATCCCCACCTATTAGTGTGACTTTTCTCAAAAGGACAATTTTATCTCTTATTTTAGTTAGAAAATTCATATATACCCAAACATGCATTAAAAATATTATACATTATGCATTCAATACTTGCATTTTTTATATATATAAAATTAATCATGAAGTAGGAAGATATATAAAATTAATCATTTCTCAAAACCCTTGCATTAGAGGTTACTGACAAGTTTCAACCCAAACCAAAACAAGTAAAGATCTATCAAACAAAGGATTGTGCACATCTTTCAACCCAAACGCTCATAAACCCACATACCAAACACACCTTATTCTTTCTAAATTGCTATACGAGGCGATATGGAGACAAAACCACACGTTTTTTTGGACAAAATATTTCATTTTTCTGGCATGTCTTTCTACGTTTGTTGAACCTAGCCAAAAATTAAGGTAGGTTTTTAAACATATTCAAAACGAAAAGTTAACGGGTCAAATAAGTCAACCAACCAATGTATTTTGGTCGAGTCACGATCAATTGAACACAAATCTAAACATATATGATAGATAGTTTTGGCAAATGTGACTGAGATAGTGACGTTATATGTGACGTGACAAGAAGAGATGAGTGACATGTCAAGTGGAAAAGGTAGAAATAATAAATACATTAAATGTGGATATAACTGAAAAAATAATTTTTATTTACTTTCTTAAAATAGTTTACATAATTTTTTTCATACTCTTTAACTATTAAAAAATGCTATTTATATTTAAAATATAATAGCAATCGATATAAATATGTAATTATATAATTTTTTACATACTTAAAACGTTCATATAAAACAGAGTGTAGGAGGTGCAAAGATTTTAAAAGATTTCAACTTACAGTTTGCACTCTTACTTAATATTAATATTGATAATTTGATTATAATAATCGACATGTTAATAAGTTTTTAAAATATCATCTTCTTTTTTATGAGCATAAAATATCATCTTCTTCATTTTTATGAGCATAAATATCATCTTTTTTTTTTTATGAGCATAAAATATCATCTTCATTTTATATGTTTTTTATTTGTTTGATTTCATGTTGATTACAAAACAATTTTATTAGCTTTTAAAAATAAAGTGTTATGACACATTTTTACATATATTTTCCTGTTAGGCAATCCGCAATCGGAAGTATATTGTTATTTATTTTGTATTTAATGTTTGACTAGCAGGGTACCCGCGCGTTTCGGCGCCGAGTACCATGTGACGATTAACCGGAGAAATTGATCCCGATGAGGCTTGATTCACATGTTTGTATCGGTTTCAACAGGTCATCTCTGGTTCATTTTCGGATGGCTTTTATTGGCCAGCCGAACCGGTGGCGACACCGGTTCTCGGTTGCACCCGATGGTCCGATCCGGTTTTCAAAACTATATGTACCATCAACTTGTTAGCTTGTATGAACTTTTGTGTGTTTTATTATTTGTACAATGTGTATAATAACTTGTACTTTTTATTTTAGGGGTGTTTTAAAAATAACATTAATTGGTGTGTTTAATTATTTTATATTTTGGATTATGTTATAGCTTGTTTAGATTGTACATTGTGAAAATTTTATTGTGATTTTTAGTAAATGGGTTTTTAATTGGTTGTATTTAATTTGGTAGATATGTTTTTGATTAGTTGTACAATGTGAATAAATCATTGTACTTTTAAGTAACGATGTATTTTAATAAGAGTATTAACTATGTGTTAATTTAATGTCTTGGTGTATTAAAAAGTTGTACAATATGTTTCTTTGTTTGTATGTTTTAGTTTTTAAGTTTGTAATAGCTTAGTGCATTAAAAAGTTGTACACTGTGTATAGATATTTGTAATGCTGAATTTTAAAGCATTAAATGCTCAAAAATGTATTTATGCTTTATAAGATAGTAAGATATTAATATAAGAAACACATGTCATTTATTAAATAATCATTTCTATTATGGAATTATCCCGTCTATCGGACGGGTCTGAAAATCTATTGCAGTAAATAATAGTTAAAGTTTTTATAAAATAAGAGTCTTCCAGTGTTTTTGGTATTTTTTTCTTTGATAAAAGTCTATCTTTCGCATTTTCACCCAATAACTTAAATGTCTCTATTGCATTTGACTTGCTTAAAAAAAAGTTTACTTTACAATATTCATTATTAGACACTTATATAATTCTTTTGTTTTTACAGATGTTTGGGAGAGAGTTTGTGAGAGTTATTAGAGCTTGAGCTTTTATATCAAGTTACTCTATAATGAAAACTTGTAAAACGCATGAGCTTATATGAGCTTTTAAAATTCATAAATTGTTAAAAAAAAGCTACCTAAGATAAGTTTTTAAGGCTTAAGCTTTTGGTTTGGTTAGTTACATGAATACATTTAACTTTAATTATGTATGTTTATATGTTTTGTCATTTAATATCATTTTACTCCTATAAGCTCAAGCTTCGACTACTTTACCAAACCTATCCAAAAATAAAAACTTATGCTTCCACTTTAGCTCTTGTAAATTCCAACTCCTATAAGTTCAAGCTCTGGCTAACAGTTCAACTATTTTCGCCAAACATGCCTATAAGAATAGTGACATGCATCAACCTTCACAGAAAAAGGACTTCAACTTTCACATGAAGTGACTTCTTCAATGCCTTATTGCAAAAGGAATTGATTTGCGCACATGCGTATTAAATTGGTACACATCAACTTATGCATCAAGCATTAAGAAGTTTTATTGTACATTTATCCTGCTATAACTACTTGTACATTAAAAAGTGCAAATTATTTTTGCGTAAATCATCTCTCATTGCAAAACGGTGTAAAAAAGTTATTTAATCATTCTGCATGTGCTTGAATGTGATGTTAGCATAAGAGCTCTCGGCACCCGGTGTTTTCCAGCAAAACACGACCAGACGGCGCGAGGTACATACCGTGGCTTGCGTTTTCGAGTCATGGGCTGTCATGACCAACCGAAATGGTTTCGGAAAACGCAATCGGACGGCGCCACATGCACACCGTTCACTCACGTTTTCCCGTTTAAAGTTTTTTTTTTTTTTTTTTTTTTTTCAAATGTGGGGTCCGAGGTGCATGATGGCACTAATATCCGGTGTTATAGAAGGGATAGGTGTTTTTGATGTTGTAGTGAATTCTGTTGTTATGGAAAAAGGTGCTCATGTGGCTGCACTTTTCTCATAACACCAACCCAACGGCATGAAAGGTTGTACCTTATGCTCTAATACTCTAATGTCCGTCACTATTCATGATTGGTTGGCATTATGTCACATTATTATTTGCATTATTTTGTGGGGTGTTTGATAATTAATTGTTATATACCTGAAGATTCTTTGGAGATTCATCCTGTTTATTGCTACTTTTTCAGGTTTTTTAGCTATGGTACGGTTAACTTCTATCATGATAAGACTTTGTTCTTATGTCTTATTCAATCTTTAGGAGAGTCACATATACGTGATTACATTAGTTATTTCCTATATATCATATCGACCTTTTAAAGCATTGTATTTTGCTAGATTTGCGTTGCATAGGAACCTTATTACTTTTCTAAAGTGTCGAATGGGAAAATAAGGCTAATAAGACTAAATGATTTTGGACAAGAAGTATCATTTTTTTTTGTGTGTTTTCTGCAGTTTTGGTGATATCTGTAATGTCCTCTGTTGGCTTCGTTCATGTGAACGTTTACCATCATCTTTTTTATATACTTAAAGATTATTAATTTTGTTGGCTAATCGGTATTTTGTAGGATAAGTTCTTACTTCTGAATATTAACCATTAAATTTTAGGTTTTTACTGTGAACACTAATCTCGACATTGCTTCACATTCAAACTCGAAGGACCAAAGTTGTTCATCAGAAACTTAATAACCGAATAGCGGTTGGTAGTTATAGTTAGTTATTTTAGTTGTTAGTTATTTCGGTTAGAAACCGAAGGGACATGTCGTTTTGGGTTCATACCCATTCGAACCAAAACAGAACCAAGGGACACACCCCTTGTGAGCAGACACGATGGTTCACATATAACCATTCGTATAGTATAAATATGTATGTACACATAACGTTTAAAGGTTAGACCGATTAATAGTTATTCAAGTTATTTATTGCAATTTCATATCGACTCACTTTGGGACCTACATTTGGTATCAGAGCCACGCTCGTTATACACATTCAAAACCAGAAAACCTTAACGAGACCGAGTAGGAAACCAAGAAGAAAAGAAAGACGCTGGAACTTTGTTTCAGGAAGAAGAATACGCAACGTACAAACATAAAACACGTTTCCTGGATAACTAGAACGCAAGGAAAGTAGTGCACGACCGTACTTGTGTAGAAATTGCAAACAAGAAGTTACCAAACGTAGTGGTGATCTGTGTACGCAACAAAGAACAAGACAAACAAAGAAAACGTTTGTTAAAAACAACCTTTTTTGGCAACGAATATCATACAACATACCAAGAGACCCATTGTTGCAACTTTAACGCAACAAGTTGGAAGAGAACGACGTCAAGAACAAAAGAGACCCATTGTTGCAAATTTTAACGCAACAGATTGGAAGTAAAAGGAAGTTGCTTGGAAAGAAAGGTATACCGAGAGAAGTAGAAAACAATCTAGGATTGTTTGAAGGCACGCTAGCAATACAAGAACAACAACAACGAAGATAAACAATCTGATCAATTGTTTTTAAAAGATACCGTAGGTATTGTTTGTTGTGGGACATACGGTGTGGAACAAGTTTGGACAAAGAAGACGAGGTATTGTGGAATGCGTTTAGAAAACACAAGCAACAACAAAGACAACAAGGACATAAGCATCTCGCTAACCTTGTTTGAGAGACGTACTACCGTGGTAGTATTAGAAAAGAAAACAAACAACCGTTTGTTTTTTGAAAATACCGAGAAGTATTTTGGATATTTTGTGATTACAAGAACTTAGAAATCAAAGGAAATCAACAAACAACAATCCTTGTTGTTTACCGAGAACACTTTGTATTATTTGGAGGAAAGTCGAGACAAACAAGGGTCTAGGGCACGCTTTGGTTTCAAATTCGACACAAAGGAAAGAAAGGAACAACGTGGTGATAGTGTGGTTATTGAAAAACAATTCGACAACATCAAAGAAGGGTGTACGTGAATTGGTTTGGTGAACAAGGGAAAAGGAAAGACTTAGTTGGTATATTCGAGTACCGACACAAAAGGGAATACACTTGTGGTTAACACAACGAGGTCACAAAATTCAAACCTTGGATTTCATTTCATACTTATATAGTATAGATATTTACTTTATACTATTAGAAATCCATAGAACTTTATATTGATCCCGTACTATTAGGATTCCCGGATAACTATTTCTATTCCCCGTAGTATTAAGTGATACCACACTAGTTAGGAATTCTCATACGATTAGAAGGTGAAGATTATAAACACCTTTAAGATGGCCGGTGACGACACGAACAACACTAATAATGTAGTGAAACCCGTAACACCTATTGCACAATACCAATGCCCTAAACTCAAAAACACAAACTACACAGTTTGGACTATACAAATTAAGGCTATACTAGAAGCACAAGGTTTATGGGAAGCAATAGAAACTAAGGAAAACACACAAGTAGATGATAAGAAAGATAAGGCAACAATAGCCTTCCTATATTAAGCGTTGACCGAAGATGTGATTTTACAAGTAGCATGTTGTAAAACAGAAAGGGAATTATGGGAATCATTAAAAAGGAGACACGTTGGAGAAGAGAAAGTGCAACAAGCACGGTTACAATTATTGATGATTGGATTTCAGACCCTTCAGATGAAGGAAGATGACACGGTGGATGCATTTATAGCCAAACTAAACGACTACGCCACGAAGGCTAAAGAATTAGGAAAGACTTTTGATGAATCACTTTTAGTACGAAAACTATTAGATTCCACACCAGATAGGTTCATTCAGATAGTAGCATCCATAGAACAGACAAACGATCTCGACGATATTACCTTAGATGAGATCGCTAGAAAACTTAAGGCATTCGAGGAAAGGATAAAACTCCGAAAGGGAGGACAAGTAGAAAGCCAGGATAATTTACTATTTGCACAAGGCGAACACTCTAGAAATGGAAAACGATTTACCAAACATAGAGGTAGATCAAACTACTCACGAGGGAACTGGCAAAATAATAAGAATAAGGATAACTTGAATGGAGAAAACTTAACTCACAAAGATAAGTCAAATAAAGGTAGACGCGAGTGGAATATAAGGAAAGTAAAATGTTTCAATTGCGGGAAACAAGGACATATGAAGAAAGACTGCAGAAAACCATCAACAACCCAGGAACAATCAAACCTTATCTTAGAAGACGATGAACCATCACTATTAATGACTACACACGAAACTGAACACGAAGAAGTCTAGTTAAATGAAGGACAAGTACAACCCGGAAAGTATGCTACAACAGATGCTAGCATATGGTATTTAGATAATGGTGCAAGTAACCATATGACGGGAACCAAGAGTCATTTTAAAGATATTGACGAAAGCATCACTGGACGCATTCGTTTTGGAGATGGATCGTATGTGGAGATAAAGGGTAGAGGTTCAATATTATTAGGATGTAGAAACCAACAACAAAAGATAGTTTCGGATGTTTACTACATTCCAAACCTCAAGAGCAACATACTTAGTCTAGGAAAACTTACCGAGATAGGTTGTAAGATCATCATGGATGGAAACAAACTGACTTTGTATGACAAGAGCAAGAAAATGTTGATGAAAGTAGAAAGATCTAAGAATCAACTTTATAGTATAAGACTACAAATAGAAGCACCTATATGTCTCTTAGCAAACGTAGATAACCAAGCATGGTTATGGCATGCTAGATTGGGTCATCTGAACTTTGATGCGTTAGACAAGATGACAAGAAAAGGTCTAGTAGAAGGGATACCAAGAATAAATCATGTAGGCCAAATTTATGATGCATATTTATTAGGGAAACACATTAGAACACCATTTCCAAATCAAGCTAAATTCATATCAAAGAACCCATTGGACTTAGTTTATGGAGATCTCTGTGGTCCCATAAGTCCAGCCACACATTCTGGAAAGAAGCTCATCTTCTTGTTAGTAGATGACTGCACACGTTTCATGTGGGCCTACTTTCTAACATCGAAAGATCAGGCATTTAGCACATTCAAGGAATTTAGACAGAAGATTGAAATGGAGTTGAAGTTGAAATTAAAAATGCTGAGAACAGATAGAGGAGGTGAATTCACCAGATTCTGTAAGGAAAATGGTATAGCAAGACAGTTGACAGCACCATACTCACCACAACAAAATGGAGTAGTGGAGAGAAGAAATAGGAGAGTGTTATCAACTACTAGGAGTATGATGAAAGCGATGAAGTTACCCTTAACTTTTTGGGCGGAAGCAGTCAAACAAACCATTTACATACTCAACAGGGTACCTAAGAAAGCCCTAGAAGATAAAACACCATATGAAGCCCTCTACAACAGAAAACCGAATCTGGAATACCTAAGAGTATTCAGATGCACAGCTTATGCTAAGATAACGATACCTCACTTGAAGAAGTTAGATGCCAGAAGCATACCGATGATTTATTTAGGAGTAGAGGAAGGTTCAAAAGCATGTAGGTTATATGATCCGATAGGAAAGAAGAAACATGTTAGTAGGGACGTAAATTTTATGGAAACAAAACCGTGGGATTGGGATAAAAGTGGAGAGGGTACAAATACAAGTACACAAAACACATTTTGGGCTAGTTTTGTGGTAGACGAAGTTGACAATGAAAATCCTATACCATTCAACGTAGAAAACAATGATAACACGTATCCAATACCGTATCAAATACAAGATCCAGACTCACCAATCACACCACCAACATACAATTACGACCCTAACTCTGAAGATGAAGAGGAAGCCACTTATAGCTCATCAGGAAGCTCAGATCAAAGATATGATCATAGACCAATATGAGGTTTAAAAGATATAACGGCAATTTATCAAAATGCACTTGAAGTAGAAGCACCAAGCTTATTTTTCACAGAAGAAGAACCTCGTAATTATAAGGAAGCATCAACCGATAAGAAATGGATTGAGGCCATGGAGATTGAATTAGATTCAATCAACAAGAACAACACATGGACTCTTACTACATTGCCAACGAATCAGAAGGCAATAGGACTCAAATGGGTTTATAAGACCAAAAGAGATGCTAAAGGAAATATCATTAAGTACAAGGCAAGATTAGTAGCAAAAGGTTATGTACAAGAACAAGGAATAGACTTCGATGAAGTGTTTGCACCAGTTGCTAGGATAGAGACAGTTCGTCTGATATTAGCACTAGCAGCATATCATGGTTGGCAAGTACACCATTTAGATGTAAAATCAGCATTTTTACATGGAGAATTAAAGGAAGAAGTCTATGTTACACAACCTGAAGGTTTCATTCAAAAAGGAAACTCAAGAAAAGTATACAAGCTAACTAAAGCTTTGTATGGCTTAAGACAAGCACCGAGAGCTTGGAACGTGAAGCTTGATCAAACCTTGAAGTCATTGGACTTTAAGAAATGTAATCTCGAACAAGCAGTTTATACGAAGAGAAGCAAGACCTCTACACTTATAGTTGGAGTAGATGTAGATGATTTAATAATCACGGGCACTCCAAAGAAAGAAATAGACTTGTTCAAATCCCAGATGAAAGACAAATTCGAAATGAGCGACTTAGGGTTGCTAGCTTATTACCTTGGGATAGAAGTTACACAGACAGGAGGAGAGATTACAATCAAGCAAACTGGATACATTAATAAGATCTTGAAAGATACAAGTATGACGGATAGTAATGATACGAAGATACCAATGGATCCCGGCACTAAGTTGGTCAAGGCGGAAGATGAAAACTCGGTTGGCAACTTACTATCGTAGCTTAATTGGAAGTCTCAGATACTTACTACATACAAGACCAGATCTTAGTTACTCAGTCGGACTACTTAGCAGATTTATGCAAGACCCGAAGGATCATCACCTGAAGGCAGTGAAACAAGTAATCCGATACATCAAAGGAACAAAGGAGCATGGTATAATATACAAGAAAGAAGGCGACTGCAAGATTACAGGTTACAGTGACAGTAGTTATGGAATCAACACCGATCAAGGAAAAGGAACTACTAGAATCGTATTTTACTTTGGAGAGTCACCTATTACTTGGTGTACTCAGAAGCAACCTACAGTGGCACTATCATCATGTGAATCAGAATTCATGGCAGCTACTGGAGCAGCATGTCAAGCTTTGTGGTTAAAACGACTACTTGGTGAATTAACTGGATGGCAAGAAAAGAGGATAACGCTTAAAGTTGACAATATATCAGCTATATCAGTATTTCATGGAAGGAGCAAGCACATCGACATTCGCTATCATTTCATTCGTGAATGTGTAGAGAATGATCATATCAATGTGGAACACGTTAGTGGAGAACTACAAAGAGCAGATATCTTAACGAAGGCCTTACCAAGACTGAAGTTCGTGACTATGCGACAAATGCTCGGAGTTCAAGACTTAGGACGAAGCAACAATCAAGATTAAGGAGGAGAATGTGAACACTAATCTCGACATTGCTTCACATTCAAACTCGAAGGACCAAAGTTGTTTGTCAGAAACTTAATAACCGAATAGCGGTTGGTAGTTATAGTTAGTTATTTTAGTTGTTAGTTATTTCGGTTAGAAACCGAAGGGACATGTCGTTTTGGGTTCATACCCATTCGAACCAAAACAGAACCAAGGGACACACCCCTTGTGAACAGACACGATGGTTCACATATAACCATTCGTATAGTATAAATATGTATGTACACATAACGTTTAAAGGTTAGACCGATTAATAGTTATTCAAGTTATTTATTGCAATTTCATATCGACTCACTTTGGGACCAACATTTACTGTGACTTGTAAAAACAGTCAACCTTATGAATTGCAGTTTCTATCACCAATACTAACATATTTATTTAAGTATCATGATAATGCCAAGACCCTTTACTCTTTTTGGTAATTTGGTTTCAGGGTTATCACGATTTTCGGTTCTTGGTCAGTTTTGCAACAGAGGGAGTCAGTTCCGATTTAAAGATGTATGCATTGGACAGCAAAGGTGGAGCGATAGCATGCATGCTGCTAGCGCTCGTTTTTCTAGGAACATGGCCCGCCATTTTAACATTGTTAGAAAGACGTGGCCGGCTTCCTCAACATACATATGTTGATTACACAATTACCAATCTTCTGGCTGCTGTCCTAATTGCTTTTACACTAGGGGAATTTGGACATACCAGTGATGATACGCCTAACTTCCTAGTCCAGCTGTCACAGAATAATTGGCCAAGCGTTCTGTTTGCAATGTCGGGCGGAGTGGTTTTAAGCCTCGGTAATCTTTCAACGCAATATGCATGGGAATTTGTCGGTTTATCAGTAACCTCGGTGATCTGCTCAAGTATTACCGTTGTTATAGGTATCATCAAAGTCACCATCATCAGTCTCCAAATAAACATGGATATAAATAACTATTTTGAAACATATATAGGTACAACTTTGAACTACTTTTTAGACAGCAAAATCAACAGGGCTGAGATACTCTTCCCAGGTGTTACGTGTTTCTTGATTGCCGTTTGTTTTGGTTCCTTGTTGCATATATCAAACGCCAAATATAATCAAGAAAAGCTTGATAGATTAGAAGATCCTCACACAGGTGGAAAAGGGTACATCTTCTTTCTTTGGATATGATTCTTTACCAATAGTTTTGGAACTCCTGTGACATGATTATATGATACTCAACAGATTTATCAGTAACGCATCAAACATGGTTTCAAGTAAGAACTCTTTAACTCCATCTGGCCGATGAACTTTTTGCTGTTGCTCGTGGTAACTAGTTCAATTTTTTTTTTTTTCTGGTATCAGGAAATGATATGGAGTATGGAAACAATAATGTTGATAAAGCAAATGCAGGAACTGCAAATTTTCTTGTTGAGCTCGAGAGCCGAAGAGCAATCAAGGTTATGTGATATAGTATGATTTATCAGTTACTATTTTGTTTTAATGCTGAACTTTAGCATATTTGTCAGGATTTCAGGTGTTTGGGAAAAGCACTTTGACGGGTTTGGCCATATGCTTATTCGTCGGACTTTGTTTTTCGGTCTTCACACCAGTTTTTAATGTTGCAACCAATGACCAATGGCATACATTGGAGGATGGAGTCCCACATTTAAGTGTATATTCAGCTTTTTTCTACTTTTCTTGCTCATGTTTTGTGATAGCCATAATCTTGAACATTATGCTCCTTTACCGCCCAATGTTCAACTTGCCTCGATCTTCGATTAATGCATATTTGAATGACTGGGATGGTAGAGGTTGGGCACTTCTGGCTGGTTTTTTGTGTAGTTTTGGGAATGGTCTCCAGTTTATGGGAGGACAAGCTGCTGGTTATGCGGCAGCTGACGCAGTTCAGGTTAGGTTATAATAGGTATAAGCTTATGTTTCTTCAAATGCATCGTTGTAAATCACAGCGAACCGTGTTTTGTCTAGACAATGTGTTTATAATAGCTATGTTATTCCTAATGGGCAAATAAAAAAAAAAAAAAAAAGTTTTAAGGAAATGGGTCGAACATGTTAAAAGTCGCAACAAAAAATGTATTTATAAGGCGTGAACACTCATACATCATTTTATCAAGAGACGTGTTCAAAAAATAAAAATCGAGAAATATTAGTTTATAATTTAGATTAGAGGTGGCAATCGAGTCGTGTTCGGATTGACCTATTCGGGTTCGCGGGTTGGCGTGTTATTATAACCTCTACCCAAACACGACCCATTTATTAATCGTGTCAAGAAACTCAACCCTAACCCACACCTGCATAACAAGTGTAACCTATTTGTGACACGTTTAACCTGTTTAAGTAAATAGGTCAAGCTGGGAATAAGGTTAGTGGTTTGTCAATTAAACTAGTTTAAATGCAAAATGATGTAAAAATCTAAAAAAAGGATAAATATAACGTACAAATAACTATGCGACAATTATAATGATATCTGAATATAATCGTAATTCACTCATATATTAAATACATAATAAAATACATTTACATCCAACATAAAATCCAAGTTACATACTTTAATTTTAGTGGCTTTATATACTTAAACGGGTTCACGGGTTGACCTGTTTAATACTTACTCAAACCAAACACAACCCGTTTATTAAACGGGTCAGACGGGTTGACCTGTTTTTTACCCAAACTCGTTTATCCTCAACCCAAACCTGTTTAATTTCGTGTCAAGTTCATATCGTTTATCGTGTCGTGTCGAAAATTGTCCCCTAATTTAGATAGTATAAATTTTTTTATATGCCACATTATGGGGGTGTTCAGGTTTAGCTATTTTAAACTGCTCAAAACTAAGCAGGTACTAACCTGGTTATTTAAAAGTGCTTATTCACTTCAAAATAAGCAGATTAGCAGTTTTTCTCTAACACTAAAAAAAAGCTTAGTTGCTTTAATATGGATATGATGTAAGCAATCCCAAACACCCTACAGCTATATTTATAAATAAGCTTAATGAATTTTCTATGTAAGAAGTGCTTCTAGTCAACCCAATATGCTGATTTTGAGTGGAGGTCGGATGCAATACTCTGTAGTACTCTACAACCAACCAAATGAAATTTATACAAGTATCATTATCGTGTCTATACTTACCTGATGACTGATGAGGTTGTTGTGAATTCATTTCAGGCACTTCCACTTGTGAGTACCTTTTGGGGTGTGCTCCTTTTTGGTGAATACCGCAAATCCTCCAAGAGAACATATGCACTTCTCGCCGGCATGTTATCCATGTTTATTGTGGCGGTTGGAGTTCTAATAGCATCAGCTGGCCACCGGAAGAATTAAATACATTTCCTCAAACGATCAAAAAGAAGATTTGTTAGACCAGGCAATGACTGCAAATGAACATTGTATAGGAAACAGGCACCTAAAGTTACGAAGCATAAAAATTTGCTGGTCTGAATGTCTGATATCAAAATTGAAACTTCTACATTAGGAATAAGTTAAAGATTTATTACTTATATTCAGTACATCTGGTTGTTGATATCATGCAATTTCTTTCTTATCTTTCTTCAATAATGGTATGCATATATTTCGTGTTTCTTGGTTTGGTTATATGCATTTTCATGTGAACTAAATGCGAGAAATTACTCTCATGGAAAATCTAAGTGCTAGAAAAAGCACATATGGAGTTTATCCTTTAAAATTTGGGAATTTAGTGATTATTACATCTAGTTATCAAAAGACATGAGCCAAGTAGGCATGCTTTCCATGTTTGTTGTGGCTATTGGACTTCTTATGGCGTCATCTGGACATCGAAAAATTAGTGACATTACCTTGTGATGATCAAAAGGCAAAAATGCTACATTACATGTTCACTGTCGCTGTATAATCAAAATTGTACATTAAAAAATATACATAAAGTTGCAAATCCACGGAGATCAAAACCGAAAGCTGTGCGATAATGGATTCAGACAAGACTAAAGATAAATGCAAAATTGTATAAAAAATGTTATATAGTAATTGGGCCATGGTTTGCATGTAACTGGTAAATCATGTATCTATATTTGTTCTGATATCAAATTAGATGTAAACAAACTCTCATATAACTATCCAAGAATCATAAGTAGATACCAACGTCTATCTAATCATTAAACTGTATCCAGAACCTAAATTCATCGATCATCATCCTATTTTCATTATCCAGAGTGGGCAACTGTTTGATTTGTCTGTCCAGATAGGTGAAATCTTCTAGTTCATTTTTTTGCATGGAGCCTCGCGGCTCCAGTTTGCCCTCCAGATGATTGATGATGACAAAAGACACTCTGTTTTCCAGCCCGACGATTGGAGCTGCCAATTGCATAAAAGAGTACATATATCCGGTGTTGGTGGTTATGAGCCCTGCAGGGTAAGATAATCAGTAGCAATGCAAGACCAAATCAGGTTACCGGACATCACTTGGAATCGTGTGATCACTTTCCAAAGTAAACTATTCGACCCTATGCCTGGGTTACACGAGTATCTACTTGGGATAAGACCAAATGTTTGTTATTGAATTAGGCACAAATCAATAACCCTTGCGCATATAAGTGTTTTAGTTTTCTGTTTGTTTCTCCTGGTTTTTCTCTATATTCATGCTGATGATGTCGATCTCTATATATAGTAACACTCAACCATAGTCAATGGACTTTTTGAGTGATTAACGGCCAATTAATCACCCATAATAAGCCTCCATTATCATAGGAATAGTGGTTACATGACCAATTAAACGTGGTCATAAAGCAGTCATAACAGCCACTTGAATGGGTCAAAGTTGTTACAAGTTAATCAATGCAACACTACCAGTAGGAACCAATACACTAGCAGCAGGAACCAATACACTAGCAGTAGGAACCATCAGTCACTACACTAGCAATAGTAACCAACACTACCATTAGGAACCAATACACTAGCAGCATGAACCATCATTCACTACACTAGCAGTAGTAACCAACACTAGCAGTACTAACCACTATTGAGTCAAGGTGTTCAGGGACCTCATGGGTGTACACTCCGTACCTCCTAACCCAAAACCGGGTGTGAACTAATCCCATAAGTGCACTAAATTTTCCAACAATCCTCCCCAAATTTAGTTCATTTCCTTTGCATGAAAATCAAACATCAAACAAAACATGTGCATAAACGAAAATATCCTGAGGATTGAATTTCCATCTTAGTACATTACACGTTCAAATATTCGAGAATCAGGGTGTTCTAAGAATTGAATCCTTCAACCCATTTGAATACCTGAAGATAAAATACACACAAGTTTTCAAACACTTAAACGCTCCTGACACTTTACAAGCCATGTGTCCATATCCAAATTCATAAATGTTGCAAGAGCTAAAAGTCCAAAAGCTCCCTGAAGCGGCAAAACTTCAACATTCACATAGGTGGTTCCTCTTTATTCATGCTCCTGCCAAGCACTTTTTCAAAGAAAATTAACCATTAAAAAGTAAAGACTTCATCCTCCTTTCCAGCAGGTTCTGAGCACAACCTTAGGATGTAATATAAAACATGTGCTTCAGTCCACTGAATGTTCAGCTTTCCACATTGAACTCAGCTCCCAAGTTTCCTCAGGAGGGAGTTGGGTGTCTTAGCATTCAGTGACTAAGTTGGACTTAAACTCATCCCTTTAGCAGACTTTAAAACCAATTCTCTAGCCAATCCCTTCGTCAAGTGATCAGCTAAATTTTGTTGAGATCTAACAAACTCTATAGATACCACCCCATTGATGATAAGCTCACGAATCATGCTATGTCTGACACCTAAGTGTCTAGACTTCCCATTGTACATCTGGCTATAAGCCTTTTCCAATGTAGCTGCACTATCACAACGGATAGAAATAGGTTCTATAGGTTTAGGCCACAATGGAATCTCAAGAAGCAAGTTTCTCATCCATTCAGCTTCTTTACCAGCAGCTGCTAAGGCCACAAATTCAGATTCCATTGTTGAACTGGTGATGCAAGTTTGCTTCTTGGATGCCCAAGAAATTGCACCTCCACCAAGTAGGAATACCCAACCACTGGTAGATGAATTGTCTTCAGTGTTACTGATCTAACTTGCATCAGTGTATCCTTCTAATACTGAAGGATAACCAGTATATCAGAGACTATAATCCATAGTTCTCTTCAGATACTTCAGTACCCTCTGAACTGCTTGCCAGTTATGAGCACTAGGATTACTAGTATTCCTGCTCAATTTACCCACTTCAAATGCAATATCAGGTCTTGTACAAGTCATGGCATACATCACGCAGCCAATTACCCTAGAATACTCAAGTTGAGATACAACCTTGCCTCTATTAGGCATCAACTTCTCACAAGTGTCCATAGGTGTACTCACTGGAGTACAATCAACGTAATTGAATTTCCTCAACACCATCTCAATATAACGAGACTGAGAGATATAAATTCTTTTACTTTCATGTTTAATCCTTATGCCAAGGATAACATCAGCCTCCCCCATGTCCTTCATGGAGAACCTTGATGACAAAAATTCCTTTGTCAAGTTAACCTGATCAGCATGTCATCAACATATAGGCAAATGATGACTCCTTTACCAGATTCATCAAATTTGCTGCATACACATTTGTCAGACTGATTAAGTAAATAACCATTAGACAAAACCACTTCATCAAAATTTTGATGCCAGTGCTTAGGTGCCTTCTTTAGTCCATAAAGAGACTTAATCAGTTTACACACCTTGTTTTCATTGCCAGGCATGATGAAGCCTTGAGGTTGGTTCATGTAAACCTCCTCATCCAGTTCACCATTCAAGAAAGTGTTTTCACATCCATCCGATGAATAATCATTGTGAATTGATGCTAAAGCAATCGCAGCCTTGGAATGATCACAGCCATTGTAAGGGCAGTATCAAAATAGTCTATTCCTGACTTTTGTTTAAAGCCTTGAATGACTATTTTAGCCTTGAACTTTTCAATAGTTCCATCTACCTTCATTTTCCTTTTGAAAATCCATTTGCAACCCAAAGGTTTGCAACCAGGTGGTAGATTAAACAACACGCAAGTGTTGTTGCCCATGATGGAGTCTATCTCATCATTGATTGCTTCTTTCCGTAGCAATATCGCTGGACTTCATTGCTTTTTCAAATGTCTTGGGATCATCCTCAACAATGAAGCAATAAGAGTATTGGTCGAGACCTCATCCTTGTTCCTTCAATTAAATATAATTAAAATTGAGTCCAAATGACTTGGATTCCGATCCTTTTGCTCTTTCTCGAGCATAGGTTCAAAGTTGTTGAACCACAACTCATCGGGACCACCGATGATTCTTCATCGAGGACCTTCGATACACCAATGTCATGAGTTCCATTTGGAATCATCGACTTGTTTAGGGACTGATGAAAATATATTTTCATCAAATTTTGCATCCCTTGATTCAATTATGGAGTTAATTGAAACAGATTCATTAGGTTCAATAACATAGAACCTAAAAGCCTTGGAATGCTCAACATATCCAACAAAGATGCAATCAATGCCTCTTTCACCCAAAGTTTTCGCTTGGATCGTGGAGAGTCTTACAACGCCCTACAACCCCAAACCTCGAGATAGTTCAGGTTGGGTTTCCTTTTAGTCCAGAGTTCATATGGGGTCACCTTGTTCCTTTTATTAGGAACCTATTTATAAAAGAAGTCTAACATAGCTTCAACCTAAAACCCTTGAGTCACCTAATATGACAACATGGAGTTAACCATTTCTTTCAAGCATCTCTTTTTCCTTTTAGATACCATTTTGTTGTGAGTATGGGAGTATGCTTTTATGGATTATACCAACTGACTGAAAATATCGAAGTATCCATGTACTTACCTTCTATCATCTTTAATCTTTGATCAAAGACCCAAGTTGTAATTCAACTTCGCTTTTAAATATTGAATTTATCTAATTCTTCATCCTTAGTATGTAATAGATAGACATAACAAAACCTAGAAGCATCATCAATAAATGTCACAAAGTACTTTTATTCCCCAAGGAGAGTGTCAAGTCACACAAACACTATGAATCACTCTAAGAGCTTAGTTTCACGTTTAACACCCTGAAAAGGTTTCTTAGTTATTTTGGTCAACATGCAAGTCTTACACTTTTCAAACATTCATGTAAAATGCAGGGATTAACCCATCCTTAGACATATCTTGCATCCTTTTATAGTGTACATGGCCAAGCCTAGCATGCCATAGGGTAGAGTCAGTGAGGTCATAGGTGGTCACAAAAGTTGAATTAACACAATCATTTATGATGTTCAACCAACATTTGATTACACAAATATCCAAAACCAATAAACACACCATTCTTAGACAAAACAAATTTATCAGATTCAATAACTTGTTTAAAACCATGATTATTCAAAACACTACTTGAAACCAAGTTTTTCCTTATATCGGGAACATGAATAACATTAACAAAGTTAAAATCTTTCGAACTAAACTTAAGATCTACACACTACGCCCATGCACCAAGGTCGTTGACTCATTTCCCATGAAGAATAGAACCATTATTCATTGACTCATAAGTCTTGAACCGCCTATCTTTGCACACATGAACAAGAGCTCTAGTCAACCCACCATGCAACATCATCATCCCGCACATAGTTAGATTCGTGATACATATGTAACATAATAAACCAAGAGATTCATTAAACATATTTCGACCTTTTGGGACTTGGTGAACCACTAATCCCGATCCACTAGTGCGCCCGATCCATTGGTTTTACCACCAACCTTAACACCTTTGCAATTCTTTTTAATGTGACCGATGCTTCCAACAAGTAGGTGTTGCCTTCTTGTTAGGTCACTTGTGTTATCATGATGTTTACGTTTGCCCTTATTGTCATTGTACTCGTGGAGTTGTTATGCTCCACCATATTGACAAGATGGACCAAGAGCATTGCTACCGGCTTGTCATTATCCCACGCATCCGAGGGATTCCTCATCGCGATGACTGCCCAACTCAACAAGATTTAACCTTCTTATGTTTCAAGGTATCCTTGAAATCTTTCCAAGAAGGGGGAAATTTATCAATGACACAAGAGACTGAAATAGCCTCATCCATGTGCATTTTGTGTTGTGTAAACCCAAGTATACCAAGAAGTTTATTGTATTGTTCCATAACTGGTCTTGAATCAATCATTTTATAATTTGTGAAATTACTTACAAGGCTTACTTGATGCATCCTCACCATATATTTGCTTCCAAGGAATCCCATAGTTCTTTGGAAGATTCAAATTGATAAATATCAAAGAGAGAATCGACATACCATTGAGGATTAAACCCTGCAAATGTAATCATCAATATCCCATTTGCTCCTCTTCCCGATCTCGTCCACGAGCATCATCCCCAACATCGGAATAGGTGTAGTGTAACATAGACCACACTCATGCTTCGAAAGTGCATCTTCTTTTGCCATCTTGAAGTCCACCCTTCAAACTTGTCAAGCTTGCCAAATTTGAAGCCATGTGTTTCATGCAAAGCGACCATTGATTATCACAAAATAGTTTACTTTGATTGTTGGTGGTTATGAGCCCATCGAGGTAAGATAATCAAGAGCAATGCAAGACCAAATCGTTACGGATATCACTTGGAATCGTGTGATCACTTTCCAAAGTAAACTATTCGACCCTAGGCACAGGTTACACGAATATCGACTTGGGATAAGACCAAATGTTTGTTATTGAATTAGGCACAAATCAATAACCCTTGCATATAAGTGTTTTATCGTTTTCTGTTTGTTTCTCCTGGTTTTTCTCTATATTCATGTTGATGATGTCGATCTCTATATATAGTAGAGAACACTCAACCCTAGTCAATGGACTTTATGAGTGATTAACGGCCAATTAATCACCCATAATAAGCCTCTATCATCATAGGAATAGTGGTTACATGACCAATTAAACGTGGTCATAAAGCAGTCATAACACCACTTGAATGGGTCAAAGCTGTTACAAGTTAATCACACGCAACACTACCAAGTAGAAACCAATACACTAGCAGCAAGAGCCAATACACTAGCGGTAGGAACCATCATTACACTAGCAGTAGTAACCAACACTACAAGTAGGAACCAATACACTAGCAGCAGGAACCATCAGTCACTACACTAGCAGTAGTAACCAACACTAGCAATACTAACCACTATTGAGTCAGGGTGTTCAGGGACCTCATGGGTGTACACTCCGTACCTCCTAACCCAAAACCAGGTGTGAACTAATCACATAAGTGCACTAAATTTTCCAACATCCAGGTTACTTTGTATGACAGAAATCATCTTGGACTTATATCTTTGAAATTCAAATTTATAAAATAGTTGAATTATATATGATGAAATGTACCTTCAAAAGAAAGGAGTCATAGTGTTTGTCCATCCATATTTGGCTATATGTGTGTAATGATGTAGGCTTACTGTAGAAAAGATTTGCCATGACAAGAGCATGAATGAACCCCCGCATTACATCTCCAGTAGTTGAATCTTTATGCATAACAATGCCGACAATTCCTTTCTTCTCAAGTAACAAGTATTTTGCTGAAAGCCAAAACAACAGTGATTAATACAAGTATTCTCTGTTGACAAGAACGTAACGATAGGAAATTAGTAAACCTCAAGTCCTCAACCTTTCTCGTATCGAGATCCAGTAGAACTTAATAACTCCATCCTGTTCGTAGAAAAGTAAGAAAAAAATTATTTTTCTCGATAAAGGATGATGAGCTATAATGTTAAGTTGTATTTGATCCAATCAATAAAACCCAATACATAATCTTTATAACATTGATCTAAATAAAATAAATCTAGTCTTAGGATATCAAAACGTTCAGAAGCGGCAAGGTCTATATTGAAAGAACGAATGACAAAATAAAATAAAAATAAATCTTACGTTTCTAGGCTGTTTAGTGTGAAAAACCTTACACCTAACCGTACATGTGTATACAAAAATTTGCTATTCTTTGAGCCCCAAGATCTCTAACACCCCCAAAATCACATTGTGACAGCGGAAGACTATTTGGGGTATTACTTAGAGGATCATAGTCATAAGTTATAGAAAACGACTCTAAAGAGACGTTTTTAATAAAAGATTGTTACCATTTCATAAAACTCAATGTTTTGGAACACAAGAGAAAATACCACAAGTTTTGAAGTTACATAAAAGATAGTTCAAATGTTTACGAAATGATAACTTTATTTAAAAACAACACCACTTCCAGCGTCCCATGACGTCCACTCCACACTTCATGATATCCTAATTAGTACCTGAGATGAACATGCTTAAAAGGTCAACAAAAAGTTGAGTGATATTCATAGGTTTAATAAATAGTTGAACACAAGTAAGAGATGATAATTGCTTCGAATACAATTACTATGGAAAACAGAGATTATTATTATGCACTAAGCTCATGACACCAAACTAACTGCATACACCTAATTACTGGTGTAAGTAATAATATTGCTCTCAGATGGAATTGCCAATTCCATAGTTAACCAAAAATAGTGCGCTACGGTTATTTCCAATAACCGAGTCGGGGTCGTTAATTCCATAGTACTATCTATCACAATATTCGAGTTCACTTGCAAGTGATTAATGGTTCATGATGTAAGGGACTTATGGCAGGCAACTTAGGCTATAATAATAATGATCAGGCAAGCATACATTTCAAGAAAAGACTTGTGTTCTACTTTATAGCATGCATCTCCCTCGCGGGGTTTGAAAAGAAATAATTAAAGGCGAGGTTATGAACTCACCTTAGCAAAGTAGTATCCGAGTAGTGAAAGAGTCAAGTAAAAGATGCACCAAGTACCGTCACGCGAACTATAATTAATGTAACAATGCTTTAATTACTATCTTTATATTTCGACTCGATAATATTTATATACACCAAAAGTTTAAGTTATTTATGTTGTGTGTCGTTTATTATTGAACATTGGCTAGCTTTGGCTCATGGAAGTGCTTAGGTGTACATGTTTAAAATAAAAGTATTAAAACGAATGAGTCTTGGGTTCGACGCAACTGAAAGATGATGTACAGAAAATATCGCATATAAATAGTAAACGTATTTAAGTTATAAAGACGTCGCTTAAAATAGGTATATATATATATATATATATATATATATATATATATATATATATATATATATATATATATATATATATATATATATATATAAGGGAAGTAATAGATTTATTATAATGGTAAAAATAAAATAAATTCCGTTTTATATGTTATAATGGTCTTTTAGAAAAATGGGTATGACTCGTTTATATATCATAACATATGGTTTTTGCGAAATATATCATTGAAAATTACCTTTGTTTATTTAAGTATATATATATATATATATATATATATATACATACATACATATATATATATATATATATATATATAGTATCAAAATTATTTGTTTCATATATACTAGTTGTTGTAGTTTAGTTTATAAAAGCCGCCTTTTCAAATATTTATTATTTACCCAAAAATATGATTATGCTTATATAGAAACGTTATTTCTATAGATTATAGAATTTTAGCTTTAAAATCTATCTAGGTTCTTAATACATATTTAACAAGTTCGGTTTTTGTTTGATGGCTCGAGGTAGACGCGAGTAGTGGTAGCGAGGAGGGGGAAAGGGAATGGTTTGGGCTCGATGTAAGCTAGTTGGGCTGTGGTCTTACAAAAATTTTATCAAGCTAACTTGGATGACATGGGCTTCGTGGCCCAGATGTCAAAACCAAACGCACCTTTCTGGAAAACAAAATGGTAGGATCCAACCTTTGTATTCATAAAAGAGAGACACTAAAAGCATGGTTTTTGATAGACAAAAAGAGCAGGTTCTTTTGGGTAACCATTTGTCACTCGAAGATCTTCTAAGGGAATTCCGGGTAGCTCAAGTCATACGCACGAGAATGACAATACTCGAGTAGTGTTTGACACTTACACAAAAGCAATAAACATGTCACAAGGTTCGACACATACTGAAAACACGAGGCCTAGACTTAACGACTATACGACGTTATTTGGTTAATGAGGTAAGCAGTCTTTCGAGAGGCGCTTTTGTGATGACAACGACAAGGGGAAACAAACTACCATTCCGACAACAAAACTCAAACATGGCACATATACTCATCAAAGATCTTTAACCCATCAACTATTTTACTTATTAACACCATTTTTATGTTCCAAATATGCACTTGGCGACAATCTTAAGCAAAGACCCAAAAGTCACAAGCTGGGAATACCCGCTGTGGGTTTACCAAAGAAGAGAAATATGGAACTTGACACGTGAGGATATCAACAAAACGGAAAAGAAGACACAATAACAGAGCTCTACTCGTGGTCACACAAAGATTCGAATCCGAGACCTATTGGATGAGCCAAGACTAAGCCGAAACATTTCAATACATTCAACTTAAGATTTTTGCCACAACATGAGTACTTATTTCTTTTACAAATCTCATATGACCATAACCCATTACTTTAAACGAATGCTTATGACTTTAGACCACAACATGAATCAAAAGCAGAAACTGGTTTTTCCAATCTCATGTACAAGTCGATTAATCATGAAACAAGTAAATCAATTTCCCAATATTTTTATGGGTCGACCATGGTTCCACCACTTTTGACCCGAAACAAGTTCAAACCAAAACTAATAATAACACATGAATCAAAATCAATAATACAAAAGAATTAACATTAAAACTAAGATGAGGAAAACATGGAAACCTTATGATCCCGGACAAAGACCTTTTGGGGATTCACAAACCTTTACCCAAGACTCCAATCGAGCACTTCAACTTCAATCCGATCCTTTGGTGATGAAAGGAATGAGAGTGTGTGAATACCTGTCCTTCGTGGCCCTTATATATAAGTGTAGATGGGGAAGCTTTGACCTATCTTTCAAAAATGGGGTATGAGTCTTATTTGAGCAATAACACCTGTGCTCACGTGGCTCTCTCGATGATGTCTTCTTCCGTGGTCCAAAGAGGACAAAGGGTCCTTAGTTTTTTTCGATTTGCTTCCATGGAAAAGCCAAAGAGGTATTCAATCTTGGATTAAAGTTAACCGATGTTTGGGAAAAGAGTTTGGAGGGTTTTCTATTAATGGAGAGGGTGAGCCGCTGGCAGAGAGTCAGAGAGGGAGGCGATATGGAGGAAGGGATAGCAATAGAAGGTAAGCCTGGGAAGACGAAAAAGAAATGATAATAAGAAGGGGCTGGGTTTAGCAGTGGGGATAAGGGTAAAGTTTTCTTTTGTTTTATTTTATTTTAATTTGTTAATATATATTGTGAGTTATTTATTTTTGTGTATAGATTTGGTACTCAATGTATTTCAGGACTCAGCCAAGTGTTTAGTTAGTAACAAAGATTATCTGCTTAATGTGAAAATTATTATAACTTTATACGGACACGGACGTTTTAAATAAACATGTCACGATGACGAAATTTTGATTTTTATTAGTTCGTTTTTATTTTTCGTTTTCTTTATTAAACCGTATGCTGCGCGACTCGAAGACAAGAAAGTTTTCTTGGGAGACTGATTTAGTAATCAGTAAATATTAGGCATAATTAAATAAGACTACTCGGATAGGCATGAATTTTTATGCAAGAAATGATGAAATGTACATGCTAAATGCTCAACTTAGTTCGAATAAATTTTGATAAACAATCTAGTTCATAAATATGAAGATTTAAAATAGTGAGATTTTTCAGGTGGCTACAAGATCTGATCCAAAACGGTAAGACATGCTCCGAGACTATATTTCTTTTGGAAAGAGAACTGCACAGTTCAGACAGATGAATTAAGTTATCATGCACCTTGATCAGGATTACTAACTAGTAACATTCCTTAATACACAAAGTAGCATCTCAAGTTAGCACACTTTCTGACCACAAAACCATAATGATATTCTTTTCAGTTATCTTTTTCAAATCTTTAAATGATAATAGATGTATTAAACTTTATCTCGCAACAACAGAACATATCCCATTCCTCACCTTGACCCGTCTCCATAAAATGCCGCAAAAGGATTGAGCCTCTTTCACAGTTTAACGTAGTCAGATTAAGGCACCTAACAGCTTTGTAATTAGCTAGAAACCACCAGCACGTGAAATACAAAGAGATGATGAAATTAGTTTCAGTTTAAGATTTATATTGACCTTCAGGTCATAAGCAGATAGAAATAGAACATAGAAGCATAACTAACCATACATGTAGAACATGGTGAGAGACACAAAAGAGAACCATATGATTTTTAGATAATGGTCATGGTTTCACAGTCAAACAGGTTGGGTTATTTTGGCATGTTTATGCCTTCTAATTCTATTCATACTTGTAACTCTCTTATGTTGACTTGCAATAGTCAAACAGTTTATTTGGATGCATTATTGGTTTCACAGGTTATTTGGATGCATTTTTGGTTTTACGTATGCAAATTGTTGGTCTAAAAAGTGTCATCCAATATCAGTTCTGTTGACTAACATAAGCCAAAATTGGTTATACAGGTTTGCTTAACAGCTGAGTTTAATAGTCAAACATGGACAATTGTAATCAGTTGTGGTTTCACGGGCTTGATAAAATGCTTGCTTCACTTTGTGACACATTGTAGATACACATTTAACACAATTTTATCACTATTTGGGTATACAATCTTAGTCAAACATAACAACCAAATTTTTCTTTGACTTTCTTAGTCAGCCGAGCTCAAAATTACCCATTATAGAGACATTGTCATTTGACCAATACAACAACTAAATGATCAACAAGAACTACAAAAGCATGACTAAAATCATCTATACTACATATAATGCACGAAGGAACCTCACTCTTAATTTTAAGACGTACAAGATAAGAAGCATAATGCACACCACTTTAATGCACATTCTCACTCTTAATTTTCAGACTTACAAGACATGAAGCATAATGTACACCACTTTAATGCACATATTAAAAAGACAAAACACCACTTTAATGCTATTAATGTAGTCAAGATATTTAATGTAGTCAATTAATTAACTGTTGAATAAATACAATTAATGCAATTATTAAAACACCCTTTTACATAAAAAATACAAATTATCAAGCATATTATACAACCAACTTAAACACAATTCCTGCATTAAATGTCACTAATATAAATAATAAAGCACATCCCGAACGAGCAAGAACGGACCAAAATGAGGACGAATCCGACACGGCCAAACGGGCACGAAATGACGCCGACGGCAAACTAAATACAATAGCAAACGGGCTCATGTTTTTAAAAAGAGCCAAAAAGACGAAATAAATTCCTTAGTTAAGAAGTTAAAATGCGTCACATGAAACTCTTGATATCAATAAATTTATTGTCAAAAAGAGAATAATAAACTAAAAAAAATTATTTGAGGTCACAATGCAACGCCAAGCAAGTCATGGTCTCTATTAACATTAAAGAGGTCGTTACAAAACAAGGATTAACTAAATCCCAAATAAACATACAAAAAAGAACGACCTGAGCTACCACAAACACACCCAACAAGACCCACATCTCCTAACCATACTAGACATACTTATACAACACAGATAATGGTATATCCAGATAATAGGTAGGAGCATAAACTGAAAAGCTACAAAGATAGTTATTAAATTGAGCTTATTGACCAATCGCTCCCTTAACATCACAACATACTCCTCCAGATCATCTTCGAGCTTAATCCTGGCCCTCAAAAGGCCGGAATTACATCCAGAGCTCTGTGGCACATCGAGGGATCCACCCACCCGATAAAACCATAGATCATACGGACAACTCACACGAGTCACATTTAGTGTAAATAACACAATGGAATTCTGATATAAGGAGTCTCACCAGAGTCGGGCAGCAAAAGAACCTTCTTCCCGGGCTTCGGT
>OU343224.1:314250598-314362998 GCA_910596185.1 Chrysanthemum makinoi | reverse complement strand
AAAGCGCCAATACCCATGAGTTTACTTTTATGGATGTTGATCTTGAGACCAGAAAAGAAGCACTTAAGCATATTAACAATGGTAATAAGATTAGATTTATCCCATTTACCAATGAACACCACGTCATCCGCATAGAACAAATGAGACAAAATAAGAGAATTATCAATACGGATTCCTTTAAAAAGCCCAGCATTTATAATTTGGCTAAAAGAAAAATGGAGACTTTCCATAACCAAGATGAAAATAAACAGGGATAGCGGGTCACCTCGCTTTAGACCTTTAAAGAATTTAAATTCAGGAGTCGGACTACCATTAACAAGAATAGACCCCTACATTTAAACATACAATTCAACCTCTCATTTATATCAAAACCAAATTTGTCGAAAGGTCATCCAAAAGCCCCACCTAACCGAATCGAAAGCCTTTTCGAAGTCAACCTTGAATATCATAGCCTTAGTCTTCTTGGCTTTGCTCCACAATAAAAGTTCATTAATAATAAAGGGACCATTGAGAATCATCTATTACAAACAAAAGCGGATTGAACATAAACACAAGATCGAAATAACCATACTCAATAGGTTAGCCAAATCTTAGAAACAATTTTGTATATACAACCTATCAAGCTAATAGGCGAAATCCTTAACCAATATAGCGTCTTGCTGCTTCTTGGGGATAAGTGTAATAAATGAAGCATTGCAACCCAGGAGGAAAGTGCTAGAATAAAAAAAATTCCTCCATAGCTTTCAACACGTCTTTATCGATGACATACCAATATCTCTGAATGAAATCAAAGTAAAACCATCCGGTCACGGGGATTTATTGGTTCCACAATCCCAAGCCCTTTTGATATCTTCATAAGAAACATTTCTTTCGGATCCTCCACTGCTCCAAAGATAAAGTCACAAACATTTGTGAGCCAAAGCTAATATTAGCATTAGAAGGTTTCGAAAAACGATTAGAAAAATGACTAAGGAATTCATTCTTCACATTAGCAGGGTTATCAATCCAATCCCCATCAACAAGAACTCCACGGATTGATAGTTGTGATCTCTTCTTATTGAGGATTCCATGAAAATATTTAGAATTTTCATCACCCTCAATCGACCAATGAATTTTCGCTTTCTGCGCCATGTCAAGCGACAACCGACTATTAAAATCATGGAGGTCTTTCAAAAGAATAGTTCTTTCATGTACAAGGTCTTCAGTACCATTACCTTGATCAATTATTTTATCCAGCACCACCAAACGATTCATACAAGCAATCCTCTCTCCATTTGAATGATGTTTCTCCTTTTTACTCCAAGATTTTATCATAAACTTTAAAGCTTGAAACTTTTTCTTCAAGCCGACTATAGCATTAGTCTCCACAATCAATGAATTATTCCAAGTTTCTTCTACTATTTTATCAAAGCCTGCTATAGAGAACCGAGAATTGAACATCCTAAACGGCGTCGGGCCATAATCAACAACCATTTCACGCATAAGAATAGGTCTATGGTCGGAGAGATGCCTATCAAGGCAAATAGCTGATAAGGAGGGGAAAATCGAAAACAAACCTTCAGAAACAAGAAATCGATCAAGCTTACTCATTTTTGAGGCAGATTTATGGGCCCAAGTGAATGAATATCCCTCAAGAGGTAGATCAACGAGACTCGCTGAGGCAATAAAATGATTAAAAGCGTTTGCACCTAACGCATTAAAAGATGCCATACCTCTCTAACTCCGTACGAACTTCATTAAAGTCACCTAAAATGACACATTCACCATCCCATTGCTCAATTAACAAACCAATATACTCCCACAAAAGTCTTATTTCAGAAACTTCTTGAGGAGCATAGACAGAAACTATAAGAAGTTTAGTAGAAGTAGGAACCCACGTACCTCTAGTAGCCACAAAAGAATCAGAGATAGACACATTATCTTTAACGAACATGTTTAGATCCCAAACACATAAGATACCACCAGAATTCCCGACAGAAGGACTACAAGCAAAATCAAAATAAAAATTACCCCATAAAGCTTTAACAGTAAAAAGGCCAATATTCTCCATTTTAGTTTCCTGAATGGTACAGAAATTGACCTTATGCTTCCTATTAATCTCCTGAATCCACCCTTTCTTAGCCGGTTGGCCAAGACCTTGAATATTTAAAGAAAGAAGATTCATTCAAAAAACTGAAATTCTCCTTGGTCACGAATAATGGATTCCATATTCTTGATGCACCCTTCCATGTTATACCCCATAGTTTGGCCGATCTCCACCACACTCTCCATAACATCCAAAATAGAACCTCCTGATTTAGTCTTCAGAATTCTAGTATTCACACTCTTTGAACTAGATTCCCCTTCCTTGTTAGCTTGTAAATCACTCTTCAATTTATCATTACTAATATCCTTGGTACTCATAGGAATGACACTCATCTGCCAGAGTAAATCCAGGTGTTTAAGTTGGGTCATCACTTTTAGGATCACTATTGTCAGGTTTCCTATTAAGAATATCATAAATTCCAAAAGGATCTTCCGATTGCAATTTTGCATTATTACTGTTACCCACATGCTCAGAAGCATTGCCATAGTCTTTCATGCAACTAGATTCAGAAACGTGATCAACTTCCTTATCCATGTCACATTCACTTTTAATATCGTGATTACCCAAATTTGCATCGTCTGAAGCATCCTTATCTGAACCATTATCGCTAAGATGACAATTGAAATCTGGAGACCACACTTCCAATTCTTTGACACGAACCCAATAAATACACCCTTTAACAATAACTTTAATCCTATTATCAATTAAAGTGTGAGGTTTAGTGATAACGCATATCTTCTTGTATGGTAAATAGGAATCATCTTCATCTTCCACGTCAGATAAGGAACCCCATTGAGAGAAAATTTTAGCAAACGTCTTATGAGTCCATGTTTTAATAGGTAAGCCTTCAACAGAGACCCAAAGCAAAATTTCATCAGTAACAAAAGAATCACTTGCAGGAAGAAGCTCAGAAAACCAAGATGACACTCCCACATGCTTACACATATTCTCTTTAGTTTTGGAGGAACCCGTATCAATCAGAACCCAAAATCCCCCTAAATACGCGAGGTTAACCTTATCAAAACCTTCATTTTCTAGAATATTATACAAATTAGGCAAAGCGTTGGTATCATTAATTTTCCCCATGAGAGCACTTGACATATCTTTGTTCATAACACACTAATCATCAAGAAGAATCGCAGGAGAGGAATCATCAACTATCTTAGGGTTAATAGAACCTGATTTCAATACCGATGCAAATGAGTTATTAGGTAACCCCTCCTTACCCTTTGTTTTCTCAGCCGGAAAAACCTTAGGTTCTCTATGAAACTGTTGGATTAAGCATGCAAGCCTGGCCAGACTAATCAAATAGTACAAAGATTATCAATGAGACGATCCAAAATTTTCACATTGATAAAACGAACAAAAGCGAATTTCTTTCCGGCTTTGGATTTTTTTAAGAGGAATATAAACGTCAATTACCTTCCATATGTATTACAAACCTTCCATAAATTTTGAGACGAGAAGTGTTCAGGGAAGTTCGTGACAAAAACTGAAAAAGAGATCTTCCTGGTCAAATCCTCCTTGGATTGAAATGAGCTGCTAGCAACCCTAACCGATCCTTTTTTCTTACGTGTCACCTTCGTCCAACCATTATCACCCTTTGAAAAAGAATCAAATCGATTGAAAAAAGGCAAAAGGAGAATTAGGGAATTCAAACAAGCCCTTAGTTTATTAGTATGTGTGTTAGTTTTGGCGGAATGTAATATGTCAATATGTTCCTAATATCATTTAAAACTTAGGTTAACATGTTGATATATGCCCTTAGTTTTAGACTTCAATTCTTCAATTTCTCTGTGTTTTATTGGATTTTAACGGTAAAGTTATAGTAGTTAATTTTGGTTTCGTACCGTTAGGTTTTGATTTCTGTGAGAGAGAAAGATGTGTATGTTTTTGTGTAGGGATTGGAGAATTTTGGAATAACGATTTTCTGTAGTTGATCGGGTGATTGGAGTTATTTATTGTGGAGGATAAATTACTATTTTGCTTCTCCGTCTCTTTTTAATGTTTGATCTTGACCATTATATTAAAAATATGTGTGATGAGGATTAACCTCTTAGTTTGTATGGAATTAAGGGTATGTAAAATAACACATCTATGTATATTATGAAAAATGATGAAAAAAATAAAAAATAAAATCTTTCTGTTTTCACATGGCTAAATTTTTAATGATGGCTATCAATCTATACTATATAAAATGGAAAAATGGTCAAAGTGGAAAAAGTGAAAAATGTTGAAAGTTGAATGTTGAAAACATGGTCAATGGAGAGAGAAATAAATAATATAATTAACACTCTTATTAAAACACCACATTACTTAAAAGTACAATAATTTATTCACATTGTACACCCAATTAAAAGCACATCTACCAAATTAAAAATAACCAATTGAAACGATACGGGTTGACTGTTGAAACCGATACGGGTTGACGGGGCGCTTCAAACCCGGTGACTGGGGTTAATTTGACATTTTTCGACCAACCTATCGGTTTGACTTCGGTTTAAATCGACTGTTTTTATCGGACGGTTCAGCGGTTGAACCACCGAAAAATCGGGTTTCAAATTTGACAAAATTATATGAGAAATGATGAAGTAATTGTGGAACCCGTGACAATTTTTTTGAAAGGAGAGACCAAGTAATTGTAGTTTTTTGTTTATTTTACTTTGACACATGTAATTTGTCATTTGTATAATGTTATTTTAAAAAATGTTGCTCTTGCGCCATTTAAGGGACTAGCATATATGAATCGTCGTTTAAAAGTTAATATGTGTTGTATAGCCCTTTGTTAAGGTTCATAATGTTATGTAAGTTTATTAAAATCACAAAAATAAATAGTATTGTTATCTTTAGCGATAATTATTTGTACCTCAAACAAATAGCTTTGAATAATGCATAAATATCTATACAAATTGATAGTACAAAATAATCTTATATGGTGATATCAAATTTGCAAAGTTACAATTTTAAAAGCCACAAATGATAAGCGTTACACATGTAAAAAAATAGTTATCATTGCCTAAATTATGACAAAACGAAAAAGCGGTCACACATGTTGGCTATACCTCTAAACTACAATATATATAACTACATAATACCGTTGCTTTTGTAATGCTTGAATCTATTATTACTAAAATCTTAATAACTTAAAACAATTATATTAGAAAATATACTTTCGCGCACATACTAAAAACTATATATTTATGCTGCTAAGCCGCGTAATTGTAGTTATTCAAAAGCGATTCTCTAATGCTACAAATACGCTTTGTTGAAAGAAACTTATGGGTCATCAACTGCGAAAACTAGACATGTCAGCTGCCGCTAGCGTAATTTCTCGTAATAGTAAACGTTCACATTTATTTATTTTGCCAACCTCTTTAAATCGGAGATATATCAAAATTAGTTTGACTATAACAAAGTATCATTTCAAGATACGAATCAAAGTAAATAACATAAAACAAAATCAAATATAAAACATAAAACAATGTGAAGACAAGCACAGTTATATATATGTAAACACGTCTACCATCCCCTAACAAATTAAACTCTTTCATTTCCATATTTTTGGGCGACAGCGTCCAACACGGGGAGTGTGACGGTGACAAAGGCTATTGAGGAAGGGCTGCTATTGGAACCAAGACATGAAAATGACAAGAGATTAATAATAACATGGCGCGTATTGGTGGAAGAGATGAAGAAGTTAGGATATATAGCAGGTCCAATGGTGGCAGTGACGCTTTAGCAGTATTTGTTGCAAGTTATAACGGTAATGATGGTTGGTCATCTCGGCGAACTTGTTCTTTCTAGCACTTCCATTGCTTTGTCCATTGCTAGCGTCACTGGTTTCAGCATGCTCGTGAGTTCTTCATCTCTTTTATCTCAACATAAATACGCAATGGGTAAAGTACGTGTTCATTTTGAAACTTTTGAGTTGATTGCTAGAATAATTTCTGGATTTGATATTGCTGATTTTGGATACTGTTTAGTTTTAACTTCATGTGGCTTTCCCAACTAAAAAAGAACAAATTAATCAATCCCAACATGCATTCAGTCTTTAGCATCCTGGTTACATTAACCAGTAGGACCTCCTATTTACCATTTACAACCATTATCTTGCCAATGGAATTCTTAACATAATTATCTATAGTGAACGGTTTTGATATAACTTTTGTGTTTCTACAGTCAGGAATGTCGAGCGCACTGGAAACATTATTTGGACAGGCTTACGGAGCTCAACAATACAGAAAAATTGGAACTCAGACTTACAGTGCAATTTTCTCTCTTTTAATTGTGTTTATTCCTATTGCCATCTTTTGGAAGCATACTGGAACTCTACTCATTCTTATTGGCCAAAGCCCTTTGATTTCACATGGGAAATTTCATTACTTACCTTATTCCGGCCCTTTTTGCTTATGCAATTCTTCAACCACTTGTTCGATATTTCCAAATGCAAAGCATGATATTACCAATGCTTGCCAGCTCAGCAGTTGTTCTATGCCTACACATTCCCCTTTGTTGGGCTCTTGTGTATAAAACTGGATTGGGGAACATTGGAGGAGCGGTATCTATGGCTGATGAGTGTCTAAATACTCATCATTTTTGTACCATTTAGACTGCAAAAACATCTGAAAACACTCAGAAATGCTTCAAAATGATAAAAATATCACAAATAAGTGTTTTATGTGTTTTAAATGCAAAAATATCAAAATCAGATGAAAAATGTACCAAATTTGCAAAATTGCGTTTTAGTCCGAGTTTCAAAAGTTGTCAAAAAGCAGTCCACTGAGCACATAATTTCAAAAATAAAGTCACCAAAGGTCCTTTTAAAATCAAAAGTTGTCAAATTTAGTCCTTTGGTGAAAAATATAAAAGTTTGAGAAAATTACAAGTTTAGTCCTTCAACTTTGAAAATTGGCAAAAATGGCCCTTGGAAAATGGCAAAATGGCAAGTTTGGTCCTTATACTTTTTGAGATTGTTAGTTTTAAGTCCTTGGAGAAACTTTTAGAATTGGCGACCTGGTACTTGAAGTTTAAACCTTACATAGTCCAATATTAAAACCTTCAAACCAATTTTGGACCCTTGACCTTTGTTTTGGACCCACCAACAAACCCTTTTGACCCTTTCCCTGTTTTGGACCCCTTGATATTTAATGCTGCACGGTCAATCCCTCTAGTCAAACCAAGCGGAAAAGTAAGCCTTCACCCTCCCCAACACTTTCTGAACATACGCAACACTCGATCACCCACCCCCTCCTCACCTATCACCACCATGTCCCCACTCCAAACACTACATCCAAGAATCACTAATTACTTCCCTCCACACTCAATCTCTCCCATGAGGTTAAAGTCAATTTTGGCGTGAAAATACAATCTATGGCCATGATTCATTCAACTCATCCAAGGGTCAGGATTTATGGTGGGATTTGCTTGAGAGAGAGGAAGACAACTTGGAGTATAAAAGAGCAAGAAAGAATCAATGGGGCAGTTAGTTAGTTTTTAAATTTTCCTTTAATGTCAGTTTTTAATAAAAGTAGTAGTTTAAGTCTAAATGTTGTAACTCCACTTTCCTTATATCACATTTAAGTTAACTTATCATTGTCCTGAGTTGTTGAGTTCTCAATTCAAGTTTTTAGATAAATTCCATATTTTAAGTTACTGTTGAAATTTTCAATCTTAAAATCTTATGATTAAGCTTTCAGAAGCTTATATTTAATCTCAAACAAGCTTGTGTAAGCTCATTTTAGCTTTGTATCATTCACATTCAAAGCTTAAGTAATTTAGGTTCATGGTCAACACAAGTCAACTGTGGGCTCAAATTGAAGTGGAAATGGATAGGGGTGATGCAGTGATATATTTGGGTTGTTTTCAAGTTCAATGGATTGATTTAAATAGGCTAGTGGTTCTTTGGTGACTATTTTCAAGCCATAGTGGTTTGGACCTCTTGTAAGTGATTTTCAATAGATATTGCATAATCAGTGTTTATGGTTTAAGTTGGTTTTTAATCTGTTCATTAGTTGTATTAAGGTTGATTTAAACTCATTTTGATCAATAACATAAGCTAGTTATTGAGATTGTGTAGTGTAGATTGTATATATCTCATTAAAATGGTGTTTGGATTAGTAAGTTAATTGTTTTAGAGGCTTGATCAGTAGTTTAGAATTGTTGCTCTATGCTTGTTTAGTCCATCTAAGCTCATTTCTGTCTTTATTTTGTACACGCAACCACCTATAGTCAAAATTGCCTTTGAATCTATCTCACTTGCCCATTGTTGGAATTTGAGGATTGCAGATCATGGTTTTGTGTTTAGAAGTCTTAAACAAAGCTAGCATTAGTCTTATTTCATCATAATATTTCATTTCCAGTCTTCAAATCATGATCAAAATCCAGATAAGTCAACTTTTCACTTTTTCTTCAAAAGTCAATTTTGCATAATATCAAGTTTTGAGTCTAAATGGAGGATTTTTCACACTTCAGTTCTAGGTCAATGCAAGTAAAAGTTGTATGTTTAAAAACCTCACCTGGTCTTGGTTCTTATTATCACTTTTATGGAATTTTGCAAATTTTTTAGAACTCTCAAATAAGGCATTCAAAATAGGCTTAAGTGCCACAATGCGGTGCTTTACATTGCTACGAGGGCTTGAGCAGTTTTTGCAAAGCTTGTGCAGAGCTTATTATAGCTCTATTAGGTCTGAGTTTTGGTGTGTAAGATCTCACCCAGGTCTTTTCCAAGTCCCAATTGCTTGATTTCAGTTTTAGCTTAATGAGTGGCTTGTGCTTATGCCTAAAGTGAGCACCTGTTAAGCGTTTTTAGCAATCTCATATCATCAATCTTTGTAATGAGCTTATCAGTGTTTAGCTTGTTGAATCTTGTTCCATTTAGTTCCTTTAGCATACTTAGGCTTCACATTTTGGTTTGGTAGACTTTGGATTTCATTTGCTTATCAAAGTGCTTATTTCAATAAGCACTTCCTCATCAGATCCTTATTCCTCCTAACAACCTCTTGTTTTTTTATTTTTCCTTTATTCCTTATATTATTTTAGACTTTTCCTGAAATTTTCAGATTTTTCTAAGGTGTTTTGCTATTTTTCTTAATTTAAATTAGTTTTTAAGACTTTTTAAATAGCATTTAATATAAAAAATTAAGAAAAGCTTCAAAAAAATAATTTTTCAATTTTCTTAAGTTTAGATAAATATAAAAAGCCAAAAAGGTATTTTTCCATATTTTCTTAGTTAAATTTGTATTTTTAAATAATTTAATTAGTTTTAAATAGTTTTTAATTCATAAAAATAGAAAAATAATCAGAAAAATATAAAAATAGTTTTGAAAATTCTAGTTTGTTATTTTAGACTTTTCTAAGTCTTAATTTTATTTTTCTAGCTTTATTTCCTAATTTCTTGTATTTTAGGTAATTATTAAATAGTTAAAAATAGTTTTAATTAATAATAATTAATTAAATAGTTATAAAAATAATTTTCTTTTTTCTAAAAGTTTCTTTTATCATTAGGATTGTAAAAATGTATTTTTCATATTTTTAGGCTTAATATTGTGTAAGTTTCACTTTTTATTTTTATGCGTTCACGTTAATTTTTATTTAAGCGTAAGTTTTTTAGTTTAAGTTTTAGCGTTCATCATTTTAAATATAGTGATAGCGTTTATTTAATAGATTTTATCTTTTTAATTTCCTTTTAATTTGAATTTAAGCCGTTTTAATTTGTTGGCTTTTTGTAGTTATAATAATCAAAAATCCTTTTTCCGTTCAAATTTCCGATCACTTTACGTTTGATAATTCATCGCGGCTCGATGGGACATAACGACCGAAAACTATACTCCTCGAGATCTTCATTGCATTTATTATACGGCTGTTTTAAGTACTGATACGGTGGTCATTCACAAGTGACGGTTTGTGTGATTAGACTTGCGGTTTCTTGTGAGATCAAATTTTGGCGCCGCTTACGGTGTTGTCTTTCGATTATCTTACGTCTAGCAGATTAGTGATTTGGATATTCACTCTTTGTTTATACCATCTATATGTTTATATTTTCTTTTAAAATCAAAACCAAAAAGATTTTCATTCTTTGTTTTACATCATGTTTTTCAAAAATACCAAAATAATCTTCTTTACCCTCTTACCCTTTGATTCTTTATCCTTTACCCTCTATCCATTTGATTCTTTCTTCTATTACGATGGAATCATCGATTCCTTGTGTGGTTGTGGAGAACAGCTTTTTAGGTTTACCGTAAAGGTTGGTATGCGTCTGACGATGCGGTAATGACATTCATAACGGAAGTTGTTTGTTTTGCGGTTCGAGGAATTCATGTTCTTATGATCAAAAATTTTTCAATGAGCGAAAAATTTCTCCGACTACCACCCCACCCCAAAATTTTTAGTTCAATCAGCCAGTATTGCTATGGTTGTGGGGATCCGTTAGTTGATTTTCGATGTCAACGATGTTCTTGCGAGAGGTGTGGAAATGATCTTATGGATGGATTTTGTTCGTTTTGTGCAAGCTGAAAACTCATGCACTTATCGAACTTTTCCAATTATCCTCAAAAGCGATTTTAGACCCTCCTCGATTATTCATTTGAGCAAGAACGTGCTATCAAAATTTTAATGACACATCGTTTTGAATGTGCAGATTTTCTTGCACAAATTGTGGAGGTCCTCTTCAATGTCAACCGTGGAATCAAAATTACTATACTTAGGTTTGACAATTTCAACCTCCACGGCACCATACGGTTCAAACTCCACGGTAGTTGCTAAAGAAACCTCCCAAGATTTTGAAACGCATGAAAACACGGATATGATGAGTAATTTTAAGAATCAAGTGAGTGGTGAAAAGACCATAGGAGAATTGCTTAGCGAGAGCCTTAAATCTAGGAAGAAATATTAGCCCTAGAGCATGCGGCTCTAAAGTTCCCAATTTCTTAAGGCAGCTCTATATGATGATGACGAGGAGGGTTTTCATCCTTTTAGAAAAAATATTTCTCAACCTCCTCGGTCAGTTGATATCAGTTGGATTGCATCTCAAACAAAATTTGCTATCACACGATATTCCCACTCACTCTCCGAACATGGGGGCGAGCATCTTGACCTTTGTTCACGAAGAATCGAGACGACTTCATAAAGTCTAGTGTTGAGAACCTTGTCCCAATCGAAAGTCACAGGGAATTCGATCATATGTGTGATTCTTCTTCCCTCTGGTGTTCAAATGATCATTTGGAAACTTTCTCCGATTTTAGCGATGATTGTGCTTCCCATGGAGACATTGCGTATGTCGAGGCATCACTCCTGATCACGATCCTCTTCTTGAGGAGTTCACCGATGAACTCACTCACATCATCCACTTTCATGAAAGTGCGATGATCTCTTTGATTTGGCCGTCTAGGAGAGATTGAAAGTCTCTTTATAATGATCGTTCACTCACTTCTTATCCCAACAGTCCAATAGAGAATGTTGATCACTTTGTTCGAAAACATTCAAAAGATACTTTCACTAATCTCTATTTGAATTGACTACGAATTCACTTCAATTTCTGAGAATCCACTCTTTGATGCTCAGATTGAGGATAGTGATGAGCCAACAATGGAACAAGAGTTCACAAATTCACTTATTGTGAATGATTCTCTTCATAAAGAGTTCTTCGGTGAACTCTCTCATGACATATCTCCTCCGAAACATGATCATTTCTATTTTGATCTTGAGGATGATATTAGCTTGGAGGAAGGTGTACTCTATCGTATGAGTTTGCTTACTAATGATACTACCTTACCCCTTCTCCCGATATGTCTACATTTGAGGATGAAGAATGGATCTTGATTGTTATCAAACTCTTTCTTCCTTTCCTCAAATATCTTGTGATTTCTCTTCATCTTCACTCCTTTGGGGTAGAGGACACTATCTTTGACCCCGGCATTTTCATTTATCAATTTTGAGCCGGTTCTATGTATATCTCATCGGTGTGGAACTTTCGCGTGCTTCAAATGTTTGTCCAAACATCTTGAATGAAAGTCCGATGGAGATTGTTTCTTCCACTTTGCTTCCCCATGAACCAATGAATTCGAGGTCGAGTCAAGCTAGCGACTTCGATATCAAAACAGTAGCTAAACATGGGTTTTCACCGTGTGTACCACCTAGTGTGGGGAGTTGCCCCACATGTTTGTATATAAGTTTTCTTAAAAATCTCTTCTTTCTAAATAATGGCCGTAGTATTTCCCTTTCACGTTCTTTGTTTTGGCATAACATGGGGTACTTTGAATATTGAGGGCAATATTCATTTAAGTGTGGGGAATTCTCACGAATTTTATCATATAATTATACCAATTCCCCCGTTTTTGGCCAAATTTTTTTTTTTTTTGAGTAAGTGTTCTACACTTACTCATTTGGTTATCGATCGCCATGTCTGTAAGACTAAAGGATTGGCTAATCGAGCAGCGGCTCTTGGTAAAGATTTCTCAAAACCGTTTATATGGCTTGCAATTTGCCCAAAATTGTATGGTATTGACTCACCATATCCTAAAAATGAAGAGTTGGCTAGCCATTAGGTTTATGGCTTGGTAAAGCAAGATGGAAAAACCATAATTGGTAATCACTCACCAAAGATAATATTGATAATTTATCTAAGAGTTGGCTAGTCCAGAAGGGTGCGGCTTACGGTAAAGACAAAATCAAATCCGTTGAAAGTCGGTGGTTTGCTCAAAATCACATGGTTATCGATTAATACCATGGTTCTTACTTGAGCTGAAACATTTGGCTACTCCAGAAGTAATGGCTTTTGGTAAAGAGATAAAATCCATTAATTGTTCTCAAAACATTGCTAGGGACTAGCAATATTCTTAATGTAGGGGATTGATGAGTGTCTAAATACTCATCATTTTTATACCATTTAATTTGCAAAAACATCGAAAACACTTTCGAAAATGCTTGAAATGATAAAAATATCACAAATAAGTGTTTTATGTGTTTTAAATGCAAAAATATCAAAATCGGATGAAAAACATATCAAATTTGCAAAAATTGCGGTTTTAGTCCCAGAGTTTCAAAAGTTGTCAAAAAGCAGTCCACGAGCACATAATTTCAAAAATAAAGTCACCAAGGTCCTTTTAAAATCAAAAGTTGTCAAATTTAGTCCTTTGGTGAAAAATATAAAAAGTTTGAGAAAATTACAAGCTTAGTCCTTCAACTTTGAAAATTGGCGCGAAATGGCCCTTGGAAAATGGCAAAATGGCAAGTTTGGTCCTTATACTTTTTGAGATTGTCAGTTTTAGTCCTTGGAGAAACTTTTCAGAATTGGCGTGCCTAGGTACTTGAAGTTTGAAATTTACACCTTAAGTCCTCGATATTAAAACCTTCAACCAATTTTGGACCCCTTGACCTTGTTTTTGGACCCCAACCAACAAACCCTTTTGACCCTTTCCTGTTTGGCCCCTTGATATTTAATAAGCTGCTGGTCAATCCTCAGTCAAACCAAGCGAGAAAAGGCTGAGCTTCCTTACTCCCACTTGCTTTCTGCAAACACTTCTGCAACACTCAATCACCCACCCCCCTCCTCACCTTATCACTTACCATGTCCCCTCAAACACTACATCCAGAATCACTAATTACTTCCCTCCACTTTCACTCAATCTCTCACGGGTTAAAGTCAATTTTGGTAAAATACAATCTATGGCCATGATTCATTCAACTCATCAAGGGTCGGATTTATGGTGGGATTTGCGAGAGAGAGAAAGAGGAAGACAACTTGGGTATAAAAAGAGCAAGAAAGAAGCAATGGGGAGCGTTAGTTAGTTTTAAATTTTCCTTTAATGTCGTTTTTTTTAATAAAAGTAGTAGTTTAAGTCTAAATGTTGTAACTCCACTTTCCTTATATCACATTTAAGTTAACTTATCATTGTCCTGAGTTGTTGAGTTCTCAATTCAAGTTTTTAGATAAATTCCATATTTTAAGGATTCTTTGTTGAAATTTTCAATCTTAAAATCTTATGATTAAGCTTTCAGAAGCTTATATTTAATCTCAAACAAGCTTGTGTAAGCTCATTTTAGCTTTTATCGGCTCATTCAAAGCTTAAGTAATTTAGGTTCATGGTCAACACAAGTCAACTGTGGGCTCAAATTGAAGTGGAAATGGATAGGGGTGATCGGTGATATATTTGGGTTGTTTTCAAGTTCAATGGATTGATTTAAATAGGCTAGTGGTTCTTTGGTGACTATTTTCAAGCCATAGTGGTTTGGACCTCTTGTAAGTGATTTTCAATGATATTGCATAATCGGTGTTTATGGTTTAAGTTGGTTTTTAATCTGTTCATTAGTTGTATTAAGGTTGATTAAACTCATTTTGATCAATAACATAAGCTAGTTCAGCAGATTGTGTAGTGTAGATTGTATATCTGTCATTAAAATGGTGTTTGGATTAGTAAGTTAAACTGTTTTTGAGAAGCGATCAGTAGTTTAGAATTGTTGCTCTATGCTTGTTTAGTCCATCTAAGCTCATTTCTGTCTTTATTTTGTACTGCTGACCACCTATAGTCAAAATTGCCTTTGAATCATCTCAACGCCTTTATTTAGAATTTGAGGATGCGGATCATGGTTTTGTGTTTAGAAGTCTTAAACAAAGCTAGCATTAGTCTTATTTCATCATAATATTTCATTTCCAGTCTTCAAATCATGATCAAAATCGGATAAGTCAACTTTCCACTTTTTCTTCAAAAGTCAATTTTGCATAATATCAAGTTTTGAGTCTAAATGGAGGATTTTTCATGCACTCAGTTCTAGGTCAATGCAAGTAAAAGTTGTATGTTTAAAAACCTCACCTGGTCTTGGTTCTTATTATCACTTTTATGGAATTTTGCAAATTTTTAGAACTCTCAAATAATTCAAAAATAGGCTTAAGTGCAATGCTGAACCTTGTTACTGCAGAACTTAATGATTTTTGCAAAGCTTGCAGAGCTTATTATAGCTCCATTAGGTCTGAGTTTTTGGTGTGTAAGATCTCACCGAGGTCCTTTCCTAGTCCCAATTGCTTGATTTCGGTTTTAGCTTAATGAGTGGCTTGTGCTATGCTAAAGTGAGCACCTGTTAACTGTTTTTTAGCTTAATCTCATATCATCAATCTGTTGTAATGAGCTTATCAGAGTGTTTAGCTTGTTGAATCTTGTTCCATTTTAGTTCCTTTAGCATACTTAGGCTTCTGTTTTGGTTTGGTAGACTTTGGACTTCATTTGCTTATCAAAGTGCTTATTTCAATAAGCACTTCCTCATCAGATCCTTATTCCTCCTAACAACCTCTTGTTTTTCTATTTTTCCTTTATTCCTTATATTATTTTAGACTTTTCCTGAAATTTTCAGATTTTTCTAAGGTGTTTTGCTATTTTTCTTAATTTAAATTAGTTTTTAAGACTTTTTAAATAGCATTTAATATAAAAAATTAAGAAAAGCTTCAAAAAAATAATTTTTCAATTTTATTAAGTTTAGATAAATATAAAAAGCCAAAAAAATATTTTTCCATATTTTCTTAGTTAAATTTGTATTTTTAAATAATTTAATTAGTTTTAAATAGTTTTTAATTCATAAAAATAGAAAAATAATCAGAAAAATATAAAAATAGTTTTGAAAATTCTAGTTTGTTATTTTAGACTTTTCTAAGTCTTAATTTTATTTTCTAGCTTTATTTCCTAATTTCTTGTATTTTAGGTAATTATTAAATAGTTAAAATAGTTTTTAATTAATAATAATTAATTAAATAGTTATAAAAAAAATTTTCTTTTTCTAAAAATTTTCTTTTATCATTAGGATTGTAAAATGTATTTTCATATTTTTAGGCTTAATATTGTGTAAGTTTCACTTTTTTATTTTGTGCGTTCACGTAATTTTTATTTAAGCGTAAGTTTTTAGTTTAAGTTTTAAGCGTTCATCATTTTAAATATAGTGATAGCGTTTATTTAATAGATTTTATCTTTTAAATTTCCTTTAATTTGCATTTAAGCGTTTAATTTGTTGGCTTTTCTGTAGTTATAATAATCACCAAATCCTTTTTAGTTCAAATTTCTCGATCACTTTACGTTTGATAATTCATCGCATAGCTTCATTTGGGACATAACGACGAGGAAACACTATACTCTCGAGATCTTCATTGCATTTATTATGCGGCTGTTTTAAATACATTACGGTACGGTCATTCACAAGTGACGATTTTAATGTGATTAGACTTGACGGTTTTACTTGGAATCAATGGCCGTTCTTTGTTGGAATTATATAACATGACATTCAAATAAATATACAAAACATCAAAGTAATTAAGCCAAGCGTATAGGCGATATAATGAATAATTAATTAACATAAACATAAAGTATGCGATTACCTTTCTTGATTCTAGCGAACAAGAATCAAATCCACAAAACTCAGCTGGATGAACCGAATTAGGGTTTGAGTGCTAGTCGACTTAATAAAGTCGAATAGTATAAATCACCAAAATCCAAAATAGGATTTCTCTACGATCATGTCTGCAGCGTATTGTTAGCGATTTAATTAGAATGCTAGTTCAAATCACAATTAAATATATCGTTGAACCCTTTTACATGCACCTCTCAAACACATATATGCAAGTAAAAGAATACATGAATATATGCATGTGCTTGACATTATCATGCATATTAAATATTCATTAAACCAATATCTTGTCACGTATTATAAATTCATGCATATGACTATTCAATAAAATCATGGCATGAATTGATAATCATTATTAAACCGTATTTGGTGGATAATACCTTTGTCACACATGCAATTGACTTTTAGGATTAATATATCATGCAATGGTACATTATTCATATGCGTATTGATCGTCTCTCACCCATCGAATGAGACAAAGGGTGTGTTTATATAGCATTTAAACTTGTCCAACAAGTCATTGCAAGCACCTCCTTAAGTTTTAAAACTCGACACTCAACCCCTCGTTTTTCTTAGTTGACCATATAAATATTTTGTGACTTAATATAATTAAATCTCATACTTGCAGCGTGCAATCCCATAGGTCTCGAGTTCGATCCTAACACACATCTATTAATATTTTGTCCATTAAACCAACAGCTCCCACTTGGACATATCTTAATAGTATGATCACATCGGTTAGCGTCTAGCAACACCGATGCCTCTATACGACTCGGTAAGGTCTCTGGAAAAACTTTTTTAATGATTTCTCATTATTATTATCCTTTTGTTTCTAATACCATGTTAAATAAAGATATGGAATTAAGTAATTATTTATTCAACCATTCATTTCGTTATAGTGATTGAGCAAGATTACCAAATCTTCGAACATATTGAGGGAGATCTTTGGGCATGGCGCAAACATCTTGTCAACCCTACGAGGGGCCCAAAAATATTAAACTCCAAATAAATTTGAAGGAACAAATTCTATCTTGACTACGAGAATAACTCATGAACTTTGCAACACTTGGGAAACAACCCTTATTACTACCGATTCGTATAGCGTTAAGTTGTTCCCTGAAGTGCACTACATTCATGACACTTATCCGGTATCTCAAGTCTGAGGATAACTATTCATAATTTACTTAACAACAATATCCATAAAGTAAATTATGTAGTTGGGATAAGTCCTATATTCAATTCATTGAATATCATAATAAATTGGTATGCATTCTCATCAATATACTTTCAAGTATATTCTACCACATCTCTCAGATTTGTCTTAGTTTAATGATACTCCCATATCATTAATTGACAACGGACGATTTAGAATAAATAAATTTATTCACGGATTAAACAGGCAAATATAGGATACAATATATTATAAAATCAATCATACCAAGTACTTGATTTATTATAACAATTGTTTAACATCCCTTATCCAAATACCAAATAGATCAATGCATGAAAATTCTAGTTGATGAATTATGCCTCAAGTAATGACAATCATACTTGTTGACAAGGCATAAATCAACCAACTTGATCTATCGTAATTTTGAGAATACTTATCTCAAGAATTCAATTAGTGAAGTCCTTGTATGTGTGCATTCACTAATCCACATAGTAATTCATAAAGTGTGTGACATCCTCTTTCACCAATTTATGACAATTTAAACTTTCAAACATTTTAAAGTTTAAAGTATTCTTATTTCTTTTAATGTATAAGCAGCAACTCTTGTAGTACAACTAGTTCACATGGCCATTAACAAGGATGAAATCCTACCATGACTAGTATTGAGTGTCATCTCAATTAAACCAGCATCATTGTATACAAACAACAATATGCTCATTAAAACTCCGTAAACTTTAATATCTTATTATGTAATGTTTGATGCTTTCCTAACTTTCAAGTTTAAAGGTGATGACAATTTGCACAACAATTGACATATTGTTCATCCATAGAATCTAGGAGCAATTCCAGTCTGAGGATGTAATTCTATTAGAATATTCATTACACAAGTTATCTAATAAATTTTAGTTAGATATCAATGTTGTCAAATCATCTATCATTCAAGAATGATACAACAATTTGAATACACTACATGATGTACATGATGAATCTATAGGTCAAACTTAGATTTCATTCATGTTCTATCTTGTCAAAAGATATTTATCCATTTCCCAAATGATATATCATGTTTTATTAGAATCATTTATTTTACTGCACATATATTCCAAGGTTATGTGTTTCAATTCTTAAATCTTACAAGTGAAGTTTCATTCCAATCTAAGACTTAACATTTAGCTTACAAGGAATGCTACTTCCTATATGTTATACAACATATAAGATTTAAAACCTTAACATAATACTCCCACTAGCTTTCAGAAATACTTAAAATTTATCTTATTTCAATTATAAATCAAAACTAAGATTTAATAATTAAAAATAAGAATAATTTCATAGATGCATGCATTTATCCATTCATGAATTATTGCACTTCGTACACTTCCAAAGATTATATGAATTCAAAAAACCTTTTCAATTACTTACGTCCTCGCCAAGTAATTTCTCAAGAAAGAGTTTTGATATTCCATTGTCATATTTCATATTAATGAAAACAAGTATGACCATTATTATCTTTATATATTTAATGTTTATAGAAAAGAATATTCAATCATAATTAATTGCTTAAGTATGATTAATAATCTTGTCATAAGACATGCATTAAATATGTGTACAATATTGTCCATATGATTTCTACATAGAAATTCAAACCACTAGGGTTTTTCATCTCTTTGAAGAAACTCATTTTCATTCTCTAGTCTAACTATTAAGATAAACCAAATTTTCAAAATTGATTATCTTTATGGACAACATCTTTAACATTCATAGTATGAGTAATTTACCCAATTCAATATTTGGTAATCCATCATAATGATTATCGGGTTTACTATAATCCTGTAACTCATATTTCTTCTCAACATATAAATCAAATATCTGAGATATCTTTGCAGATCTATGAATGAAAATTCCATCATCTTGAGGTCTATCATTTACATGTCTAGCCTCATCATGATATTTACTAGTGTGTTTTAGAAGATTATGTATCTTGTAATTTTATCTTTCAAAAAAACTCCCACTTGCTTTTTGTAATATATAGACTATCTATATACACTTAGCAATTAGAGCAAAACTACATTGTTCTCTTTTTGGGACATTACAAATATACATTGAGGTTTGAATCTTAAAACTTAATGTGATTCATCACATTCCATAACAAAATGGTGTTTTATTAATCTTCTAGGTTGGAGTCATATTGAGTATATTCAATCCATACTCAATTTCTAACCTTGATACTTTTTTTTTAAGAAAGAAGTTATGGTTATCTTGAATCAAACAAATCAAATATACTTTGATTCTCCTAACTGAACATACCATCAACTTGTGGTATTCATTAGAATTAATATTGTAAGACAATCTAACAATATATAAGATAAACATATTCCTTTTGGCTTACCTATTTACCAACTAAGTCAACTTAATGGTATAATAGACTTTTCAAGCCAATTGCATGCTTTATAACACAAGTACTTTTTAACCAAGTCACTTCATATCCATGTCTCATCAAGAAAACATAAATTGTTATAATCCCATTATACGTTATAAATCATTGATCATCTCAATGACTTCTTGTATATGTCTTAATTAAAAAACATAACAAGTTAACGTCTTACTTTATTATAAGTCTTAAAAGACTTTATGTTTATGTCTTTACAATGAATCATAAACATGTTTAACTAAAGTAATTATGAACACAACTCTTGATTTCAATAGTAATTTCAAGTTAATTTATTTACTTCACAATAATGTAGGACTACATTATTTTTCATTTATGTCATTCCAAAATACATAAATAAACAAATTGAAGTAGTATTAGATTACTTCATTTATTTTTGTCATTCTAGTAATACATAAATATTTAATTTGAAGTAGTCTTATATATCATTTTGACACATGTTCTAAATACTTGTCTAATTTAGAAACCGCAAATATGTCCATGCAAGGTCTGACTTCACATAGAGATTTACTTTGTTGTTGCAATCTCGCCAAGTTCTCACATGACGTAAATTGCAACACCAAGTGTTTCTTAAATTAGATATGTACAAGTTATATTAGAACGTTAGTCTCTTACCTTGCAATCAAGAGAATCCGTTAAATCATATACTTATATGTTGTACCTTGCACACAATATAGATTTCTCCCACTTGTGCATGGAACAACATCATGTAGCAGATAAACAACACGACATATGTTTGTTTATGTGACTAATATGATTGTGTCATTGATATTAGCATAACTAGTAGATGTAGAACCACTTCATTGTCTAATAAGGAAGCGTACATGACTATCCTTGAAAACATAAGTGTCTACATGTGGAAAGTAATTATCTTAAGACATTCTAGAGATAATCTGAGTTACTACCAATATGACAAAGCTTGTAACTCCCACTGAATTAGAGATCATTACATTAATTCCTTATTCAGTAATAAGAACAAAATACTCCTTGGATTTGACAACATTGTAAGTATTGCATTAACGTGAAAAAAAGCGTTCTATTTACTTCCCTACACCTTTGAAAAAGTCCATACATAACAATTACTTATGTACTTAAAGAGTGTATTCTACTATGTAGATGATGAACTATCCATCAATGCTATTAACTTGAAAATTTGGGCATGCAATTTCTTTCTTAATAGTTCTACTATTCCAACAATTGTAAGTAGTACTTTTAAATGGTCAAAACAAAACAACTAGATAAAATATGCTAGTTTGTCTTTTACCAATTATACAGTAATTAGTCTAGCTTCTAATTTAATAACTCAGAACATATGTAATTTTCTTAACTATTAAAATTTTCTTACGAGTTATGTATTTAGAATTTAGACAATTCTAATTGTCCTATCATACCTTTCTTCATTCATGAAAGGAATAGGATTTAATCTCACTCTTTCTTATGAAAAGAGGACTAGGTTTATTCTTTTTAAGTTTGACTCTACCAAAAACCCTTACAGGTGTAGATCAATTTACCAATACAGAATAACCTACGTTTACGGTTTAATGTTGCATTAATACATTTAAAGAATTAGCAAAATTCAATTTTAGTATTTTCGATAATTAAACTTTTCAAGAAAATAAAATACCCAAGGTAATATTCATATAACCATAGAATTTTCTCGAAAACTAGGATCCAAATTATCATAGTTCCATCACATCAGTTGATCTCTAGTAACGAAGCACATAATAGGGTAATCTGTCGAACAATAATTGGCAAACATTTTCCAATTCCTAGATCATTATGGGATTTATATTTTCCAAAGCTATTGCAAATATAAACATGTTTCATCCCATCTTATGCCTTGAGTCCAGTTCTCACTTCCAACTTAACTTAAGTGTCTAAACTTAAGAACTGCAAATATGTCCATGTAAGGTCTGACTTTACATAGAGATTTACCTCTCCTTCACAATCTAGCCAAATCTGTCATGACGTAAATGCAACTTCAAGTGTCCCTTTAATTAGATGGCATATAACTTAATTTTTAAAGGGTACTAGTTTTGATTTTATGTGATCAAATCAAATATGTACAAAGATGTCATGCATTCATCTTGTATCATAAATTTAATAAAAAAACTTTTTATTACCAATTCATAAAGATCAAATTATCAAAGTTTTGATTGAGGTATTGGGTTCACCAATCAAGAAATTTAGTGTTAATTATCGTCCATTATACCGTACTTTTGCATAAGTGTAAACACTTAGTATTTCGGATAATTACCACAGTGGCATGGAATTAAAACTAATTAGCCCTTAAGATGAGTTTGCACATTTTATGGCTTACTAAGTAGCTCCATTGAACTTCAGAGAGGCGGTAAAAGCATAAAGCATAACCTTAAGACATCCTTTCGTGTGACAATGCGCTTCTTTATTAACTTTATAGTTCATTCTAGTGGGTGAGCCGTTCAGACCATTTGTACCAAAGTCACCAATCAATTAAACTATTGAAAACTTAACTCTTCCAAAACAAATCAAATTTCGCCATTGTTTAGTCCGTATTATTTTTCTATTCAAAATTACCCTTTGCTTAAAACTGTCTAACATAATAAACAAACAAGTAACAAATAAAAAAAAAACAACTAAAAAACAATGCGCACATAATAAATAATTTATACGTGTAAACAAGTAGCCACATGCAACTTATTCGATAAAACCCTATTAATAATCAATGTCTAGGTTAAATTAATTTATATATTAATTAGGGCTTTCACTCTCTCAATTGAGAGTGAGCCACATACATCGACAATCGATTAGCGTAAACCCATAATTAATGATATACCAAATTGCACATTAATTGATTCATTAATGTATATAATTGAGGTTTTCCCAATTCAAGATTTATCATAAATATACATGTGTATAAAACTTAACAATTAATTTTCGTATAACCAATCTTAACAATTAAATATTCAAGCAACCATCCATGCTAACATGCATGTATCATCATGGATATAACATAACAATTATTAAATAAGTCACAAGATGCATACAATTCCATGTCACATAACACTTTATTCATGAATTTATCACGTAACAAATATATTAAATCTAGGTTTCGATATAGATAACATAACAATTAATATAAACCCTAAAAAAAGTTAAAGGAAATCGATTAAAAAAATTTAGGGTTTCCACCCATAAAAAATTAGATCCATAATAGATTTTTAAAACCAAATTAGGGCAAAAGCCTAACCCTAAAATTAGGGTTTATATAATCATAACCAAAACCATAGAATAAATCATATCAAACACAATACAATATCCGTTTTTTACGTGTTTAGTAATTAATTACTCATTAAAACTAATGACTCGTGATGCCACTTGTGGAATTATATAACATGACATTCAATAAATAACCACAAAACATCAAAGTAATTAAGCGGGCGTATAGGAACGATATAATGAATAATTAATTAACATCATAAAGTATCGTACCTTTCTTGATTCTAGTCGAACAAGAATCAAATCCACAAACTAGCAATTGAGATGAACCCTAATTAGGGTTTGAGTGCTAGTCGACTTAATAAAGTCGAATAGTATAAATCACCAAAATCCAAAATAGGATTTCTCTACGATCATGAGCAGCGTATTGTTAGCGATTTAATTAGAATCTAGTTCAGTCACAATTAAATATATCGTCGAACCCTTTTACATGCACCTGTCAAACACATATATACAAGTAAAAGAATACATGAATATATGCATGTGCTTGACATTATCATGCATATTAAATATTCATTAAACCAATACTGTCACACATGTATTATAAATTCATGCATATGACTATTCAATAAAATCATGCTCATGAATTGATAATCATTATTAAACCGAATTTAGCAATTGGATAATACACTGTCACACATGCAATTGACTTTTCGGATTAATATATCATGCAATGGAGCTGTTATTCATGTCTGTGTCGATCGTCTCTCACCCATCGAATGAGACAAAGGGTGTGTTTATATAGCATTTAAACTTGTAAACAAGTCATTGCAATACCTCCTTAAGTTTTAAAACTTCGACACTCAACCCCCCGTTTTCTTAGTTCGACCATATAAATATTTTGTGACTTAATATAATTAAATCTCATACGCAACGCGTGCAATCCCATAGGTCTCGAGTTCGATCCTAACACACATCTATTAATATTTTGTCCATTAAACCAACAGTTGCTATGTGGTTAAATGTTATCTTCTTATTTTCATACATGATGTACTCCCCTTCATGTGCAAAAACCCGTTCACTAATCTCACATGAAGTGTTTCATGGGATGAGAGAGTTTTTCAGCTTCGCTATCCCGTCAGCTGTCATGATATGGTATTTTCGGTTCTTTGATCATATGCTAACTTTACATTTGTACCTAGTTGGGTGTTTTTTTCTAAGGTCCAACATTTTAATGTGTGTTAACATTTGCAGCCTCGAATGGTGGTCATTTGAGATTCTCGTATTGCTATCTGGGCTTTTGCCAAATCCGGAACTTGAAACTTCAGTTCTTTGTGTGTGGTATGGTATCTATAAAAACATCATCTGTTTCATAATATTGTCATGTGTATTAATATGTGCATTTATTGAACAGCTTGAATACTATTGATACACTCTATGCTATACCATATGCATTTTCTGCGGCTGTTAGGTTTGTTCAATATCCTTGATTATCATATATCAATGTATAATCTCACATGCATGACTAATACATGTGATGGTCCAGTACAAGAGTCTCAAATGAACTTGGAGCAGGGAAACCAAACGGTGCGCGTGTGGCTGTTTACGCCATCATTCTAATTGCAGGTTTTGAGACAACTATAATCAGCACAGCCATTTTTGCCAATAGACACATTTTTGGATATATTTTCACAAGTGAAAAAGAAGTTGTGCATTATGTCACAAAATTAGCTCCTCTTCTTTGCTTAAACATTATATTGGACAGTGTACAAGGGACCCTTTCAGGTATAAAAAAAATTAGCTCCTCTAGTTTAGTTCCACATATGTGCTTGTATTACCTGATAAAAGTTGCTGGCTGTTTTTTGTTAATGAGTTAGGTGTTGCAAGGGGTGTGGGATGGCAACATATAGGGGCATATGCGAATCTTGCGGCATTCTATCTTGTTGGAATCCCGGTTGCTATTTTATTGGGCTTTTACTACTCGCTGAGAGGAGAAGGGCTGTGGATCGGAAATCTAGTTGGCACCTCGATACAAGTTATTCTACTTTCAGTGGTCACAATTACTACAAATTATGAAAAACAGATATGACCTGTTTATGTCTTGCTGTTTGTATTCCCTTTAGTCTATGTTTCCTTCTACATACAGAAATACAAATGGGAGAATATAACCAGGAGTTTAATTGACCCGATGCAGTCCAACTTATATTTCATTTGTTTGGTGCAGGCAAAGAAGGCGAGGGAAAGATTATTTGAGGAAGAATATACAACCGAAGATATATTAACCTGAAACAATTATGTTGGTACTTTTATTTAGCTTGTATATATGACGTATACTGAGTTTTTGTGGGCAAGTTTGTTCATTGCCAAATTATTTATTCAACTGAGAAACTGTATTTGATGTTCATGTTATGCTTCTGTTGTCAGTTGAGACCGGATAGAAATTTTGTATAATTTAAAAAGTTTTTTTGTATGTATCTTTCATCTGCAAAGATAATGTGTTTATTGGATACCAATGCTTAAGATTTTCTTTTGCCATAATTTCTAGAGGACAACCAAATATGCACAGACTTGAGTAGTAAATGTGAAATGTAACTCCTTGATGTCATTCTGAATTTATGCTTGTTTGAACTCTATTTATAGTTTTCCTTGCCTGAAGAAAAAATTAAGATCTCAGGATCATTTGCTTGTCACTAAAGCCTGAATAACTAAGAAATTCTTAAACAGAGATAATTTACCTCATCTGTCCAATTAGTAGACAAATTTATTGTAATGAGCACTACAACTTGTACAAAAAGTGCACATATGATGCCCATCCATAGCCCCTGAAAGAAAATGTTACAAATTTTAATCCATCTGCTTATAAATGGTCGATTTGGGTTATGTGGTCCAACGGGTCATTTTTAAAAATTGAAGTGAAAATTGAAAGGTCAAATGGGTTAAAAGTTGCGCGTAGTCTGTATTTACATCGCACAGAACCTAAAAGATAGCTTTATCAAGAAAATATGATTATTATTTTAGTACTATAAATTTTGTAAACATAATATAACTCCTTTAATTGATCATATTATATCTAAAGAATGGACAAAAGATTGCTGTGGGCAACCCAACCCGTACCTATCATTCCATCTCCAGCACTAGCAACTAATGTGGGACTTGAAGTTACAGACAAGGTGTCAGATCTTACCATACCTCCAACATGGAGGTTAAAAGCAAAGAGCAATGCACAAGGAATTCCCACAACATAGTAAGCTCCAAGATTCATAATTGCACAAACATTTTGCCACCCACATCCTCTAGCAGCACCTTAATTTCAAGAAAACCAAAAAAAATACTTAAAAACGCAGCATACTAAAATAAGGAACAGCGAAAATAACCCATATTTTATTATCAGTACCTGAAAGAACACACTGAAATCCATCTAGAAAGTCTGATAATGCAAGCAATGGCATCATTTTTGCAACATATCTGATAACTTCTTCATCGTTGCTATATAACTTTCCCCAAACATGACGTACCAAAATAGTAACGCTTCCAACTATCAATCCCTCCAAAATAGCTATTACGACCACAACACAGACAGCTAAACGTGCAGCTTTAGGTCTTGCAGCCCCTAATTCGTTTGAAACTCTCGTACTGCAATGTATACCGTAGTACCAAGGTGCTATATGGAACATGTATATATTAATGATCATGGGTTCTACTAACCTTATTGCTCCGCCAAGACCTACAGAGATCATATAGACCATCCAACATGTGTTAAGGCTGCCAAAATGAAAGCAATAAACAAAAAATAAAGTCAACGTAACATTTCTTAATGTGGAAATTGGACATGAATTTGATAAAAAGTTATAAAAAAAGAACCTGATAGATAATACTGATGTCTCTAACTTTGGATTTGGGAGAAGACCGGATAACAGAACAACCATATCAAATGACCAATATTCAAAGCTGCAACACATGAATGTCAAAACAGGTCTGGGACAAAATGGGTAATTTTGTATGGGTCAACTCGGTTGGAAAGAAACACTTTCTAGTTTTTTCAATCTTTTATAATCAGCGTTTCAAATATAGTTACAAAAAAATTTCTAAATTTTTGAATAAGTAATGTAGGAGGTTTTATGCATTAATAATACAATGTGGATGACTCTACTCACTTGGTACATTTGACCAATATTCAAAGCTGCAACACATGAATGTCAAAACAGGTCTGGGACAAAATGGGTAATTTTGTATGGGTCAACTCGGTTGGAAAGAAACACTTTCTAGTTTTTTCAATCTTTTATAATCAGCGTTTCAAATATAGTTACAAAAAAATTTCTAAATTTTTGAATAAGTAATGTAGGAGGTTTTATGCATTAATAATACAATGTGGATGACTCTACTCACTTGGTACATTTGACCAGTTTTTTCAATCTTTTATAATCAGCGTTTCAAATATAGTTACAAAAAAATTTCTAAATTTTTGAATAAGTAATGTAGGAGGTTTTATGCATTAATAATACAATGTGGATGACTCTACTCACTTGGTACATTTGACCAGTTTCTTTCATAGCTATATTTACTTGTTCGACCCATTCTAATTATATGGGTCAAAATGCCACCTCTACCTCGAGGTTACCTTAGCAAGCCCTTAATCACTTGAACAATCTCATATAGGTCACTTGATAATGAATTTGGTGTGTAACATTGCACGTTATCATAAATATAAAAAATATATATATATATATATATATATATATATATATATATATATATATCCATTTCTATAAAACCATGTATTCCTGTTTTTTGAATAAGTAAAAAACTTACCAAATCATAATAGCTGAAGGAACCGCAAGTTTAAGGAAGCCAAGAACATCATGTAGTGCTTCTTTAGAAAAACCAGTCCACGTGTGTTTACAAGCAGGAGAAAACTTAACATACGTTCCCATCAAGACAACATTCAACCAATTCGATATAGTGTTAGCCAATGCAGCCCCTTTTATCCCTAGTCCTAATTTAAACACAAGTACCCAACACAAAAACACATGGAACAAAGCAGTCACCCCTGAAATAATCATCATAGGAACTACAATATTTTGTGTTTGAAGAAATCTATTTAGACATTGAAGTAGACCATATGCAAATAAGCTTGGAATCATCCAACGGATAAACATTCCTGCTCCGTTGGATATTTCATGATCTTGACCTAGAGTTATGAAGATTGTCGTTGTGTAAAACCAAATAAATGCAAGAGGGATGCTTATGGCTGTTAAAGTGACCATTGCTCGTTGCATTTGTATTCCGAGCATGTGGTATTGTTTAGCTCCATAGGCTTGTCCGCATAACGTCTCTAATGCACTCCCCATTCCTAACTATTAAAAAAGAAAAAACTTAGACAAATTATCCGAAGCTGATTATTTGACTCCTAAAATAATAAGCTAATCGAAAGCAGTCTGAACATTAGTCCCAGTAATCAGATGATTAGTTTCAAAACGTAACTCTAAAAGCCTCTTAAAAATGCTTAAGTTATGCTGTCTTCAAGAAGTTATAGTGCTTATTTATAAATTGGATACATCATATTTAGCTTATACTCCAGTAATGCAAAGGCCAGTTCCAGTGCAAATTATCTTGCGTTAATAAAGTCAAAATCAACGTCAACTATAAACGATATCAAATGATGACTAACCAACACACTGAAGCCAGTGAATGAAGCAAAAGAAGTAGCAATTGAAGCACTGGATAGAGCAAGTTCACCAAGATGTCCGACAAACATGATCGATATCACTTCCAAACAATACTGCAATAAGCTTACTGCTATTAATGGACCTGCTAATCCTATTTGTTTCTTCACTTCATCGATTACTTGAGTTCTTAAACCACCACTTTCTTCTTGTTCAAATAAGTTTTCATCATATTGCCGTTGAATTAATGGATCTTGAACTTGTTTTGCTTCTTTCATTATATACTTATTTGATTATGTGTTCTTTAAGTTTGATGAGCATTTTTTACACCAATGACATGTTATTGTATTTGTCTTACCATGTATCATTGATTTAATACTTTTGATTAGTTACATGAAAATGATATGTTATATATAACTTAAAAATCTGGTATGTGGTTCCCACTATCTTGTTTTGTTTCTCTACTATTCTGTGTTCTGTTATTGTAATGTTAATTAGTACTCTATATTTTGTAAAATAAGAGTGTACTTATGCATCAGTTATTAAAATTATTCAAGATACACTAGTTAGTAAATCATAAACGTTTTGTCCTTTTTATTATTGTCACGTCGTTTTAGATTATTATATTTACAAAACACATGCATGTGTTTATCATTCTATGCACATAAATTCCTATCAAAGTGTAAGAGCCTTAGGTGTGGGCTTCGTTGTCCTTCGCCAAAGTGACATGGCACACTTGCCGTCCCTCGTCACGTGCCATTGCTCTCATCATGTTAAATAAACATCACCTTGTCGATGCACTGTGGCTAAATCTTGTACGGAGGAAAATGAGTTGCAGGCAAACGTTTAAAAGTAGGTTTTTTGTTTTTTTTCAATAAACATAATAATAAAACTTGTAATGTTTTATAAATTTGGTATTGTAATGTAAATTTGTATTTAAATGAATAGAATCTTATTTTCGAGTACGAAGAACCAAAGTAGAAGACGAACTTTTATTTATTATAGAAACAAAGCAGAGTACTACATTGAAAAGAAAATAAAACTGTGATACAGAAAAGAAAACACATAGATTAAAACACGTAAGTTATTCCAAGTTTCAGAGTTATTCAAGCGATAAACATCGTCGTAAGGAGACCAGTCCGCAAACTTGCTTTCTTCCCACTCTCGTTCCAAAATGTCAAACAAGTTGTCCTTACGCTCTTGTTCTTCCCTTGCTTCTTGCTCCCTACGAACTACTTCCTCCCGTGCTTCTTCTTCTTCTTCTTCCATTTCTCTCAATGCTTCTTTATCCTGAAGAAGTAGTCGTTGATGTTCCTCAGTAAACTGAAACGGATGTGTTCTTGTTCCTCAACCGGTTCCTCTTCCGTTGGAAATAACGGGAAGATATCTGCTGGTGGAGTCTTGACCGTGTTTTCTTGAGAGAGTTTGATAAGAAGTTGTGTCGTGTGAGATGTGTTTATTGGTTGAAAATATAGTGGGTATATATAGGAAAAAAATATAGGCTTTATTTAATTTTGAATTTGAATTTGAATTTGAGTTTTGAATTCGTGCTCTATGTGTAGTGTTTGAATTTGAAGTTGACTTTTGAAATTGAAATTGAATTTTGAATTCTTACACTATAAATAACATACCATAACACACTATTTTTCACACACTTCTTAAAAATAAAAAATAAAACTGTTGGTAAAAAAAAAATTGTCTCAAAGTCCAAACATGGAGGAACAAACGCGTGCGAATACTCGTTGGTCAAAGGAAGAAGAAAAATTGCTAGCGGAATTTAGTGAAGTTTCCCATGACAAAGACATCGGAAATGACCGTTCGAGGAGTTCTTTGGAACGGATTGTGGACATGTTCAGCGGTATCGACCATGACAATCGTACCAAAAATATGGTTATGGGTAAATGGACAAGGCTTAACAGTGATTGTCAAAAATTCAATGCTATTTACAAACATTTGCAGCGTACAAGCTGGGAAAATGACAGTGATCATATCGTGATATCTGCAAAGACCATTTTTGAACAACGCTTTGGTGGGAGAAGATTTCAATATGTTCACGGGTGGGAGGTGTAACACCCCGATAATGCGGAAACGTGGGGTGCAACATAATCAATAATCATCACAAAAGAGATATAGAACAATACCATAATTTACATTAAAGGAAAAATATATCGTTACAACATTGTTATACACCGGCAATTAAAATACAAAGTTTAGTTCCCAAAAGATAGTTTGTAATACATAATGATCAGTAGTGACATGTGGAAACTTTATTATGCAAAGACCTTGATGAAAAGCTTACTGACGATCACCTGAAATGCATGAGAGTAATCGGGTCAACTATGAATATAGTTGGTGAGTACACACGTTTTATAATAGGAAAACCTTTTGAGTAAGTTCATATGGCAAATATCCTATCAACTTATCCTGATACAAATCCCGCCCATACAAGACTTGTAACCTATAAGTTCACATATATTTCCATAATAAAAGTAATTTCAAAGTCTTTAAGAAAAGTTCACAAAGAAAAGGCGATGTCAATCTATTCAGTTGCAAGTCCTGCCCATACAAGACTTGTAACCTATGTGTTCACAACCCATTGCATAAAAATTTGTATGTTTGGTAGTCAAGCAGACGCGGTAATAATAGTCCACAATGTAAGCACTACGTATATAATAATGTATGCCAGGCAAAGCCCCGCGAATAAATAATATGCGTCCCGTAAAATAGTGAACGAGAGGTTGGCCGACCTCTAATAGCGCTATCCATACTACTACTAAATAGGAGACTAACAATGCGAAGGTATGAGCGGTACATCATACAACTATTATACCAATTAAGAATGCTCAGAACATGGGAGACTTTGCACGCTCCACCAATAAGGCGAGACATTTTAGGTCAAGAACGCTCCACCACATGGCAATGAAACTTTTAGGTCAGAACGCTGCACCAACATGGCGAGACTTTGCAGCTCCACCGGCGAGACTTTTAGGTCATAAATACTTGTCAGATTAATTAAGTTCAAAACAAATCATAAGTTAAGTAATTAAATTCAAGAGTTTAATTTAAGTTCAAGTTCAAATCAAAGAGTTAATAAAATAATAGTAATCAATTTAGTTCAAATATGGTTCATGCATCACCCCAAAGCGATTAAATTAGTTAGAGAAAAGGGGTTCGTGAATACTCACAGTAAATCAAAGTGATAGTGAAAGTACGATGATGGAAGGCCGAGAGAATCCTAGGAGCAACCTAGAATATTTATTGTGTCTTAGGCTTTGACATAATGTCTAAGAAAACATAAACGAGCCTATATATGTCCTTATATTGATCATGATGTAGTACTTGGTAGTTTTGTGTATGTCGTTTCATAGAAATGGTTTATGAAACATTTTTAGTGTAGATATCTCGTACTACCATTCGGGCCATCATAATCCAAAGGTCATGTAGTAAACGTTTGAGGAGCTAGGACACTTTAAATCGTCAATCCAACAACTCATCGATCCGTTTACCCAAATGAAACCCCTCACATGAAGCTCCCTAGTTTTGTAGTGTTCGATATGGAAAAACATATGTTTTGGTCGTTTGATTATGTGACATATAGTTTAAGTGGTTACATGGTTTACAAAGTAAGTTTGGTCATGTTCCGTAAGCGGGTTTGAGTTAGTTTAGATGTTTAACAAAAGTAGTTTGGTCCTTTGTATGGAAAACTAGAAAGGGGGGTTGAATAGTTTTACCGATTAAAACTTGGTTTTAAACTAGTTAGATCGACTTATGTCAATCTATTTAAACATGTGTGTTGGATGTTGATAGACAAGCATATATAAATATGTGATGAAAGAATAAGGAGTAAGAATCACAAAACCACAACGCGAGTATTTATAGTGGTTCGGCTACAAGGACACGCTTACTTCTCCTCCCAGTGCCTACTCGAGAGTTAGTAAACACTATCGACATCAACTCCTTATGGTGGAGAAGCCTTCTAGCGTTGCCTACTCTTTATCGGTACAAGGCTGAATCCGGGTTCTTCCTGAGTAGAACCAAACCTATCCAAGCGTAAGCCTACCCTTTATCATTATTAGGCTGAATACGAGTTCATAGTTTAAAAGCGGCGTTGAGGCGCACCTCGCAAGGCTCAAGCTCTAGGGATTTTTGGATCGAGCTCACGACATGCATGAATCCATAAAAAGCGCGGCGCTTAGGTCTTTAGCCTTTAAGCCTTAGGGCTTTAGCCTCGGAGATGTAACGAGGTTTTGGGGTGTTTTGAATATTAAGATAAGATACATGGGCCTTATAAGTTATATACATTAACCTTTTAAGTTATATCTAATAACCCTAATTTGGAAAAGAACTAAAACACACAATCAAGAGGGTAACTATAGATTCTGATCATTTTACAAATATGTAATCTCTCTCACGTTATAAGTTTATATCTTGAGCAGTTTTTATTGATTGTTTATTTTATTGGTTTGTAAATAATGTCATAAGTTTATTTTATCTTCAAGCATCACATCATAGGGTGAGTATTTGTATGATTTGCATTATGCCTTGAATATTAATATGTTGCATGCTTTATATTTGGGTTAAATTGTGAACTTTGTTAGATGTAAGTCTGCAAGTGTAGGACACAAGAATATTTAGTCTGATATGGATTTTAATCTATATGTAGTTCATCGAGCCAAAGAGTTGATCCATTTGAGAAGTGACAATTGATCCATTTTAATCTTTATAATGGCTATATGTGTCATGTATTAAGTATTTAATGTTATTTTATGTTATTTAAGCTACATAAATGGTCACATATATTATAAAAAAAACTTAATGTATTTAGTGCGCCTCGTATTCATGAATCCCGCGCCTTGGTATGCGCCTCGCCTCGAGGCTCTTTGGTCCCCTTCGCACCTTAGTGCGCTTTGAGCCTTTCAAAACATTGATCGAGTTCCATTACAATGGAGGAACTACTACCCAACACTACACAAATCCTATCTCTAAGGAGACTCACTCCTTATGACAACATCAACAAGGATATCAATATCCTTTGACCCAATACAAATCTATCTTGTACATCGAGCACACCATATCGAATATACACCTTAGGCACCTTTCACTAATGCCTTTAGCCTTGACTTCTAAACACCCTTCACAAGTGCTTTCAATATGGACGTTCGACACCTTTCACTAATGTCTTCGTCTTGACCCTTTAGACATCTTTCACTTATGATGCTGGTTTTACTGACCAGGTTTTAACATTTATAATGTCTCGTTATACCTATGGTCTACCCTAACGCACTAACGGGCAGTGTACCCGGCGTGTGTAGTGTAGTATTGGTAAAAAGCAGAGGTCGTCCCAAGAGCTATGTGTGTGGATTAATATTAAGTCTAGGTGTCACAGATTTTAAGATGGTTTTGATATCGAATTAACTAATTAACTACTAAAACAAATAAAGGCAAAGGTGTGATCAATAGAGGAGAGTGGTGCTAACCTAGTTATTCATCCTAGCTAGTAATGTCTATGTTTAATTACTTCCACTTACTTCAGGTGGGGTCAAAGTCGAGAGGACAACATTTGGTCGATTATTCTAACCTATAGCAAGATGCCACCGGAGAAGCCAGTGTCCCCTCATAAGTCCGTTGTTCACGGTCCCCTAAGCCGAGTCATTAAGTTCCGATACATGCTAGACTTATAATAGTGAGTGCCCGAGGCGCTAGCATCTTAGACACTCACCCCCTAATTCTTAAGTTCATCCAAGCGGTAGGTGATCAGTTGGTCAAATCGCACAAGTAGAAAGGGTCGTCAGTTGGTCATATTTACCCTTCCCGTCTCGAGTCTCTACTCACTTAGAGTCGATTGGTCATATCTCTAAGCAACTAGCCTCTACCAGCCATTCAAAACTACGAGACAAGGGTAGCTACCAATAAACTATGCATGCATACACTTAGAAATAATTATCTGAGTAATATAAACACAAACAAAACAATAAAGGAATCATAACTAGGCCAGCACCAAGAGGTGCTTAGCCGCTCATATCAACCATATAAATCAATTCAATATTTAATGTTACCAAATACATGAATCGAATGTAAAGAAAGGATAAAAAGCTAATGCTTATCGTAGGAGAGTGATTTCTCCTTGGAATAGCTCGTATGCTCCCTAGACACGCCTGGCTTCTTCCCATGTTCTTTGTTTGTGTGTGAAATGGGATGCTTTGAAATCTTTGGAAATCGTGGGGTATTTATAGGCGGATCTTGGATTACGGCGTAACTAATAAAATAGTTACGTCGTAATCATCTAATTCTTCAAAATTGCACTATATCTGCTGGTTCTGGTAACCTTAGAAGATTACTGTACGTATCTTCAATAATTCTTGGTTCGGCGTAGTTCATGCGACGATTCGGCGTAATTATCGGCTCATTTGACCTAATAGTTCATTAAGTAATCTTTTGGGAGAGTTCGCCTTAATCTTACGATAAGTTGGCTTTCGAGTACGCTTTAGTTCTGCTTAATGTGAGAGAGGATTACGTATTAACTTCTTCAAAATGAGCATACTATGATAAATCTTCAATAAACTCTCAATTCCGTCTCTTTAGCTCCAATGCTCGTAATTTATCTGAAAGGTGGTATAATGGAAAAAATGAAATCCATATAAATGATATAAATTACAAGCATTATGGGATTGACACTTAATATTAGGGATAATTTGATGTTATCAAATATCCCCCCATTTGAACTCTACTTGCCCTCAAGTAGACCTTATTAGATAGATTCTTAAAAAGATACCTCCCATTACATGGAAAATATAAGTTTACAAATCCTTATGCTAGAATAAAACAAAGTTGAACACCTCACGAAATGGGAACGAAACACTCAAATCTCTCAACTATTCTAAGTGTCAATTTCGGGGTGATCACTCAATCGCAGTCATAGCATGTATTCTATCATAAGCTTGGCGGTTACACAAATCTCCGCCACTAGAGTTAAGGGCTAAACAATTTTTGAAGGCAATATGGGTAGACACGACAAAGGTTAAGGGTGACTCGTCATTACTAACATGTCACGGCGAAGTGGACAAAATCAATGATACATGACCAAATCCATGGCCAAGACACCAAAGATTGCTCATTGCATCACCTAGACATGCTTCATGACTAAAGGGTAGGATAAGACATGGGATATAAATGGTGTAAAATAAAAATCAGCGAGATAGTCTAAATCTATAAACAAGTCATCACCACTTACCGTCCGCCCAAAGTTCAAGCTTTGAAGTTAAGAAACCGGATCATGAAATACTAGGTAGATGTGTCATTAGAGGACGTCATGATGGGTACACTACATTTTCTTCAATTGTTGGCGCAATTACCAACTCTAATCTTCACATGTGACCGATGTGGCCTCCTTGATACTAAATTTATATAAAGCTCATAGTGCTTATAACATCGCACTGTACAATAAACTAAATAACATAACTTCTTTTTTTTTTTTTTTTTTTTTAAATCATAACTACTAAACATAACATCCCCCCACATGAGATGAACAATGGGAATTCGGGGGGTCTTCAATGATCTTTAAGAATATGTCGTCGACGAAAGCGTGATTCCCGAACCTTTCCACTTGAACCTTGAACTTAGGCAAATGATGACTTTCTAATTACAAATAAAGACTTCTGAGGGTAGGTTAAGGTGTATAGGTGTATGAGAAACAATATATTGGGTTAAAAAAATGAAAGAAATGGCTCGGATGGGTGTATCTAGGGGTATCTTGCACTAAAGGTGAGTGCAACAAAGGGGTTTCACATGGGGGTCGAGAAGTCGAGGTGACTAATCGATAAACACACAATGGTAGGCTATTTGGGTGATAATCCTATAATCTTTCTTGCCTGAAAAGTCCAAATACATCGAGCTAACTCAACATACCTCGTCTATGGTCTCGAAATGATGCAAAGGCCAAGTTCTAAAGTTTACAAGCTACCAGCAAACTCATAATTTGGTGGATTTGGGGTAAAATATTAGAAACGGATAAGGGTAATCTCACCATATAATATCAAGGGTTGTATGTGTGCACATTGGTCTAATCTAGTTAGGTTAAGAAAAACATGTCAAAATTTTAAAAATGGCATAGTTTTTCAAAATAAACTAGAAAAGCGAGAGAGAAAAATAAAGTTCAAGAACAATTCTACTCCGTCCCCCCACTTGAATTGTACAAAGTCCCTTTTGTACTAAGTGTTAAATAAAGGTGAAGAGAAAAGTAGAATTAGAGCGAGAACTTCCATGAAATTTGCTCCAAAAAGAAAGGCCACGAAAAAGGGTGCTTGCCTTTATAAGCATCCGAGCAAACTTCAATCCCTGAAATCACACTACTGACAAGCATAATTCTACAAAGAAAAAAATGAAAAATGAAAAATAAACCTAACTCACTTTCGTAGGAATCATGATTGCGTTTAGCATATGCAACAAGCCTTTTAAACCACTTGGTGTCCCAAGTAGACGAGTGAAGTCTCATGAGGGTTTACAGGGAACAGACCCACAAAGTTCATTTAAAGTACTAATACATGGTTATTGTGTTTAAAATGAAAAGTAATGTAAGTGCATTAAGTAACTCTTATAAGGAGTTGCGCGTAACTAAACAAAAATCTGGCTGCATGAGTGTAGCTACGGCGTAACCACTGAAATGGGATTAGCCGTAATGGTAATGCATCGAAGTTACTGCTGCAAGGGGCTTGTTACGGCGTAACCATGAGAATGAGTTACTGCCGTAACCATTGTCGGTCGACATCTTTGCAACAACAACTCTTCTTTGTTTCTGCAAAAATGGTTAAAACACAAAACCCAAGAAATTGAAATAAAACAAAGAAAGGGATAATTCGGGTTGTCTCGAAAGAGCACTTTTCTTTATTCTGAGTCTTTAAGTTAGACTCGAGCCTTGGGGTTTCATGGTGGCCTTTGTACTTGGCCAACTTCCTCTACTAGTTGGCAGCAATCATTCATCCATTTGATAAAAACCTTTTTTCTTGCAGTGTTACCGATGCTACATGTTCTAAATTTTTGCGAGAGCCACTCATTAAATGATATACATGACTTCCCCCATTCGTCACCTTCAGCTATAGGACTAATTGTTGTACTCATGTTTGATCTTTCATCATTGGTTTTTGTATGAGTAAGGCGATAGTTATCGTACTTGCATTTTAGTTGTTTTGCCAATCCTGAATTTATTTCTGGGTCTCCAAATCTTATCTTGTACCAATCTTCAAATGATAATTTCCCAAATTTTATATCATGTCTTTCAGCCTCGTGAGGGCATATCCATTCATCCGCCTTTCCCTCACAAAAACGAAAAAGGGTTACACGAGGGCCATCTTTGTCATTGATTCGTTATCCTCGGTTAATGTCGGTCGCAGTAATGTTTGTTTGGAATCGAGCATCCTAATACCTTTGACTTGGCGGTCTTTTCACTTTCACGCTTGCACCTATCAACATTTTCCTCACCATTGTTAGTACAAGGATTATAACACAAAGGTGGATCGAGCGATTGAACATTAACAACATCAACGTTATTTGAAACTTCTAATTTTGGGTTTAATTGCTCTTTCATGCTGAAAGTTATTCGTTCATTTTCAGTTCCCAAAGAAATTTGTTTTTCAAAAACCTTAATTTGAGCACGACAAGTGGCTAGAAAAGGTCTTCCAACAATTAAATTGTAAGTCTCCCGTTTTCCCATGTCAATAACCACAAAATCAGTGGAAAAAAGGAATTTTCCAATTTTAAGGAGCACATTATTGACTACTCCCCTTGGTATAACCTTAGAGGAATCAGCCATTTCTATCATCATTGTTGTTTCTTTTAAATTGGTAAGTTTTATTTTATCAAACAAAGTGGTAGAAATAAGGTTTACCCCAGCCCCCAAAACAGCTAACGCGGGAATTTTAAGATTACCGACAGTGCATGGAAGAAGAAAACTTTCCTGGTATTGTAGCTTTTCAGGAAGTTGGCTTGGCAGGTCCTCGTCGTCTTCTGATTTATCATCTTATTTTAGGTAATTAATCCAGGATAGATCATTGGTGATAGAGGAGGTGCACTGCTCTTTCTTTGGCTTATCTTGTGCAAATATGGCTTTGCAGGCAATGGCTTTGGCATTACTGGTCTCAAGGTTTTTAGCTAATTGCCCAATTTGGGTTTCGAGGTTTTTAATTGCAGCATCTTGGTTTCGCAAGTTCATGTTCGTGTCTTCTTTTAACTTGACCATCCATTCCTTGAGTCTATCGCCCTTTTTTGTAGATTCCTCGATGTGCCTATGCATTATTTCTTCAAGGCTTGGTCTAGGAGGATTGTTGTTGACTCTTGTGTAGAACCCTGAGGACTTTTCTTGATATATGGGCCCGTTACCCATGTATCCGTTGAAGGGACTTCCACTTCCATATTTTACTTCTTCAATCCTTTTAACTTGCTCGTTGGAGGAACATTCCTTAGTAGAGGGAGCTCCATTGTGTCCACTTCGTTCCACTTGTATGGAATACACATTCTCCTTGAGCTTCTTCATGTGTGTCACACCCCAAAAATGGCGCAGCGGAATGGCGTTTACGGGGCATGACTTCATAGTCAAGAACACAAGGCGTCCAAAATAGAGAAACACTAAATGCATATCACAACATAAGTCAAGTTACAATAATCCCAAAAGTCGGGTGTAGAAGAGACTTGATACATAAGTTCACCAACATTATGAAATCTTAATATAAGCTAAATGCATAATTCCTCGAAACGCAGTCCATGAGGGTCTTGTCTTACATCTGCTAAGCCGACCAACTCAACCTCTTAAACTACTTCGCTAATAACACCTGAAAATGGATACTCGAAAACGTCAACATAATGTTGGTAAGCTCGTAGGTTTAAGAATAAAACCACGAAGCTGTGAAGTATAATAGCGTAGGACAATAGTGAGCAAGATATACAAATATAAGCACTTAATGAAACCACGAGTTTGCAACAACTGAACCTCACAAATGTCACGTTTTACACGATTTCTCACGTCTCTCGACACCTAGCGTCGGGGTTGGGGTAGCAACCCCGATAGTACTATCAATGCTTCGGCTCCAAAATGGAGTTAAATAGTTGCGCATAATGAACACACAGCATGAAACCACACAACAAGGCACATATTGAAATCAAACGCACATATTGTCCAAGAAACATGAAAACATTTAATCACAGCATGAAAACAGTTAAAAACATCATTTGAGTACCATTTTCCCCCACGGAAAAACATAGTGAAAAAGGGGCTACGAAAACTCACCTTAAACAGAGTAGTACGATGCAATCAAATGTGTGCACGAAAATCGAGGCACGATAACTCTAACCGCAACCTAAATTGATAACATGTCTTAGGTCGTGTAATAATGTTGTGTATGTCATTTTATAAATGTTATATCACCCGTACATGTTTGCATGAAAGTTTAGTTGTGAAAATGTAGTTACGTTAATGTGCTTGTTTATAAGTTCAATACTTTTTATAAGACTTATCTAGTTGTTTCCGTTATCATACTATACTTGACTCAACAAGTTGTATTTTGAAAAGCTTCTAATGTGTCTAGTAAGAATACACAACCTTCTATTATTTTCGTTTAAGTTATTTTGGCTAAAACCGCACTTAAAATGTCCAAAATTCACTTTAAAAATTTCTTACAGCTTTTCTATTAGTGAAAAAGCAGTCAAATAATTATATTTCGTCAAAAGCTTCATTAGGCCATAACTTTCTCATTTTAGGTCCGATTCTTAAGTTCCATATATCCCCGGGTTCGTATTCAAGTATACTAACAAGTTTTTAGTATCTCGGCTAGTCTAACCAATTTTTAATGTCCAATTTTATCACCTGAAAAACTCTAACAGCAACTATATTTTCAGAAAATTAGTTTCATCGCCTTAACTTAAAACTAACGTAACTTCTTCGTTATAAGTCCGTTTTAACCCGTCCAAGCGACCACGTTTTCGTTATTAAGTATATTTCCTATTTCTTTAGTCAAATCTTACTCAAAAGCAACTAATATTTCTGTATTGAGTCGAATAGGACAGCCTATATTTCTCTTAATTGTTAAACGCATTTTTCTTAGCTTTCTAATTATCCAAACCACTCCACATAACACCAATACTATTCCTAATCCTTCCACCCATTTTTCAATATGTCGTTAGTGATTTAACAACTTGATTAGCAACATGTAAAGTTCAATTCATCATAGTTATAAAACTTACGCAAACATGTACATAGGTGATTTTTATGTGTATATTTGGTGATAAAATAAAATGTAAACTTTTATGATATGTAAATATGAAATGAAAATGTATATGAAATACGTATATGCTTACTTGAAAGTTAGTAGTAGGATGTGGTGATTAAGAACACAATATTACCCAAATTAGCTTCCAAGACTTGGACTTTGTTAACCCTTTTACCATTAAGCTACAAATAATATCAAAGCCTAAAGTGTTCTTCCTCTTTTCTTTGCTTAGATTCGAGCCCAAGAGAGCATGAAAGTATAGTTACTAATTGTTTTTGGTGTTGAAAGTGTCATGTGGTTAGTATACTATTTATATGAAAATCCATGCATGGTCTTCCTAATATAAAATTCACCTACATAACTAGTTAGAAAAAAAAAATGATTAAGAGGGTGCCATGTTGCTTACTTTCGGCTGAAAAAAAAAGAGAAAATATATTGTTGGTGGCTAGCAAGTTATGATCCAATGGTTACAAACTTTATTTTATGTGTTAGAAATTCTTGGTCAAATGTTCTAAAAAGAAAGATTATATTAATTATGTATGTTGTGTTAGAGCTAGATTAGGCAATATGTAAAATAAAAAAAAGAGGGTGGCGCATGGTCTGTTGCAGTAGAAACAAAGGAGATCACAAAAATTGAGTCAAGCCCACACTTTGAAATTTTGGGTCTCAACATTGAATATTTTGTCAAAGATCATGGTCAAGGTATGCAATTTAGTTTACTATTTATGTAAGGGAGGGGCGGCCATAGGAAACAAAAAGAGGAGAGTGTGTATAATTTTTATAAAAAATGTATTTTATGAGGGTATTGGGTATTAAAAATAGGTATTGGATAGTATTTATATTATTAAAGTTAATTATATATGTTTAAGTGGTTGTAATAAAAGAATTATAGAAAGTGTAAGAAAATAATTTTGGTACTTTTGTAGTAGTTTAGGAAGTGTGAGAATGTGTTAAAATAATCATTGGGAGTATTGGGTACATTGTGCGTCCATGCATACAATTGTGTAAAAGCGTTTATTAAATTAATTAATCGTACGAAATTAAAAATGCAATTATCCTAGCAATTAAATTATGAATTGAAGAGGCAATGTACTAAAAAATATGCAGAGTAAATCTTAGTCCAAAGTCATAGTGCACAAGAGGGTGTTTCTTGTTTACGCGATTCCATTAAATAATTATACGTAATGGTGAAAGTGTAAACTTTCAAAATAGAATAAATTTTTATTTTAAGGTTGAGTAAGGATTTGAAAATTTGCGGGTTGTTATAGTCTTCCCCCGTTAAAGAGAATTTTGTCCCGAAATTCAATTCGTCACGGTTAACTCTAAATGGGCATTAGTGAGTAAGATACGCATATGTAAACACTTAGTGTACCACACAATAGTACAAAAGTTCTCATCACATATAGATCACTTAGTAAGACCAAAGACTTGCAACAATTGAAACAAATGAAGGCATATACGTATAGCTTGCTCGGATAGTATTCACCCTTTATTTACGTCGCACACAGAAAGATAAGGGTGTGGGTGTCAAACCAAATAGTACCGGGTGCTACTTACCAATTGGTAATATCAATACCTCCTAACCTCTTGCAATCACACAGTGAAACCACACAATAATCACATAGTAAGGCAAGCTTCCCGTCCTTGAGTAAAGTCATCAAAAACCTTAAGCAAATTTTTAGGTAGCTTAAGTTGAGCCTCAACTTGAATTTAAGCTTAAACCCACAACTCATCAAACAAGAACTGTCATGAGATTAAGCTATGCAACAAGTTGAGCTTGCCCTTAAGCTACTTAATAACTTGAATCCAACTTAATTTCACGACCCAATCACACAAGAACTTAAGTTAAGATACTTAACGCTTTTGTTGAATTGGCTCAATTTTGGGATCACTTTTAAAAATAATAATAATAATAAACAAATCAATAGGTATCCAAAGCTTAGATCCGTATGAGTTGAGGAGATTTAACTAAGGGGGATGCCTGTTTCCTCCAAAATCTATAGTGCACGCCCTAAGTATATTTCCTAAATTCGGATAGCATGCTTACTCTGATCATCTTCCTAGGAATGGTAAGTCGCACTCAAACCTAATTGTGTTCCCAATGCATCTTATAGGGCCTGCTAAAAATTGGGGTGTGAACCGTCTGTCATGATCCTATGTAATAGATACAGGCGCTTCTCTTGTGCGTCACTCTAATTGGATATCCTAGAATACTAAGAAAGAATTGATCAAACCAAAGGACTTAACATGTAACCTCAAAAATCCCGTATCAAGTCTTGATCGCGGTTTTAGGATTGGCGGTCTCGTGCACCCTTAACTGAGGATGTTCGGATTTGGGAATCTTTATTCGAGAAGTATCGCACATTATGGAATTGGTGCCGCTTCGAGAATTAAGTCTACGTGAAGCTCAATTCGTCAAAGAGGGGTAAATTGTCTTAGGTCTTTACAAAGCACTTCAGGGAAGCCTCAAGCACGCGAGGTATCTTTGGGTTTTTGCTCATTCTACTAGGCGCAGTGAAATAGGCAATTCAATAGTAACTATCGAACAATTAGGTTTCATGAAATGCCTCGTCCATTCTTGAGCCAAAATTATTCAGAAATTTTAAGCTAAATGGCAACTTTAAACTTGTTTTTCACATCTCATCAAACAATAACTGACATAATTAACTTAAAAGTTGCTAAAAAGCTTTTCTTTTTTTTTTGGAAAAGAAAAATTTAGCTAAAGTTTGGGGTTGCTCAAAAAACGAACGAATGGCATCTCAGCACCCAAGAGTCTTACTACTTGATGGTGGAAATTTGAGCCATCTTATTGGTTTCTACTCTTTGGTCATACACTATATCCATCCCATAACTAAGGTATCAGACATTAGGTTTCATCCTTAATAGAAGCATGAATTTGGTAGAAGCAAATTTATAATCAATGCCGGAATTAAACAGCGTGATAGCTTAATGATCGTTTAAGGAGGACATACCCGTCACGGTGTTCGAGTCCTGGCGTCCTTCTTCAGCTTTCATCACAAATACTCGACCACGAGATGGGTTTCCATTGTCTCCACGGTTTGAGTTTGTTCCATTTGTCACTAAGGCTTGATTCGGGTTATTCTGAACTTGCCCATGTGCCCTATTCAGCTTAGGACACGTGTTTCGGAAATGATCCGGGCTCCCGCGCTCATAACAGGTCCTTGGGTAAATGACGTTGATTAGAGTCACCTGCATGGCCACTACTCGACAATCCTTTGCAATATGACCCGGACGATTGCAGCTAAAAAACACACGATAGGGCGTAGTCTCTGGATGATGGTAGCCACATTTAACACACTGCGGGTGAAGTCCTGCATATCCCTTCCTACCCGAGTTTGTTGCCACAAATCCTTTTCCCCATTTCGCTTTCTTGTTGTTACCATTTGTACCTTCTTGCTTACTTGGCTCACTCGTGGCCTTTCTCTTATCACCGCTCTCGGACAATCACCCATTCCTAACCATTTCATCCGTTAAGGTTGCAGATTTCAGTATCGCACTTTGAATAGTAGCAGGTTCAGTCGCTTTCACCATCCCGCGAGTCTCGAGGACCAAACCATAGATGTACCTTCCAATTCTCTTAGATTCGGGAGTGACCATATGAGGTACCAGTTTAGCAAGCTCATGAAATCGATCCGTATACATCGCGTGACCAGCTCCTACCATAGTGCGGTTGTAGAACTCATGCTCGATCTTCTCCATTTCATTGTTTGGGCAGTATTCCTCGCCAGCAATGCCTTAAAGTCATCCCAAGTCATTCCTATGGCAGCTTCTCTGCCTCTTGCTTGGATTTGTGTGTTCCACCAGGTCAACGCCTTTCCAGTCAATGAACATGCAGTATACTTTACCTTCTGGTGGTTCGCACACTCACTTATGTCAATCACTGACTCCATCTTCTCGGCCCATCGGGTATAAGACAACATTCCTCCGTTACCATCGAAGTCCATCGTTTTGCAAGCTGTGAATTCCTTATACGTGCACCCTTTGTTACTATTGTTGTGGTTTCCATCATTGACGTGATCACTTGCATCAACGTTTTCCGCATGGTCATTCCTACTCACGTTGTTTCCTTGGTTACTGATCTGATCGCCAACATGAGTGACAATAGTGGGTAGTAATTCCTGTAGTTGTTGACTGATAATGGTGGCAAAGACGGGATTCGCTTTGTTGTTGTCGTTCCCATTGTTGCGGTTACCACTTCCTCCCCCACGTCCACCAGTCCTTCCACCTCTACGGACTGCACCACCTCGGTTAACTCGAGTCGATCTTCTTGGGGGCATAGTTTCTGCGAGGAAGGACATTTGGTGAACGTTAGGTTGGAGGGGTTTATGCAGAGACGATCGATAGTGGTGTCCTAATTCTACGTCGTAGTCGCATCCTAGTTCTATGTCGCAGTTCTAAGCTGACGATTCCATGAATTTGATAAGTCTATGTCGCATCATGTTATTGTAAAAACGTTGGCCAGGCGTTTTTAGAATAGCATCATGCCACATTTTCTTTTCATCATCACTTCACACCATCTAGCCTATATTCCATCCTTGAGTCAATTCCTCAAATCCATTAAGTTAATTAACAACTTACACCCAATTAAATTTCGCAACCCAATCAAACAAGAACAGTCTTGAAATTAAGGTGCAAGTTGTTAAAGAACCTTTAAGGGTTTGAAAATAAATTGACTCAATTCAGGAAGGGTTCCTAAGGTCTAATACTAGGCACTCATACATACAAGTAAAATAAGCACATAACCGAACACGTAGGTCCTATTATGCAAACTATATGAAGGTTCCTAGGTTATAGTATAGGTTAAACCACCTAATTCTCTATAACTAAGGCTCTGATACCAATCTGTCACACCCCAAAATGGCTGCGGAATGGCGTTCTGAGGCATGACTTCATAGTCAAGAACACAAGGCGTCCAAAATAGAGAAATACTAAATGCATATCACAACATAAGTCAAGTTACAATAATCCCAAAAGTCGGGTGTAGAAGAGACTTGATACATAAGTTCACCAACATTATGAAATCTTAATATAAGCTAAATGCATAATTCCTCGAAACGCATTCCATGAGGGTCTTGTCTTACATCTGCTAAGCCGGCCAATTCAACCTCTTAAACTACTTCGCTAATAACACCTGAAAATGGATACTCGAAAACGTCAACATAATGTTGGTGAGCTCGTAGGTTTAAGAATTAAACCACGAAGCTGTGAAGTAAAATAGCGTAGGACAATAGTGAGCAAGATATACAAATATAAGCACTTAATGAAACCACGAGTTTGCAAGAATTGAACCTCACAAATGTCACGTGTTACACGATTTCTCACGCCTCCAGACACCTAGCGTCGGGGTTGGGGTAGCAACCCCGATAGTACTATCAATGCTTCGGCTCCAAAATGGAGTTAAACAGTTGCACATAATGAACACACAACATGAAACCACACAACAAGGAACATATTGAAATCAAACGCACATATTGTCCCAGAAACATGAAAACATTTAATCACAGCACGAAAACAGTTAAAAACATCATTTGAGTACCATTTTCCCCAAGGAAAACATAGTAAAAAGGGGCTACGAACTCACTTTAAAGCAGTGATGCGATGCAATCAAATGTGTGCACGAAAATCGAGGCGCGATAACTCTAACCGCAACCTAAATTGATAACATGTCTTAGGTCGTGTAATAATGTTGTGTATGCCATTTTATAAATGTTATATCACCCGTACATGTTTGCATGAAAGTTTAGTTGTGAAAATGTAGTTACGTTAATGTGCTTGTTTATAAGTTCAATACTTTTTATAAGACTTATCTAGTTGTTTCCGTTATTATACTATACTTGATTCAACAAGTTGTATTTTGAAAAGCATCTAATGTGTCTAGTAAGAATACACAACCTTCTATTATTTTCATTTAAGTTATTTTGGCTAAAACCGCATTTAAAATGTCCGAAATTCACTTTAAAAATTTCTTACAGCTTTTCTATTAGTGAAAAAGCAGTCAAATAATTATATTTTGTCAAAAGCTTCATTAAACCATAACTTTCTCGTTTTAGGTCCGATTCTTAAGTTCCATATATCCCCGGGTTCGTATTCAAGTATACTAACAAGTTTTTAGTGTCTCGGCTAGTCAACCAATTTTTAATGTCCAATTTTATCACCTGAAAAACTCTAACAGCAACTATATTTTCAGAAAATTAGTTTCATCGCCTTAACTTAAAACTAACGTAACTTCTTCGTTATAAGTCCGTTTTAACCCGTCCAGCGACCGTTTTACGTTATTAAGTATATTTCCTATTTCTTTAGTCAAATCTTACTCAAAAGCAACTAATATTTCTGTATTGAGTCGAATAGGACAGCCTATATTTCTCTTAATTGTTAAAGCATTTTCTTAGCTTTCTAATTATCCAAACCACTCCACATAACACCAATACTATTCCTAATCCTTCCACCCATTTTTCAATATGTCGTTAGTGATTTAACAACTTGATTAGCAACATGTAAAGTTCAATTCATCATAGTTATAAAACTTACGCAAACATGTACATAGGTGATTTTTATGTGTATATTTGGTGATAAAATAAAATGTAAACTTTTATGATATGTAAATATGAAATGAAAATGTATATGAAATACGTATATGCTTACTTGAAAGTTAGTAGTAGGATGTGGTGATTAAGAACACAATATTACCCAAATTAGCTTCCAAGACTTGGACTTTGTTAACCCTTTTACCATTAAGCTACAAATAATATCAAAGCCTAAAGTGTTCTTCCTCTTTTTTTTGCTTAGATTCGAGCCCAAGAGAGCATGAAAGTATAGTTACTAATTGTTTTTGGTGTTGAAAGTGTCATGTGGTTAGTATACTATTTATATGAAAATCCATGCATGGTCTTCCTAATATAAAATTCACCTACATAACTAGTTAGAAAAAAAAAATGATTAAGAGGGTGCCATGTTGCTTACTTTCGGCTGAAAAAAAAAGAGACAAAATATATTGTTGGTGGCTAGAAAGTTATGATCCAATGGTTACAAACTTTATTTTATGTGTTAGAAAGTCTTGGTCAAATGTTCTAAAAAGAAAGATTATATTAATTATGTATGTTGTGTTAGAACTAGATTAGGCAATATGTAAAATAAAAAAAAGAGGGTGGCGCATGGTCTGTTGCAGTAGAAACAAAGGAGAACACAAAATTGTGGAAGCCCACACTTTGAAATTTTGAGTATCAACATTGAATATTTTGTCAAAGATCATGGTCAAGGTATGCAATTTAGTTTACTATTTATGTAGGGGAGGGGCGGCCATAGGAAACAAAAAGAGGAGAGTGTGTATAATTTTTATAAAAAATGTATTTTGTGAGGGTATTGGGTATTAAAAATAGGTATTGGATAGTATTTATATTATTAAAGTTAATTATATATGTTTAAGTGGTTCTAATAAAAGAATTATAGAAAGTGTAAGAAAATAATTTTGGTACTTTTGTAGTAGTTTAGGAAGTGTGAGAATGTGTTAAAATAATCGTTGGGAGTATTGGGTACATTGTGCACATTGTAGATGCATACAATCGTGTAAAAGCGTTTATTAAATTAATTAATCGTACGAAATTAAAAATGCAATTATCCTAGCAATTAAATTATGAATTGAAGAGGCAATGTACTAAAAAATATGAAGACTAAATCTTAGTCCAAAGTCATAGTGCGCAAGAGGGTGTTTCTTGTTTACGCGATTCCATTAAACAATTATACGTAATGGTGAAAGTGTAAACTTTCAAAATAGATAAATTTTTTAGTTTAAGGTTGAGTAAGGACTTGAAAATTTGCGGGTTGTTATAATGTGTCTTCCGAGACTTTCTAATTTGTTGTTTATTGCTGCAAGGCCTTCCATATTTTCATTCTTACTTCGGTTGCTTCCCCCATTGTGCCATTTGTGAGAGTGGTCATCCATCTTCTGAATAGTTTCCAGAGCCAATGTTGGGGTCATTCGGGAATTGGTCTGAGAATCGATCATTTGTCTTGAGGAGATGTTCAGACCTTTGTAAAAGATGTTCACCTTTTGTTGACTGTTGAGGTCGTGAGTAGGGCACTTGTATAATAGATCGCTATACCTTTCCCATGCTTGGTACAACGTTTCATCACCCTCTTGCTTGAAATTATGGATTTCTTCTAATTGCTTAGCGGTCCTGGATGGGGGACAATATCTCGGAATGAAATACTTTTTTAGGAGAGGCCAAGTGTTGAATGTTCCGGTAGGTAATCGATCAACCAACCTTTTAGCGGCTCCAGTGAGAGAAATAGGGAACACGCGTAACATGACAGCATCGTTTGAGACTCTAGGAATTTTGAATAGGCTGACAATGTATTTCACGTTGTCTATATGCTCATGAGCATCATCGGTAATGCTCCCAGAGGGTTTGCCTTGACTCTCTCATAAATTGAGGTTTGATTTGAATTGAGCATCTTCTGTGACGGCCGGCCTAACAATCCCGGTCCTTGTTCTTCTCTTGTCAGCAAATATTCCTCGAGAGTGAGGTCATCATTGTTAACAACTTCCATGGTACTTTGAAAACTTGAAAAGTGATCGTGAGAATTTGAAAATTTTAAAACAAAAATGAAAGACTTAATAGCAATCCTAATATAACTCCCACAGGCCAAAACTTGATGCAGGTTTCTTGACGATTTTAATATTTATAATGTCTCGTTATACCTATGAATTACCCTAATCGGCTAGCGAGGCGACGATTGCGTGTGTAGTGTATTCGGTAAATCCGAGGTCGTCCCAAGAGCTATGTGTGTGGACTAATACTAAGTCTAGGTGTCACAGATTTGAAGATGGTTTTGATATCAAATTAACTAATTAACTATTAAAACAAATAAAGGCAAATGTGTTGTTAATACAAATAAGCCGTAAAAACGTTTATTTATATTTCACGATCTTCTAATGTTTTGTCGATAACAAACGTAAAATCATTTTAACGAAACAAATAAAGTACGTAAATAGTTTGAGTTAATAGTTTTCTAACACACTTACGTTTTCACATAAAACACTAAAAAAAGCTAAGTGATTTTATGATTTAGATACATATGTACAACAACTAGTGTTTACATATGGGTTGCTTATATACTTAAACTAAGTATACTAAAATGGGTAAAAACATGTAAATACTAAAATGGGTCAAAACATGTAAATACTAAAATGGGTAAAAACTAGCAAATGGTATTGACCCATGATCCATGGTTTTATATATACCACTTAACCAAGTTCACTGTATCTAGAAAGAAAACCATGGATCAACCATAACCCGTGACCCATGACCATAACCAAAAATACCCATGGGCAGAGGGCGTTCCACGGATCCCTAGCTTTGTGCTAGCCGGATCCTAAGTGGAAGGGATTCGTGGGATCCGAGGAACAAAGAAATTTTCTCTATAAATAGAGAGCCATTTCTTCCTTTCTATGCATCACTTTACACACATACTTCCCAAAGTATTCTAATCCTCTAACCTCAGATCTAAGTGATCTATGTAGTTTGTCTTTTGTTTTGTGTGATCTTCTAGGTTCCTCTTAAAGGCAAGATCACCACTTCTTAACGTGCAAGCTCAGTCCATGAGTTGCCATGCTTCGTCATCATCAAGACTACTAAGGTTCTCTTGTTGATAGTTCTTCCTTTCTCCATAGATGTTGGGTTGAAGGCATTAGTGAAGAATGCCGAAAGTGTCAAGATGAAAGCATTAGTGAAAGGTGCTCATCATCCGTGTCAAATCATTAGTGAAGGTTGCTAAAGATGTCAAGACGAAGGAATTATTAGTGAAAGGTTACTTGGCGTTGTGTCAACATTAGTGAAGGATGCCAAGAATCAAATCAAGTAGCATTTGTGAAGAAATGCCTAGGTAGATTATCGATGAGTGCATCGTTATACATATAAGTATTTATTTATTTACAAGGATGGTGATATCCTTGATGGTGTTGTAACAAGGAGTAGATCTCCTTGAGATTAGGTGTTGTGTCGTGAAGGGTAGTAGTTCCTCCATAATGGAACTAGGTGCTTAGCCTAGTACCTAATAAAGGGTAGGCGACGTTGTGATAGGATTAGTTCTCCTAAGGTGTGAAAGAACTCGGTGGTTAGCCTAGCACCATATAAAGGGTAGGCGACGTTGTGTTAGGTGTGGTTCGCCTTGGTGTGAAAGAACTCGGTATTTAGCTTTGTACCGGAAAAAGGTTAAGCAACGTTGTGAAGGCTTCTCCGCTACAAGGAGTTGGTGTAGTGCTTACGAACTCTCGAGTAGGTGACTCAGGGAGTGGACTAGGGCAATGAAGGTGTCCTTGTAGCCGAACCACTACAAATAACTTGTGTCGTGGTGATGTGCTTCTTACTCTTTATCTTTCATTACACGCTTATATATCTATCTATCAAATGTCCAACATAAACAACCAAATAGATTGACATAAGTCGATCTAAATATTTAAAAGGAAGTTTTAAATTGTTGAACTATTCAACCCCCCTTCTAGTTTTCCACAATTGGCATCAGAGCTTCGTTACCAAGTTTCTTAGAGTATGTTGTACTTTAAAAACTTGATACGATCCATGTATGTTTGAAAAATACAAAGAAGGATTATCTTTATCATATTTTAAAATCACTATATTGTTTATTGTTGGACAATGATAGAATGCTCTAACATTTTTTTTCTTAAGCATTATCCATTCTTGGATTTGGAGTTACCAAGAAGAGCATAAAGAATTTATCTAAATATTTCTTTTCGCAAAAAGAATGTTTAGTATTCTTTTAACAAAAATCTGGAATTTTCAAGAAGATCACAAAACATCTAAATACTTCTTTTCTCAAAAAGAATTTTTAGCCTAGGTATGATTGCTAATCACTTGCATTTAATTTTATTATTGAAATCTTAGTTGCATGATTTATTAGTAATTGCTTTAGTAGTTATCTATATTAAAGTCATCATCAAAATAGTATTCTTGACTTTTTTGTAGAGACTACACTACGATTTCGTAATAATGACATTTTGGTTATTTGATAACCATTATCATTATTCATCACAAAGAATTTATTGACACTTCATCTATGTCAATAAATTTCCATGTGAAACGTCTTATGTTATAATAAAATGGGATTTTATTATAATGTTTGAAAAGCTTCCCAAGAATTATGACTAATTCTTAAAAAGGGAACCTCGTCTAATAGGAATAGTACTAAATCTTCAAAAACCTCAAATCACAAGTTTTAGAACCTTAACACCAAAACATTAGGCTTTTTAGAACTCCCAAACCATAGTTATCAAGGAATGTTTGAGCTGATTTTTGCTGGTTATCCGATCCCTCGGAGTTTACACTAGCGGATCCCAAATGAGAGGATCCCGTGGGATCCATGCAACAGAAGACATTATAAGCTAAAAATGATCACTGTGGATGTTCCACAATCATACTTTTCCTTTAAAGACTCACGAACAAAAATTTAACTACTGTTCACAGGAGCAACTTGATCACCTCTCTCAAGCATAACAATCACTTGTGTAAGTTTAATCTTCACTACATTGTTGATTTCATTCTTTGATTACTAGGATTACAAGTTCTTCATTTTAGAGGTTGGGTTCAAGTGGGTTTGTCATAATTTGTTACTACATTGTTTTCTAAGATAACTCAAATCAAAGAATTAACATTGTTAATACAAATTAAACTAATTTCTTGAATTCAATAAAAATGAATTGAGCAAAATTGTGATCAAACCCTCTAGGTTACTGATAAGTGATAAAGTAATAAGTAAAGTTGTGAGCTGCAGTGTCGAGATCGGACCCTTGGATCTTTAGCCGGGATTGAGTGAGGTCTTAGCCTAGCCAGCCGGGATCCTCATTTCATGAAGCCTATAGTCTTGGAATTACCCGTGAAGCTCCGTGGTTCATAGCTCATACACGTAAAAGTCTAAGTTCTATTTAAAAAAAAAAAAAAAAAAAATGTTGAAAAATGAAAATGAAAAATAAAGTATAAGTGAATAAAAATTCCTTGATGTGGACCTCATTTTTACGACAATGGTTCTTGAGAGAAGGCGGGTAACTAATTATCGACTTAGCTTTGTATCTTTATCGGAATAAAAGTTATCGAAACGAGAAATTTGAATAAATTCAATTCTCACAAAAATAAAAAAAATCTAGAGGAAAATAGAAAAATGGGAACAAAAGGTAATCACACAAGTAACTTCCATGGGTAGTGTTAGCATCTAGAGTAGTATTTAACAATGATTTCGGTTTTACGCTTAGTTTGGGACTTGTGAAAAATCAGGGACGATGTATTCTATCCGTATGGTCACTTCACGCTGTGTTGTGTTTTCTACTCCGTGATCCTAAACGTGTCGTTTGAAAAATGTTGGAGTTATTGATCGACATGAAAGTTCAACAACCCGTCATTCATAATCGGAATGTGCTTAATCATAATATATACATGTGAATTAAAAGGTAAACGGGGCGTTTTTAGAATTAAGGTTCTTAATCTCTTTTGAGGAATCTTTGCTACTTCTTCATAGGTTTAGTAGAAAGAGATTGAAATCCTTGATTTTAGAAGCGTGAGTTGATTGCATTGTGTGAGGACACGACAATGGTTTCGTCTGGGGTATTTTGGTATGTGCTAAAACACATACCTTTTCATTATCAAAACTGACCCCAAATAACCAAGAAAAATTTTTTATTGCTAATATTTGTGGTTTTCTTGAGTTTGTGCTTGTGCAGGTACGAATATGTTAAAACACGCAAAAAGGAGCCAAATCAGACGTAAATCCGAGCACGAGAGATTAAGAGAGCTTAAGCCGAGCCGGAAGAGCAAAATTGTGCATTTATGATGATTTTATTCTCCGAGGATGATTTTTGGAAGATAAACTCAAGTTTGAAGAAATGTCAAGAATGGCCCCTCAAGTTTGAGCAATTGGCAAAAGTGGCCCTTGAAGATTCAAAAATTGCAAATTGGCCCTTGGTTTATTTGAAGATTGACAAAATCAGTCCTTGGAAGATAATTTCAGATTTACATCTATGGTCCCTCAACAATCCGAATATACAACTTTGGTCCCTATGGTTGCCTTTGGATCATTTGTCTAGTCCAAGTTATATCCAAATCCAATAAACACTCTCTTGGCCCAAGCAAAAGTCCAATACCCAAAATACTATACCCGGTCCAATAACAAACAACCCGGCTACCCACAGTATATATCCCAAACCCGGTTTCCAACTCAAATACACTAGACCCGGTCAAACAAACCCACCTACAATCAAAATACAATAAACAAATACCAAACGCGCCCTACAGTGTCTCTTCTTCCCCAAACCAAACAACCCTTTTACCCACCCACTTTTACCACCATTTACCCATTCCCAACCTCGTACTAGCATCTTTGATGCTCTTCTAGAAGCTGACACAGCAAGATAAGATTTCCCAGCTGGCAATTTGGAGCTCTGCCATTGGTCTACACACGTCATTGAGGAAATTGAGTCCTATGATTGGTTGAAGTGACAAGATGGTGACTGAGTGGCTGTGAAGGAGTTTCTAGGCGTTTCTAAAGAGCATCCCATGCCTCAAGCATCTGCTATATATAGCCCATTCAAGTCACAATAGATTTTTATCCAATTTCTCATGTATTTAGAGAAATTTTGATCTTTTATTTACTGTCATTTTTAATTGTTTTCATGTTGTTAAATCCATTTTAATCTCAGTCTTGTAAACCTCTTTCATTAATATAAGTTTCTGTTTTTAATTTGAATCCTGTCTCAATTTAAGTTGTTGTTAGTATTGCTCAATTATTGTTATAACAAGCTCACATAAGCTTTAACAAGCTTATGTAAGCTTATTTAGTTTGTCAGCATTTCATTTCAAAAGTTTTTGGAGAGTGGTCAACAATAGTAAAAAATGTTCAAATTTTGAAAGTCAACTGAATTAAGGTTAATTTCTGAGTTTATTCTGTTTAATGGTTAAATCTTATGGTAATTTGCTCATTTTGATTCAGTTACAATCCAGTTTTCTTCAAGTTTTCAAGGTTAAGTGTTATTTGTTCATGCTAAAGGAGTGTTTGGATTTGTTAAATTTTTAGAAGTCAAGTGAGTTTTGCAAGCTGAACCTGAGTTAACTGGTTTCAAATATTGTTTTTGTAGCCTTATTAATCAACATTTCAAGTTTCTTAGTCAAGTTTGTGAGTTTGCAAATGTCTCGTTAAAACTGTCATAGTCTTGGCTTGGTCTTAATAGTCATCTGTTCATCAAGTTGCTTAGTTGCTGTTGGTTTTACTTCTTCTGTTGTTGTTTTATTTAAGGACTGCTAGTGCCATAGATTAGCTTGTTGCTGCATTTAAGCTTTTACCACCCATTAACTTCTCTGTGCATTAGCTTGAAAATCTGTCCAAGTAGCTTAATTCTAGGCTTGATATCTTATTATCCTTTGGACTTTTCTTTCTGATTCCTGTTCCTATTTGTAGTTTATAGGATTAACAATAGGATTCTGGGTTTAGGATACACCTTAGATGCTATTTAGATAGCTTGTTAAGTCTGCAAATCCATTCCCAACTGTTTTGCTGCATCAGTTACTTATTTGGCCAAACATAGATTTTGCAGAGGTCACAACAAGCTCACCAAAGCTTGTTGTGAGCTCAAATTTGGTTTATAAACTCTCTGCTAGGTGGGCTTGAGTACCACAGTTTTAGTTTTCTCTGTAGCTTTTTAGATAAGCCAGCACAACAGCTTAAAGTAGGGGCCAGATCAGTTGTTTAGATAGAGAACAGTTAGCTTAAATCCTTGGTAATCAGTACATTAGCAGTTAGGATTAGATGCAATTAGTTGCCTTAGAGTAGTTTTAATATTACCTAGCTTCTGTAATCAGTTGGTTCATTTTAGTGCTTATTTGCTTATTGAAAAGTGCTTATTTCCACAACTGTTACTCTACATCTCATATTTCTCTCACATAAGCCCAGTGTTTTATATTTTTCATAGCTTTAGAATATCATTTTAGAATTTTCCCTGAATTTTTCATAATTTTAGTTACTTTTTACTATTTTCTTAATTAAAACTAGTTTTTAATCCTTTTTTTTTTTTTTTTAAATAGCTTTTATTGCAATTAATTAAGAAAAAGTTCAAAAAAATAATTTTTCAATTTTCCAGTTTAAGAAAAATATAAAAAGCATAAAAAAGATTTTTCCATATTTTCCCCCTTTTATTTGGTATTTTTCACAATTTAAATTAGATTTAAATAGTTTTAAATTCATAGAAAATAGAAAATTAATCAGAAAAATACAAAAATAGTTTTAAAAATTCTCTTATGGTATTTTAGATTTTATAAAATTAGTTTCATAATTTTCCCCTTTGTTTTTATAATTTTTAGTTATTTAGTCTTATTTTTAAAGTTAAAATTGGTTTTTAATTTAAATAAAATCCAGAAAAATTCCTAAAAATTAGTTTTAATTCTTAGATAATTTTCAAATAGCATTTTTAGTATAAAAGTAATTTTAGGCATTTTTAGGATTTAGATTAGACGTAATTGCTTTTTATTCGCGTTTCGTTTTAATCCCGTATTTGTGTTTTAGTGTAGAATTGCGTAGTTTGCCATTATTCTTAGGTTTTCCCCATAGATTTTAGTTCCATATGCTTTCCTTATCCCGTAGTTTAGATAACATCATATTATTCCCTTCTCTTATTCAAATCCCGATAATCGAGACGTGAGTTGGAAATTCCATTCAACCTCGTCGGAACGATCTCGGTGCTCAAACCTAACACGTTTGAGTTACCCGTATACTACACTTCTCTTCTATTATTGGTTTTTAAATCAGTGTCCGAACTGTTTTAAGTTTCTTACGGTTAGTCATTCACAAGTGGCTAGCTTGTGTGAGATAACTTGACAGTTTGGCGGCATTCTTTTGCCAATTGCTCAAACTTGAGGGGCCATTCTTGACATTTCTTCAAACTTGAGTTTATCTTCCAAAAATCATCCTCGGAGAATAAAATCATCATAAATGCACAATTTTGCTCTTCCGGCTCGGCTTAAGCTCTCTTAATCTCTCGTGCTCGGATTTACGTCTGATTTGGCTCCTTTTTGCGTGTTTTAACATATCCGTACCTGCACAAGCACAAACTCAAGAAAACCACAAATATTAGCAATAAAAGGCTCTTTCTTGGTTATTTTGGGTCAGTTTTGATAATGAAAAGGTATGTGTTTTAGCACATACCAGTTACTATTCACAATTAATTGTGGTTACATTGTTTAGGAACAATCATGCCAAGAAACAAGCAACAAGATTACCAAGACACCGCCCACTACATACCCATGTATCATAGAAAAAATGGTCTAAGTCCGGACGATAGAAAGGCCTTTAAGTTGCTTGAAAGGAGATTATTTCATGAAGGGAGAGTTGTTGATCCATCATTTCTTGCAAATACCGACGTAAGAGAAGTTTTTGCAACTATTGGGTTTGATTGTTTATTGGATATAAACTAAAAAACTTGCCCGGTCTTTGTGCTTGAGTTTTACAAGACAATGGGGATAATTAGAAATGATGACGGGTCCATCTCAATTGAATTCACCATCAATGAGCGAGAGTTTAGTCTTTCACTTATAGAGTTTGGAAGAATTATAGGAGTTCCATATCAAGGTGTTTGTATGTACTCGAATGAATGGTCTTTGGAACAACTACATACAATGGTTGATCATCATGATATTTACTACAATTTGATCCCGAAAGCAACCACGGTGAGGGACACCGTGTTCATGCCAAGAGCCTCACCATCAAGAGTCACAAGGAAGTCAAAAGTGATCCATAGGGATCCTTTTCAAATGGAGCTTTCGGAAATGTATGCATTGTATAGGAAGTGGGAGGATGTGATAAGATAAAATGTGGTGTGCCTAGTAGGGAACAAGGACCACCCCAACGCATGTCTAAGCTTCATGATCTATTGCCTAGTGACCAATACTCAATTCAACCTTGCCTACTACATGGTCAAAAGAATGGCAAGTGTTAGAAGCATGGACAAGATGGTGCTTCCGTATGCAATGCTTCTAACCCGTCTCGCCAAATTCATCTTTGCTTTAGACGCTTCTCCACAATCCCTTGATCATAGCTTTTGCAATAAGGTTATGGTACCATTAACCGAAGGTAGAACAACAAGGTTTATGGTGGAAGGCAAGAGACCACACCCACCCACGGACTCCTCGGACGAAAGGGAAAGGCAAGGAGAAGGTGGAGGTGAAGGGAGTAGTAGCAACCCACTCGCAAATATCGATCTTGACCCCTTAGACTACATCAACCAATTGCCAAACATCCCTAATGAATCACCCGAATGGCAACAAACCAAAGGAATCTTCAAATGCTTCGCCAATTTCTTGAAGAAGAAGAAGTGAAGATAGTTTGATAAAGAGTGGAGGACGGGTGAAGAAGTGAAGAAGGAGGAGAAAGGTAAGGTTTGAAGAATCAAACTTGTGATGAACAATTTCAAAAAATGGTTTGTAAACATTTTAAATTATGCTTGTAGTTTGTAGGTATTGCCATATCATGGCACTAAACAATCCTAACGTAGGTACTTGGGAAATGAGATTTTACGACCCTTTGAATGGTCGTCGTCACTCATTCTAGGAATTTTAGCTCTTCCTACCTTGGTATACATTATATTAGTTGTGCTAGTGTATTTAGTCCCCGTAGAAACAACTAGGAAAAGCATTTGATATTAAGTGCAAAGATGCACATTTCCTGAAAGCTCTCTGATCTGCAGTAGGCGGATCCCAGCGTTTGAACTGGTCGGATCCCTCCTATAAGGGAACCGCGGGATCCGTAGCATCTGATATGTAATACATATTTAGCTACATCAAAACAGTCTATTAGATCACTTCTAACAAGTCAAATATAAGATACTAGAGCCAACTAAGTCTTTATCAAATAGTTGAAAATCTCACTCTCATCCATGGCTTATCTAGGATACATCTTTGAAATATTTTTGATTTTTCAACTAGTCAAAAACTCACCATAATTCCGCTTCAACACTCACACATTATCTATCACGCTTGATAGCACTTAGTTAGGTATATCTTTCAATTTTAGCAAATTGATCTCAACCATTTTTTAATCAAAATTAGGGTCAAAAATTAGTTTTTCATTTCTTCTTATTTTTAAGGATTTTAGTAAATTCCTATTAGGACATCATCTGACTTCTAGGACTTGTTATCACCATTTCTCCAGATCAAATTAAATGGAATCATTGTCAAACATATAGTTAGACTACCCAAGGTCAAAATTTTCTTGGCCAAAAACCATCATTAAGCACCATTACTTGTTATGGTTAAGGATTTGAGATATCCAACAGCTAAAGACTTCATAATTAAGTCAAACCCTCGAAATCCATTAATAACAAACCTTACAAACGCATAATGATTTCACCTAGACCTTGTCTGATAGCCGGATCCCTGGTCCTTAACCAGGCGGATCCATACTGCGAGGGATCCGCGGGATCCGTAGATGCAGAATGCATAAATCTGCTTCTATATTCAAATTCAAGTCACCCTTTGGTTCTCTAACCACTCTTAGCATACATTAATTATCCTCCTAGAGCTGATCAAAACCTCAAGAGCATGCTTAGTCTTCTAAGTGGTCAAGAATTTAATTCCCAAATTCAAATTATTCTTTATAAACCAAACAATCTTAGGTTTATGGCACCATCCTCAACTACCTTTCAAAAATCAGAAATTAGAAGCTCACATTAGCATTTTCATCACCATGACAAAGGCTCTTAGCAACAACTCCTCAAACATAGGATCATCCAAAAGAAAGGGTCAAATGATCCATGAAATTTCATCCACCGAAACATCTCCCATTAGAAATAATGACTCTAGAATCCCACCTCATCAAACCCATCCAACAAAAGCCAAGAGAACCGCAAGGATTAGCATCAAACCTTTCCAACTAGAAAAAGGATCATCTAGTTCTAAACCAAACATGGCTAGTTCTAGCAAGCCATCAAAACCTTCATTCATTGAGAATGGACTACACTCCTTGAATGAGCCTCTTCCTCATCCAAACATATATTCATTGTTCCATTCACCACCAAGAACCTCCCATTCACCAACCTTTTCATTGAATCGGGAACCACCTACAACACCAACTAGCCCATCATGGGAAACAAGGAACAACCTTGATCATATGGAAGAAGTTCCATTACCACCCTCATTTTTAGAACCTCTCCCTACTTCTCAAAATGAAGACCCTCAAACACACATTGAGCCCCCTCAAAACATCCATTTCCCTCCGGGGCCAAACCAAGACAATATTTGCCCAAATTGTCTAAAAACTCAAGGACTTGTTCAAGAAGTACGAAATGAGATACATTTCATGTTCAATCATCTTCTTGCAAAGTTGGATCAATTCAACAAGTCCACTCATCCCTAGACTTAAGCACATTGTCACATTCTAAGTCTCGTAATGAGATTAGCATTAGTAGTACTTGTATGACTAAAGTTCATTCTCTTAAGTTTATAGAGATTTGGTTGTGTATCTCTTGTTTTATTGAATGAATACTTATATGCTATAATTATTTTGTGTGTTGTGCTTGTTATATTGTACATATATCTCATTTCCTCAAATAGCATTCCTTGACATTTCTTCACTGCTGAAGAAACTGTAACAGATAGCCGAATCCCTCCCAAATACCTAGACGGATCCCTCCTTGAAGGGAACCGTGGGATCCGTGGTACAGGAGCACAAATTTCTACTAACTTGAGTCTCATTTGCAGGAAATTATGCACTATACTCTTGTTTTTCTAACCTTTGTTTTGTAGTTATTCAAAATACACATGAAGATATTGACACCATAAAGCTAGGGGGAGCTTTGTGTCAAACAACATTGCAAAATCATTTGCAACTTAATCCAATTTTGGATTACACTTCATGACACCCCATTGCAACATTGCAATATTCAAGGGGGAGCACGCTTTCGTCACTTGGACGAACCATTTGCAAACTTAATTGCAAACACAATTAGTTTATTTTACGTTATGTCCTTGACACCTTTTTCAAAAGGATGGACTCGTCAAGGGGGAGTTAAGACGAGTACCATTCCCGTCACTTGCTCTCTTTACATTTTCACATTGTTTTTCTTATACAAATTGTGTTAGTTTCTTTTAACAAATAAGCCGTAAAAACGTTTATTTATATTTTACGATCTTCTAATGTTTTGTCGATAACAAACGTAAAATCATTTTAACGAAACAAATAGAGTACGTAAATAGTTTGAGTTAATAGTTTTCTAACACACTTACGTGTTCACATAAAACACTAAAACAAGCCTAAGTGTTTTTATGATTTAGATACATATGTACAACAACTAGTGTTTACATATTGGGTTAACATATACTTAAACTAAGTATACTAAAATGGGTAAAAACATGTAAATACTAAAATGGGTCAAAACATGTAAATACTAAAATGGGTAAAAACTAGCAAATGGTATTGACCCATGATCCATGGTTTTATATATACCACTTAACCAAGTTCATTGAATCTATAAAGAAAACCATGGATCAACCCATAACCCATGACCCATGACCCATAACCAAAAATACCCATGGGCAAAGAGGAGCATTCCACGGATCCCTGGCTTTGTGCTAGCCGGATCCCAAGTGGAAGGGATTCGTGGGATCCGGGGAACAGTAGAGAATTTTCTCTATAAATAGAGAGCCATTTCTTCCTCTCTATGCACCACTTTACACACATACTTCCCCAAAGTATTCTAACCCTCTAACCTCATATCTAAGTGATCTATGTAGTTTGTCTTTTGTTTTTGTGTGATCTTCTAGGTTCCTCTTAAAGGAGAGATCACCACTTCTTGAAGACGTGCAAGCTCACGTCCATGAGTTGCCATGCTTCGTCATCATCAAGACTACTAAGGTTCTCTTGTTGATAGGTCTTCCTTTCTCCATAGATGTTGGGTTGAAGGCATTAGTGAAGAATGCCGAAAGTGTCAAGATGAAAGCATTAGTGAGAGGTGCTCATCATCCGTGTCAAAGCATTAGTAAAGGATGCTAAAGATGTCAAGACGAAGGCATTAGTGAAGGGTGCCAAGCGTGGTGTCAAAGGCATTAGTGAAGGATGCCAAAGAATCAAATCAAGTAGCATTTGTGAAGAAATGCCTAGGTCGTATAATCGATGAGGTGCATCGTTATACATATAAGTATTTATTTATTTACAAGGATGGTGATATCCTTGATGGTGTTGTAACAAGGAGTAGATCTCCTTGAGATTAGGTGTTGTGTCGTGAAAGGTAGTAGTTCCTCCATAATGGAACTAGGTGCTTAGCCTAGTACCTAATAAAGGGTAGGCGACGTTGTGATAGGATTAGTTCTCCTAAGGTGTGAAAGAACTCGGTGGTTAGCCTAGCACTGTATAAAGGGTAGGCGACGTTGTGTTAGGTGTGGTTCGCCTTGGTGTGAAAGAACTCGGTATTTAGCTTTGTACCGGAAAAAGGTTAAGCGACGTTGTGAAGGCTTCTCCGCCACAAGGAGTTGGTGTAGTGCTTACGAACTCTCGAGTAGGTGACTCGGGGAGTGGAGTAGGGCAAGGAAGGTGTCCTTGTAGCCGAACCACTATAAATAACTTGTGTCGTGGTGATGTGCTTCTTACTCTTTATCTTTCATTACACGCTTATATATCTATCTATCAAACGTCCAACATAAACAACCAAATAGATTGACATAAGTCGATCTCAATATTTAAAAGGAAGTTTTAAATTGGTAAAACTATTCAACCCCCCCTTCTAGTTTTCCACATGTGTGATCAATAGAGGAGAGTGGTGCTAACCTAGTTATTCATCCTAGCTAGTAATTTCTACGTCTAATTACTTCCAATTACTTCAGGTGGGGTCAAAGTCGAGAGGACAACATTTGGTCAGTTTGCCCTAACCTATCAGCAAAGATGCCACCACTGGAGAAGTCAGGTGTCCCCTCATAAGTCCATTTGTTCCTGGTCCCCTAAGCCGAGTCATTAAGTTCCGCTACATGCTAGACTTATAATAGTGAGTGCCCGGGCGCTAGCATCTTAGACACTCACCCCCTAATTCTTAAGTTCATCCAAACGGTAGGTGATCAGTTGGTCAAATCGCACAAGTAGAAAGGGTCATCAGTTGGTCATATGTTACCCTTCCCGTCTCAGTCTACTCACTTAGGGTCAGTTGGTCATATCTCCTAAGCAACTAGCCTCTACCGCCATTCAAAACTACCAAAACAAGGGTAGCTACCAATAAACTATGCATGCATACACTTAGAAATAATTATACGGAAGTAATATAAACGCAAACAAAACAATTAAGGAATCATAACTAGGCCAGCACCAAGAGGTGCTTAGCCGCTCATATTAACCATACAAATCAATTCAATGTTTAATGTTACGAAATACATGAATCGAAAGTAAAGAAAAGATAAAAAGCTAATGCTTATCGTAGGGGAGTGATTTCTCCCTTGGAAATAGCTCCGTATTCTCCTCTAGACCTGCCTTTGGCTTCTTCCCACCTTCTTTGGTTGTTGTGTGTGAAATGGGATGCTTTGAAATGCTGGAAATCGTGGGGTATTTATAGGCCAGATCTTGGTTACGGCGTAACTAATAAAATAGTTACGCCGTAATCATCTAATTCTTCGTAAATTGCACTAGATCTTCTGGTTACGGCGTAACCTTAGAAGGGGTTACGCCGTATCTTCAATAATTCTTGGTTAAGCCGTAGTTCATGCACGAGTTACGGCGTAATTATCAGCGACGCGGAACCTCATTTGACCTAATATAGTTACGTCGTAATCTGTTGGGAGAGTTACGCCGTAATCTTCTGATAAGTTGGCTTTCCGAGTCACGCTTTAGTTACGGCGTAATGTGAGAGAGGAGTTACGCCGTAACTTCTTCAAAGTGAGCATACTATGATAAATCTTCAATAAACTCTCCAATTCCGCGTCTCTTTAGCTCTAATGCTCGTAATTTACCTGAAAGTGGAATATAATGGAAAACAAGCGTAAATCCATATAAATGATATAAATTACAAGCATTATCGGGGGAAATTGACACTTAATATTCAGGATAATTTGATGTTATCAACTTATGTCTTCAACACTACACTTCTAATGAGAAAGAAGAGAACTATCAAAAAGAGAACCTCAGTAGTCTTGATAATGATGAAGCGTGGCAACTCATGGACTTGATCTTGCTCGACTTCAAAAGGTGGTGATCTCGCCTTTAAGAGGAACCTAGAGAATCACACAAAAACAAAACTCCAAACATAGATCACTTGGATCAGAGGTTAGAGAGTTTATAACTCAAAGAGAAAATATATGTGAAAGGGGTGAGTAACAATAAAGAAATGACTCACTATTTATAGAGGAAAAAGTGCTAATGTTCCACGGATCCCATGGATCCCTCACTTGAGGGATCCGTTCAGTGCAAACCTAGGGATCCGTGGGACGCTCCTCTTTGCCCATGGGTTTTGGGTCATGGGACATGGGTTTTTGGGTCATGGGTCCTAGACTTTTGACCATGGGTATCCAAGTAGATACAATGTATCTACAAAATGCAATGCATCTAGTCCATGGTTCATGGGTTAAAACCATGCATGATGACATGCAATGGGTTATGGGTTATGCTCCATGGGTATGGGTCATGGACTTTGGGTTTTACCCAATTACATTCAATGTATTTGGTCAATGGGTCAAATATTTAAACTTCTACCCATTGTATTACCCATTATGATACATACTAGTTATATATATATTTGCCCAATATGTAAACACTAGTTATTGTACATATGTATTACTAAGTCATAAAACCACTTTTACTTGTTTAGTGTTTTATGTGAAAACTTAAGTGTGTTAGTAAACTATTGGCTCAAACCATTTACGTATTTTATTTCTTTCGTTAAAATGATTTTACGTTTGTTATCGACAAAACATTAGAAGATCGTAAAATATAAATAAACATTTTTACGGCTTATTTGTATTAACACTTTGGTTACACAAGTAACTTAAATGGTTTTACAAATTCTCGTCGTTTTACAAAAGTTACTATTCTGAAGGTCGAATAAACTTAGGAAAGTTTATTTTGAATGAAGATTGTTATTTTATAAAGTTTATTATGTCTAGTAAGTATTTAGTTTTGAAAATAACATGGTTCCTAATTACTTGTCTAGTGAAAACTAATTTTCTTGACGTCGAAAACTGTTTTCTTGACATCATTCCGGACAATTTTCGTGTTTTAACTTTTTGATGAGTCGGAATAGAAGTGCCTCGAAAAATTTCGGATTTCATGCAGTAGGTATGTTGACAATTTTTAGTCTTCCGGTTTCGTTAACTTCTTTTGATCATAACTTTTGGCTCGTGTACTCATTTTAGGTGATTCAAATTGCCACTTTTTTCTTGAAAAATCCTCTTTAACAGTAAGTAATTTCCAAAGGTCATGGTTATTTAGTTTGGTCGTTTCTAATAGCATAAAACCACTAAATTTACTTGTTTACTTACATAAGTTAACATATAAGTGTAAGCTTGATTTCTAAGGATTTGCACATCATGTGATCAATATAACTAGATATATTTAAGCATATATTAAACATGTAAATGGTATTGATCATGAGAGTGAGCTAGGTTTTCTTATAACTTTTGGCTTTCAAAAGAAAGGAATAACAAGGACTTAGAACTAGGACTTTGAGCAATTTCCCACACCTTAGCAACCTTCTATACTTCTTGTATTCTTGAAGGGATTGTGATGAGATCTTAGGTGACTTGAGTAGATTTAAACTCAAGAGGATCACCTAAACTTGCAAGGATTTGATGTAGTTTACTTGTAGCTTGAATTCTTGAAGCAATACTTGAAGTTGGAAATCAAATGAGAAGTATGTTTGTGTTTGTTTTTGTTTAATGACCAAATAGGGGGAGGGAGGGTTTATATAGGGTCTTGAGGAGGTGATGAGCTAGGTGAGTCACTTTACTTCTCTACTAAGATAATGCATGTGTCATATTTCTTACAAACTAAGTAAGACATATGTCTTGATCTTGTGTTGGATTGAAGCATAATAAGACTTGTGTCATAGTGACTCATTGAGGTGTAAGAGAACTTCAATTTGGTTACTTCTACTTATGAGATGAGTTTTATTAGTAACTTAGGGACTAAGGGTTTGATTATTAGTTGGCATGTGTTGTAGTTACTCACCACCAAGACCAAAAGTCTTGGTGATCTCTTCTTTTTACACGTCCAACAAGAGGGAGGGAGGGAGGGGGAGGGGTGGGGGGGGGAGGGGATGATGACGTGGAATTAAGAAAACTAAATGTTTTCTTATCTAGTGTTTTTGAGTGTAGTTTTGATTTCGAGTATTATTGTTGTTAACTAATTAAATTCTAAAATTAAAAACCGGACGAGGTAAAAATATAGGAGTTGTGAAAATATCAAAACTTGTCAATATACTATAATTTAGTATATTAAATGATAGATACGTTACATGAACTTGTAGACGTTGTTAAAACCTAAACCATAGGGTCGTGATTGCGTAGAATAATAATCATACAATGCTTTCATAGAAATAGAAAACAAAAATGTAACTTGTAAAATATTTACTAAATGAAATATTTAAATGACGTAATAACTTGAATTGTGATGTTAGAATTTTGAGAACGGTTACAAGAGGTTTTGAGCCGCGCCCGAATGGGAGGTTTTGAACAACGATTTCCAATACTACGAATCAAATGCTTAACGGGGGGAGAAGCTTCCATATCGTTTTCTTTTTCGTATCTTTATTTTAAGTTTCGTATGTTTTCCTCTTCACCACACCTAAGGTTCTAAGAAATTTAGAGTACATTTGGATGTGATGGTTGGTACACACTTTGCATGGTATGCTCAACGTACATACACCGTCCATTAATTAATTAGTAAAACAAGTAAATGAATGAGATTTCTCTTTATTTAGGTTACCGCATAATCAAGTTGTTGACTAATAGTCTAATATCTAGGAAGCCTAACCTGGGGTGTCTAGTGAGGATTTCCAACCCTTATTATGGCCGACTGCAAAATGTGTACATAGTAATGAATGAACATGAGACCTCTTGTGAGGATATCATGACGTCTGACCACTAGGTAATCTTAGTGGTGGTTTCTATAAGTTTATTAGTGTACTTGCAAATTCAATGTATACGTAGATCCCATGGAACTTTTTTTTTTTTTTTTTTTCCTTAAAAGTTCTCAATATGGTGACAACGTATTTGTTTTTGACAAAAGAAGTAAATTCCTAAATCCATTCACCTTTAAAAAAAGAAACTCACACATACATGTTTCGTAATCTTCTTTTTTTTACACCATCCATATTTGATTGCGACTAATGTGTAAGGGATTTTTTTAAAAAACTTTTGTGAGTGTAGCATTTTAGTTAATTGCTAAGCTAGCTACGGATGGATTTATTTGGTGACATTAGTTAGAACTATTTGATGAGAAAATGTTATAGGTTGATGTCATCGCATATCTAGAAAACCAAATACATAATGAGATAACAATGTGAAACCATATTATTTTGTCGATCATGTTAAAGAATAGACTAAAGACGTTTTTTAATGGTGCAACGAACATATAAAAACGACAAACTCAGGTTGTTATAGCTCGAAGACGTCCAACAATGGTCACCAAGGTTGGGGGGCTGCTTGATCATTTTGTACGTTGCAATTAATTATTGGGTGGCTAGTTCGTAGTACTACAGCTCAACCATCAATTCGGTTGTAGATTAAATTATGTTATTACGAGCAATGACGGACGAGGTATTAAGAAAACTAAATGTTTTCTTATCTAGTGTTTTTGAGTGTAGTTTTGATTTCGAGTATTATTGTTGTTAACTAATTAAATTCTAAAATTAAAAACCGGACGAGGTAAAAATATAGGAGTTGTGAAAATATCAAAACTTGTCAATATACTATAATTTAGTATATTAAATGATAGATACGTTACATGAACTTGTAGACGTTGTTAAAACCTAAACCATAGGGTCGTGATTGCGTAGAATAATAATCATACAATGCTTTCATAGAAATGAAAAACAAAAATGTAACTTGTAAAATATTTACTAAATGAAATATTTAAATGACGTAATAACTTGAATTGTGATGTTAGAATTTTGAGAACGGTTACAAGAGGTTTTGAGCCAGTGCCCCGAATGGGAGGTTTTGAACAACGATTTCCAATACTACGAATCAAATGCTTAACGGGGGGAGAAGCTTCCATATCGTTTTCTTTTTCGTATCTTTATTTTAAGTTTCGTATGTTTTCCTCTTCACCACACCTAAGGTTCTAAGAAATTTAGAGTACATTTGGATGTGATGGTTGGTACACACTTTGCATGGTATGCTCAACGTACATACACCGTCCATTAATTAATTAGTAAAACAAGTAAATGAATGAGATTTCTCTTTATTTAGGTTACCGCATAATCAAGTTGTTGACTAATAGTCTAATATCTAGGAAGCCTAACCTGGGGTGTCTAGTGAGGATTTCCAACCCTTATTATGGCCGACTTTTGCAAAATGTACATAGTAATGAAATGAACATGAGACCTCTTGTGAGGATATCATGACGTCTGACCACTAGGTAATCTTAGTGGTGGTTTCTATAAGTTTATTAGTGTACTTGCAAATTCAATGTATACGTAGATCCCATGGAACTTTTTTTTTTTTTTTTTTTCCTTAAAAGTTCTCAATATGGTGACAACGTATTTGTTTTTGACAAAAGAAGTAAATTCCTAAATCCATTCACTTTTAAAAAAAGAAACTCACACATACATGTTTCGTAATCTTCTTTTTTTTACACCATCCATATTTGATTGCGACTAATGTGTAAGGGATTTTTTTAAAAAACTTTTGTGAGTGTAGCATTTTAGTTAATTGCTAAGCTAGCTACGGATGGATTTATTTGGTGACATTAGTTAGAACTATTTGATGAGAAAATGTTATAGGTTGATGTCATCGCATATCTAGAAAACCAAATACATAATGAGATAACAATGTGAAACCATATTATTTTGTCGATCATGTTAAAGAATAGACTAAAGACGTTTTTAAATGGTGCAACGAACATATAAAAACGACAAACTCAGGTTGTTATAGCTCGAAGACGTCCAACAATGGTCACCAAGGTTGGGGGGCTGCTTGATCATTTTGTACGTTGCAATTAATTATTGGGTGGCTAGTTCGTAGTACTACAGCTCAACCATCAATTCGGTTGTAGATTAAATTATGTTATTACGAGCAATGACGGAGCTAGAAAAATTTCCGTGGGAGGGCCGAAACAAATTCTTTTCAGAAAATACATTAAATGGGAGGGCCGAAATAATTTTTTTTCCGAAAATACACATGAAATAGCGAAAAAATACGCTAACGGGCTTAGGCTTAGGAGGGCCGGGACCCTTCCCGGTCCCTTAATAGCTCCGCCCTTGATTACGAGTATTTATTAGTACTACCAACAAAAGTTTATAACATTCATTTAATACTGAGACCAAAAATAAAATAAAAATATTATGGATCATTATGCATCCATAAGACCTAAATAATCCAGGTTATATGAGTATGTTTTAGGAATTACCATCAAAATTTATAACATGCCTATAATTTTAAGACCAAAAAAGCAAAAAAAAAGTTAGTATTATGATTCTGTTGCTTTTCTAAAAAAAAAGGTTAGTATTATGAATGCATTCATTATGAATCGAATCATCACTATAGTTCACAAAAAAGTTGAACATCTTCGTCGTTTTGAACTCTTCCACAAACTATTTATAGTGAAGTATTTGACTGCATGCAATTCTTTCAGCTTTGACTATTGTATTTTTTTGAAGGAAAACGTTACATTTTTCCACTTGCAAAAGGACCAAACTGCTACGTGGTTGTGTTGAAATTACAGGAACACCCCAATCACGCTCTAAAAACTAAAAGAGTAAATTACATGGATGGTCCCTGTGGTATGTCGAAAGTAACAACTTTTTGTCCTCGAAGTTTGAAGTTGCACTATTAGTCCCTAAATTGGTAAACAAATAACACCACCGGTCCATCACTTAACTAGTGTTAAGTGATTTCGTTATAATTTACACTTTAGCCCTTTTGGGTTAAAGAGCGTCGCATCGTGTATCCTCTATAATAACGGATGCTTATAATTTAAAGTTTTTCTACTTTAGGTAGATTTTTATACGTTTTCTTACTTTTTTATTCGATTTCGTCCGTTTTTTTTACGTTTTCGTCCATTTTCATACGTTTTTATCCGTTTTCGTCCGTTTTTATAAGTTTTCTTACGTTTTTATCTATTTTGGTCCATTTTTATACGTTTTCGTCCGTTTTTCTTACGTTTTTGTCAGTTCTCACATGTTTTTTAGGTTTCCGTCCGTTTTAGACGTTTTTATCCGTTTTCGTCCGTTTTTAAACGTTTCGTCCATTTTTATGTGTTTTCGTTCGTTTTTCTTACGTTTCATTCGTTTTTATATGTTTTATTACGTTTTTCCCAGTTTTTTTTACGTTTTCGTCTTTTTTTACGTTGTCGTCGCCGTATACTTTATCCGTTTTTTCTTACGTTTTTACCTTTTTTTTTGCGTTTTCGTCTATTTTTTTTACGTTGCGTCCGTCCGCTTATACATTTTATACCGTTTTTCGTCCGTTTAATACGATTGCCCCGTCCGTTTTTAGAAGTTTTCATCCGTTGTTATATGTTTCTTACGCTTTTAATTATCCGCTTTTGGTCCATTTTTATACGTTTTCGTTCGTTATTCTTACGTTTTTGTCCGTTTCCACAACGCTTTGTCCGTTTTTTTACGTTTTCGTTCATTTTATACGCTTTTATCCGTTTTCGTCCATTTTTCTTATGTCTTCATCCGTTTTCTTACGGATAAAATGTATAAAGATGGATTAAAACGTTTCAAAACATAAGAAAAACGTATACGTTTTCGTCCGTTTTATACGTTTCAAAACATAAGAAAAACGGACAAAAACGTGTGAAAATGGATAAAAATGAACGAAAACGTAAAAAACGGACAAGAACGTGTGAAAACGGACAAAAACGTATGAAAAACGGACGAAAACGTATAAGATCGGACCAAAATGGATAAAAACGTAAGAACATATAAAAACGGATGATAACTTCTAAAAACGAACGAAAACATATAAAAATGGACCAAAACGGATAAAAACGTAAGAAAACATATAAAAACGGATGAAAAAACTTCTAAAAACGGACGAAAACGTATAAAACGAACGAAAATAGACGAAAACGGATAAAAATGTATAAAACGGATGAAAACGTAAAAAAATAGACGAAAACGTAAAAAAAACGTGTAAAAACGTATAATAACGTAAGAAAAACGGATAAAACGTATACAGCGGGACTAAAACGTAAAAAAGGGACGAAAACGTAAAAAATGGGATAAAAACGTAATAAAACGTATAAAAACAAATGAAGCGTAAGAAAAACGAACGAAAACACATAAAAATGGACGGAAACGTTTAAAAACGGACGAAAACGGATAAAAACGTATAAAACGGACGAAAACCTAAAAAAACGTGTGAGAACGGACAAAAACGTAAGAAAAACGTATAAAAATGGACCAAAATAGATTAAAACGTAAGAAAACGTATAAAACGGAAAAACTTATAAAACTATAAAAAACGGGCGAAAAACGGATAAAAACGTATGAAAATTGACGAAAACGTAAAAAAACGGACGAAATCGAATAAAAAAGTAAGAAAACGTATAAAAATCTACCTAAAGTAGAAAAACTTTAAATTATAAACATCCGTTGTTATAGAGGATACACGATGCGACGTTCTTTAACCCAAAAGGGGCTAAAGTGTAAAATATAACGAAATCACTTAACACTAGTTAAGTGATGGACCGGTGGTGTTATTTGTTTACCAATTTAGGGACTACCAGTGCAACTTTAAACTTCGAGGGACGAAAGTTGTTACTTTTGACATACCACAGGGACCATCCATGTAATTTACTCAAACTAAAAAGTAAAAACGTCACATGATGGAAACAAATAGTCTTTGCTAAAAGCTAAAGTGTTTTATCGTAAGACTCTTACGTGTAAAATAAAATTTTAAAAAATCGTACAATACAACACATCTCAAGCATCTTTCAATAATAACATAATCAAATTTTAAAACTTTTCAAGAATTAAACAAGTCTGGATAATTAAGGCAAGTCCCAATCGAGAATTCCAAATCGGTTGGTCACCACAATTTACAAGCCTCGACCGATGTTGACATCGGTCAACTCGGTTGTGGCACCCGGTCATAACATCGGTCGTCAAGCCATAAAACCGAATATCGGGTGAGATTTTGACCGACTTTTTGTTTTTATTTTTTTTTGTTTTTTTTTATTTTTTTTATTTGGTCATCGACTGTGACAACTTGGTCGTGTCTGGTCGTCGGAGAGAGAAAGCTGATGTGTCACCTGGTGACCTGGGTCATCTCCGGTCACGATTGGGACCAGCCTAAATCAGTAACGAAATTACTTTGTTAAATGCACACTAACACCTCATTGAAAAACATTTGAATGAAAAATTAATGTTAAGTTGTACCAGAAAAAACGACTAATTTACATTAAAGACATATAATCATGACTATTTTTAGATTCTTTTATCTACATTAAATTTTCAGTTATGTTGTTTTATTGTATATTGGATTATGTATGATTATGATTATCTATTCGGTTGGTGTTTTGGAAAGAATATAGCTCTTTGATGTAGTAAAAAAATATTGTCCCGTGATAAAAGAACTCACCTCCATGTATTGAAAGGTATCATTACGTGGTGACTAAAAGAAATGAATTTTTTTATATTTGTGTTTTCGACATCATCAATAACTAGTGAGGTCATGTCATTGTTACCAACTAGCTTTAATAATTACAATTGATTTCTTCCGCTTTAATACCGTTGCATCAAGCGGGTATCGTGCTAGTGAATAGAAAGGTTCATGGTTCAAAACTCAAAAGCTACGCTTTTGCACCTTTGCGGTAGATATAAAAAGGGTAAAAGATAATCAACGAAATAACTATGTTATATCGCATACATGTGAGTTAAAACATTCGCTTTCGTAAATAATCCGGACCGAGAATATTTTACTAATTTTTTTGTTGTTTTACAAAATGACAAAACCACCCCGTTATCAAACACACATTTTCTCACCATAAGAAATAATTACAAAAACACCCCCAATCTCTCGCTATAAAACAGATCCCATCATCCTATAACAAACTCTCTTCTCCCATAACACACACATCACAACAAACAAACCTCTCATTCCGTTCGCCGGTCGAAAACAACGTCACATCGACCGCGACACGGTTCGATACATACGCCATGGAAGAAGGACTCATTACAAATTCAAGAAACGATAACAATAAAAACAGATTAATAACGACAACGATAGGATGGAGTGTATTGGTGGAAGAGATGAAGAAACTAGGATATATAGCTGTACCGATGGTTGCAGTGACATTATCGCAGTACTTGTTACAAGTTATATCTGTTATGATGGTTGGACATCTTGGCGAGCTTGCGCTTTCCAGTACTTCTATTGCTATTTCGCTATCTAGCGTTACCGGCTTCAGTTTGATTGTTAGTTCTCTATATCTCTTTAAGCACACATATTTTGCGTGTTGCGTGTGCGTGTATGTTTGTGTTTTCGTACATTTGTTTATTTGCAAAATGTTGATAAGTGACATGTTTAAATTGTTTATACTGATAGGATAGTTTTTGAATTAGCTGTAGATGAATTGAATTGTTTATGTGTGTGTTTTGAGCTAACCATGTATTGATAGGTTAGTTAAGCTTTAGGATTTTGCCAAACTAGCTGAAACTGTTGTAACTAGAACTGAAACTGGAGACGGAGTTGAGGATGATTTTTTTATTTATTAATAAGTTACTCAAAGTAGGATTCCACTTTTGAAGCTTATATTTCTAGAACCTCTCATAGTCTTTGTCAGCTAAACAATACTTATTTTTAAAGTAGCTTATATTTCTACCTCATAAGCATGCGCGTCAAACATGCTCTATGTAGTTGAATTATATGTCGTTATTAATTTGGTAAATGTAAACTGTTTTGTATTTTGGTACTTTTTCTAGGCTCAAGTTTGATTAAAATTTTGGTTATTTGTTCAATAGTTTACGTTTTTTTGTTTTTTAATTCTTATGAAAGAACAGGAGTATATTGTTAGGAATGAAATAAAGAGGTGATAATAATTTTTAATGTTCATATCTGTTTCTGATTTCGAAGGATTTTTGGTGGTAGTGATATCCTTCCAAATTTTAATTAGCAAGTATTAGTAAAATTGGAAGGATTATTACTAGGATTTTGTATTTTCATGGAAAACAATGATGATGACAATAAGTGCTGAGGTATAGAATAGAGTTGGTGGTGAATTTATTGATAGCACCAAAATCTGTTAAAAATAGCTATTTGGCTCTCTGCTTTGATTAAGAAAGAAGAAATTAATAATGATGCCTTACAAGAGATTAATTATGACGAGTACAATGGTATGCGGCGAAGAAGGATTGGGCAAGGACGGCTTAGGACAACCTAACATTTACTCGTATATCTAGTTTTATATGGGAATCTTTATTTTGCTAATTCAGTATTTTGCACTGCAGAGACCATATATAATAATATTGGATCTGCCCTATATAAGAGGTAGATTTACTAAATTTTCTTGTTCCAAAAGGAAAATTAATAATTTAAGATGCACATTTTTAGAAAATTGATTTTAAAGGTTAAGTGATCAACAAAGGACTATTTAGTTAAGTTGTATTTAATCGTCATTACATTTCATCCAAGTTCTAAAGATGAAGGGAATAATAGTCTTTTTGATGTTCTGATATAAGACCTAATTTGAACAGTAATTTTAATACTTATGCTGAACTAGCTGTTAGATATATTATATTTTGCTTAAATGCTGGTTTTATAAAGGTTATGTTCAAATAGTAGTCCTTCAGAGGGATGTTCAAAGTTGCTTTCTTAGTAGAGGTGAAGACATAAGTTGTGTGGTCGAACATTATGATTTTTGTGTGGTTCTGTTTGTTTTTTTGGTTAGCAGCTGATAATTTCAAGATATGAAAATTGAGGAGCTATGGTGCAATTTTGTTCAGTACACTATATATAATGGTTATTATGTAAGTTATGATAATAATAATAAGGGAATAATAAAGTATGGCCTCGTCTTAGAGAGGCTAACTAGGTAAAAAAATTATGATCATATAACGGAACATGTATTAAAATTGCTATGAATTTGTTATAGGACGTCTTCAATGAATTTAGAACACAAGTTTTCATTTTTCTCTTTAGTGGTAGGCAAAATACAGAAACTTTGTTATGGTTTTGGAGAGTTTGGTTAAATAAAGACGATGAAAGAAAAACTAAAGATCAAATAAATCATTCTCAATCATTTATTTTTTCATCAAAACAATAAATTAAAACTTTCACTTTTTATTTCTAAAAACTAAATATCTTACAAACCATTGATCGTTAGACGAAACTAATCATACCATCACGACAAGCATAAAATTATCTTTAATTTGATATCGTACATCATATAATTTCGACGATTTTTTTTCCGACTTTTTTGTGGGTTTAGGGTTTAGGTGTTTAGGGTTTAGGGGTTTGACTTTTTTTTGTTAAGCTTTTTAGAGGTTAAGGGTTTAGGTTTCTTACGGTTTAGCGGATAGGGTTTAAGTTTTTTTGGTTTAGCGGTTAGGGTTTTAGGGTTTAGGGTTTTTAGGAGTTTAAGGTTTTAGAGGTTTAGGGTTTTAGGGTTTAGGGTTAGGGTTTGTAGTTTAGGGGTTGGTTACCACAAAAGAGTATTTTTAAAATTTTCATTTATAGTGTAATATATCGAAACCCGCAAAAACGATATAAAATAAGTTCGTCGAAAGTATACAATATTGGATCTCTACATAAAGATAATTTTATTCTTGTCGCAATGGTATAATTAGTTTTATCTAACTATTAACGGTTTGTGAGATATTTAATTTTTAAATATAAGGATGAAAGTGAATTTAATTAATTTGATCAAAAATGAATTATTTAGATTGATCCATTTGATTTTTAGTTTTTATGTAATCTTTGTTGATATCACCCCTGGTTTTGGATGCCATTTCCTTCATGAAAGGGAAAACATAATTGTGTCACTGTCAAATGTTTTCTGATTAAGACACAAAGTTTTTGTCTTATAATTCTCATTGGTGAGAGATCCAATAAGTTATTCTGTCCTATAAATTATTTAACATCTTGCAAAGAAAGCTGAATAGTTTTTGGGTGTATGAGAGGAGGTAGTCAAATTTGGATTGATCAGCTACTTGTTGACAAATTTTGTCTTTGTTGTTTCTAGGAAAGGCATTTAGTTGTCTTTCATAACCCACTTGTCTTTTTCCCAATTATTTTTTTAATAAACAAAATCATTTTTTCCCAATTCTATAGTCAACACACCTAAAATGCAGATTAGAAAATTTCCAACTCCGGAGCATATTGATTACTATCCCTTTATTGGAGTTGTTTCCTTTCGGAGCTCCTCTTCCCCTTTATCTAACATCCTTCATAAGATGGCTCAATTTGCCAGACTCCAGAGCCAAGTCGAGTTGCCTCTTTAGCTGAAAGCAATCATTCGTGTAATGCCCCTTTCTCCCCATGATAGTCACAAAACCTATCCATGTTCTCTCTCTTCAGTGTTCCTACCATTAGAGGCGGAGGAGGAAGAAGGTGCAATTGGTGTTTGCTAGAATCTTTTGGCGGCTTGATCAACAAATTCAGGGTTAGACGAGGAGTGTCATTCCTAGGAGCGTCACTCCGAAGATAATCATTCCTAGGCAGTGTTGCAAAACAAGGCCTATAAGGCCGATTAATCGCCGATTAGGTGCTGCAAGGCCACCAACCTTTCCGATTTATGTAAATCGGTCAACCGTGGTCAATGGTGGTCAATGACGTTTAATGGTGGTCAAACTTGTCGAAAACCTTCATATCTTGCCGAAAATACTTAAAACTACCCATAAAATTGTTTGAATAACTTGTGGTTATTGTTTATATCTATTACAAGATGTTTTTCAAGAAAAATATTGCCGAAAATACATAAACTTGTCGAAAATACCTAAAATTTGCCGAAAATACTAAAAACTTGTCGGAAATGCCAATCCGATTAATCACCGATTAATCCCGCCTAGACCGATTACAAGCTACAGGGAGGTCCACCGCCCGACTACCGATTCGCGATTTTTGCAACATTGTTCCTAGGTGCAACATACGTGGAGTATTGTTCCCTCGTTCGATAATCATTCTGATGGTCGTTCCAACGACGATCTCCCCCATATGGAACCTTGGGGATATATCATTCCGGGGAGCTGGACGTTGGTCCGTTCTGTATGAATCATATACTTTCCCTCTTGGAATTCCGTGCTTTTATACGCTTCTTCTTATGTGACAAAATCATCTACCCTCCTCATCATCTCTTTCACGATACGAAGTACCTGATCAGAGAACCGCTTGGCTAATTCTGGACACTTGTGGGCACTAAAACTTTCTAGAAGCTCAGCCCAATTGTCAATACAACCGGGGGGAAGTCAATTGAACCATCCATGGCCAAGCCATCTAATGTCTGCTGGAACATCCTACACTATACCGGCATTTACCATTCCTCAGAGTTTGTTGCCCCAACAAATCTATTGATGTGATCATTCGGATTTGTCGATCCATCAAAGATTTTCACATTCGTTGGCATTATGTGTTTTAGGGATGAGAACTCAATGATTCTCTTTGTGAACGGCGACCTTAAGGATTCTTTGAATGGTTTTTGAAGGTCGTCTTCCTTCGACCCTTCGGTCGCTTTGTCGTTCGGACCACCTACAGTGAATAATGTATCATCACTAAAATCTAAACGTAACGGAGTTTTCGAGTCATTGTTCTTGTTGTGCTCTTTCAAAAGGGTCCGAAGGGTATACAGGTGCCCTGGATAAGGTCTTGCGTACTAGATGAGTCTGAGGTGTTCCCTCCACCTCCTCTAGCTTTGTCGAGCGGAGTATGTTGATTGGAATCTAAGGTAGGACCCATCATTATAGAGCTCAGGTAGATTAAATAACATGCCCCACAGATGTGGCCAATTTGCAGAAGTAAATAATTGCTCCTCGGCTTGAGCACTTGTAGGTTTCTTTGGACTAAGTGAATGATGTCCTTCGAGCACTGATCTGTGCTGAAAACAGTCAAGCTACCTCACACAAGCTGGCCACTTGTGAATGGCCAACCGTAAGAAGCTTAAAACTGCTTAAAACACAAATGCAATGAAGTCCTGGAGAATAGAATGAATTCCCGGGTCGTTAAGTCCCACGGAGACTCAATGGTGTGTAAACACTATTTCAGGTGATAGAATGATCACTAAGGATAGTGATCAGTAAAGGTTTTGATGGATAATTATACCTAAAGAAAAAGGTAATAAATTACAGCGACTTAAATGCAAATTAAAGAAAATTAAAAAGATAAAATATATTAAATAAACGCTATCACTATTTTTACAATGATGAACGTTTAAAACTTAAAACTTACGTTTAAATAAAATAACGTAAACGTACAAAATAAAAAGTGAGATCTAAGAAATAAAAGTCCTAAAAATATGAAAATGACATTTTTACAAACCTAATGATAAAAGAAAATATTTAGAAAAAGAAAATTATTTTTATAACTATTTAATTAATTATTATTAATTAAAAACTATTTTAAACTATTTAATAATACTCTAAAATAAAAGAAAATATGAAATAAGACTAGAAAAATAAAATTAAGACTTAGAAAAATCTAAAATATGATAAAACTAATTTTAAAACTGAAAATATATTTTTTTGACTTTTTATATATTTATTATTAATTTAAAACTATTTAAAACTAATTAAAATGCTAGAAAATACTTTTTAAACTAAGAAAATTATGGAAAAATACTTTTTATGACTTATATATTTATCTTAACCTAATAAAAATGAAAAATTATTTTTTTGAAACTTTTCTTAATTTTTTGTATTTAAAGCTAATTAAAAATGCTTAAAAACTAATTTAAATTAAGAAAAATAGCAAACAAGCTTAGAAAAATATGAAAATTTCAGGAAAAGTCTAAAATAATATTAAGAAGCTAGGAAAAATAGAAAAACATGGGGTTGTGTGTAGAAAAATGGAACTGATGTGCAAGTGCTTATTGAAATAAGCACTTAAATAAGCAAATGGAGTGCAAAAGCCACCAACTGTTTACAGAAGTTATGAAATACTAAAAGAACCAAAATGAAACTTAAATCAACAAGCTATAGCCTCTGAATTACAAACTAGCACAGAATTGATGATTGAGCTAATAAGCTAAAACAGTTAAAGGGGGTTTACTTTGAGCTAAGGAATAAGCTAATCAATAAGCTAAAACCTAAAACCAAATATGGGACCCTAAACAAGACCTGGGTGGCTATGCATAAGCCAAAAATCAGACCTAGGTGAGCTCACATGAGCTTTGCACAAGCTCTGCAAGACTTGCTCAGGCCCTGTGCAGTCTCAGTGCCCTGCACAGGGCACTTAAGCCTTCATTCACAGGCCTGTTTGAGAGTTCTAAAAAATTGGCAAAATTCCATAAAAGTGATTATAAGAAACAAGACCAGGTGAGCTTTTTAAACCTACAATTTTCATTGAAATTGGTCCAGAAATGAATCCAAGAAAATTCTTCCTAATTGAGCCCAAATCAGATTTTTCAATGTTTTTGACAAAACTAAAAAATTGACTTTAATGAGATTTGATCTAGATTTGTGAACTGGAAATGATATATTATGATGAAATAAAACTGAAACAAGCTAGACCTATGAATTCCAAATACAAAACAAGATTTTGACTAAACAAAAACACCACAGTTGAGTTATTAGGCCAGTTAAGGAGTGATTTTGACTTAGGACATGTGCAGACACAAGATAATCACTAGTATGAGTTATAATAAGCTAACCAAACTTGAAACAACAACCTCTAACTACTGAGCTAACCTATGGCACAATGTACAAAGCTGATCCAAACACCATTTTAAGGACTGTATTGAACTCAAAACTGAAATAGATACTTAACTAACTATTATAACTGATCAAAATGAGTTTAAATGACCATAATACAACTATATAAACAAGTCTACACTAGTGGTGACCACAGATACTCAGATAAGCATAAGCTACAATTTTGACTTGAAAATGAAAAGTGAGATACTTTATTGACAGATGACCAGCTTATATCTCAGGCTAAACCAAATCCAATCTACTCTAACCTAAGCTATTCCAACCTATTTCCACCTCTGCATCCTCCCACATCATCACCAAAACCATTCTTGGCCAGTTTTGACTTTTGTTGACCAAGAGACAATGTTTGAAAATAACTTATAAGCTTGCAAAAAACTATGCTGAGCTTAAATGAACTTGGTAAAGCTTAAAAATAAGCAATTAACAACTTAGACAATAGAGTTTGAAACTGAAAATTTCAAAAGTAGACTTAAAACTTGGAATTTATATAAAAGACTTGAATTGAAACTCAAAAGCACATACAATGATGTTTTCACTTACATGTGATACATTGAAACTAAAATTACAACATTTTAACTAAAACTAAAACATTTAATAAAAAAAACGACATTAAAGGAAAAAGATAAAACTAGCTACCCTTCTCTTCTCTCTTTTTGCTTCTTTATACTCCATATCCTTCTCTCTCATGTTCGAGCTTTTCCCACCTCCCTTTGAGACCTTTGGATCGGGTTGGAGTCATCCTGGCCATAGATTGCATTTTCAAGGAAATGGATTATGACCTGTTGGGGTTGAGTGAGATGAGGGGAAGGAAATTAATGCATCTTGGATGTGTGGAGGGGGGGGGACATGGAAGGGATAAGGTGAGGAGGGATGGGTTGTGCGGTTTTGCAGGCAACCAAGTGGAAAGGGGAAGACTTTTGGCGGGTTGGGTGGATTTGATTTGGGTATTAATAATCAAGGGGGTCAAAAGTGGGTTGTGCAGGGTCCAAGGATATGACCAGGCCAAAAAGGGAATAAGGGTTTTAATAATCAAGGGTCCTTTATGTAAATTCTGAAAATTGAGGGACTTGAGCTGCCAATTCATCAAAGATGTTTCAAGGGACCAAAAGTGATAATATCAAAAAGTACAAGGACCAAACTTTTCATTTTCAAATTTCCAAGGGCCATTTTTGCCAATTTTCAAAGTTGGAGGACCAAACTTGTAATTTTCTCAAACTTTTGACATTTTTCACCAAAGGACTAATTTTGACAAGTTATGCATTAAAAAGGACCTTTGGCGACTTTTCTTTTGAAATTTTGACTTCGAGGACTATTTTTGACAATTTTAGAAACTTGGGGCTGAAACGCCAATTATGCAAACTTTGCTCATTTTTCATCCGATTTTGAACATTTTGCATCTGAAACATATAAAATGTAATTTTGGAATATTTTCATTATTTTGATGCATTTCTGAGCATTTTTAAACGTTTTTTGCAGTCAGATTGATTTTAAAAATGATGAGTATTTACACACTCATCAATCCCCCACACTAAACTATTGCTAGTCTCTAGCAATCTTTTGAGAAAACTTAATGGATTTCATCTCTTTACCAAAAGCCATAACTTCTGGAGTAGCCAAATGTTTCAGTTCAAGTAAGAACCATGGTACCTGATAACCATGTGATTTTGAGCAAACCACCAGCTTTCAACGGATTTGATTTTGTCTTTACCGAAGCCGTACCACTTCTTTGGACTAGCCAACTCTTAGATAAATTATCAATATTATCTTTGGTGGGCTGATTACCAATTATGGATTTTCCACTGCCTTTACCACAAGCCATAACCTTGCGGGCTAGCCAACTCTTCACTTTTTAGGATATGGTGAGTTGAGAACCATACAATTTTGGGCAAATTGCAAGCCATATAAACGGATTTGAGAAATCTTTACCAAGAGCCGTTTGCTCCTGGATTAGCCAATCCTTTTGTTTATTAGACATGGCGGACTGATAACCAAATGAGTAAGTGCAAAACACTTACTCAAAAAAAAAAATTTTGGCCAAAAACGGGGGAATTGGGTGGATAATATATGATAAAATGCGTGAGAATTCCCCCCACCCACTTAGGAATGAATATTGCCCTCAATATTCAAAGTACCGGCGGCTATGCCGAAACAAAGAACGTAAAAGGGAAATACTACGGCCATTTATTTAGAAAGATTTTTTTTTTTTTTGAAACTTATATATATACACAACATGTGGGGCAACCCCCCCCCCCACACTAGGGTGGTAGAAAATAGAAAGAAGTCAGAAATATGGGTGAAAATCCATATGGTGTGTGCTCTGTTTTGATTTCCAAGTCGCTAGCTTGACTCGGCCCCGCATTAATTGGTTCATGGGGAAGCAAAGTGGAAGAAACAATCTCCATCGAACTTTCAATCAAGATGTTTGGACAAACATTTGAAGCACGTGAAAGTTCCACACCGATGAGATATACATAGAACCGGCTCAAAAGATGATAAATGAAAATGCCGGGATCAAAAATAGTGTCCTCATTCCCGAAGGAATTAAGACATGGAGAAGTCACACCGTATGTGACGAAAGGAAGAAAGGTTCGGATGATGTACGTTTCAAGCTCAAACAACTCATTAAAATTTTCATCCATGTGCATTTTTCTTCCAACGAGCATCCCTGAATTAAAATTTTTGTCTTCGCCAGATGGCTCAACGGGATACTCGAAAGACATCTCATCAGTGAGGATAGAATCGTCATCACATGATTGAAGAGATAAGTTAGAATACAGAGGTGGGACAAGTGGTGTGCTCTGAGAGCTAGAAATTTCCACCACTTCGTGATGTTCTGCTGTCGGAATCGGACATTTCATCGAAAAGAGGATTTACTTTCCCAAAAGTGTAGTCATTATTAAATTCAAAAAGAGGATTTGAGAAAATCCCGGAAGTAACCTCAGAAATGTCAAGAGAATCACAAAAAGGCAAATCACAATCACTATCGGATATATCCTCAGACTCACTTGGGATTGGGGCGAAGTTCTCAACATTAGACGATTCCGTTTCCGGAATTGTGCCAAGATGCTCATCCTCCATTATGAGAGAGTCTTTGGAAGCAATAATAGGTACGATAGGTGTGATAGCAATAGACTGAGGGAGTTGAGAAATAAGATCGTTCAATTGAATAGCACTCTCCTCGTCGTCCTCATAATATTCCCTCATTTGAATACTATCCTCATCATCATCGTCATCATATCGGATTCTTATGTTCATCTGCTGAAGCTTACATACCATCCTTTTCATTTGTAGTTTCTTTCGAATGCGTATTTCTTCAGAACTTTGTGGAAGATTACACTCCTCGTAATCATTGATATGCTGTGAAGGCTCGGAAGTCTGATTACTAGGATTAGCCGTTCGTTCTTCAGCTAGTAATTCTCCAATAGTTTTATCATGATGATATTGATGAATGATGGAATACTGTGGGGGTTGGAAATTGTCAAAACCGGGAGAATTGGAATTGTGAAAATTTTGATTCATCGGTTGACATTCAAAAGTCGCATGAGGACCCCCGCAATTCTCACAACAGAGATAATTGGGAAAATAACTTTCACCAAAGTTCTGATTGTAACATGGTTCCGGCTCATAGACAAGCAGGACCCGTGGTGGACAATCAAAACCGTAATGAGAATCATTCCCACAAAACTCGCATGAGTAGGATTCGTATTGGGGCTGTGGAGGTAGGTAGGAAAAATCAGGTGTTTCATTTGAAATGGGATCGGGATTACCGACAAATTTGTCTCCGAAACTCACATTGGTACATCGCCGACAATTTCCATCGTTAAATGGACCTCCACACCAGGAACATGTTGAAAACCATGACATGAAGAATTAAACGGATAAGAGGGATAAGAGATGAAGAATTAAACGGTTATAGAGGATAAGGAATGGAGAATTAAATAGATTAGAGGGTAAAGATGAATATTTTTGGATTTTTTGATAACTGTACAAAAAACTTTTTACAAAGGATGGGATATGTGCAAGAATGGGTCTGAAAATGGCTAAACACACGCTTAAACCTCCCTGGCAGCGGCGCCAAAAATTTGATCTGTGCTGAAAACAGTCAAGCTACCCACATAGTGCCACTTGTGAATGGCCAACCGTGAGAAGCTTAAAAAGCTGCTTAAAACACAAATGCAATGAAGTCTGGAGAATAGAATGAATTCCGGGTGCGTTAAGTCCCACGGAGACTCAATGGTGTGTAAATACTATTTCAGATGATAGAATGATCACTAAGGATAGTGATCGATAAAGGTTTTGATGGATAATTATACCTAAAAAAAAGGTAATAAATTAAAGCGACTTAAATGCAAATTAAGAAAATTAAAAGATAAAATATATTAAATAAACGCTATCACTATTTTTACAATGATGAACGTTTAAAACTTAAAACGTACGTTTAAATAAAATAACGTAAACGTACAAAATAAAAGTGAGATCTAAGAAATAAAAGTCCTAAAAATATGAAAATGACATTTTTACAAACCTAATGATAAAAGAAAATATTTAGAAAAAGAAAACTATTTTTATAACTATTTAATTAATTATTATTAATTAAAAACTATTTTAAACTATTTAATAATACTCTAAAATAAAAGAAAATATGAAATAAGACTAGAAAAATAAAATTAAGACTTAGAAAAATCTAAAATATGATAAAACTAATTTTAAAACTGAAAATATATTTTTTGACTTTTTATATATTTATTATTAATTTAAAACTATTTAAAACTAATTAAAATGCTAGAAATTACTTTTTAAACTAAGAAAATTATGGAAAAATACTTTTTATGACTTATATATTTATCTTAATCTAATAAAAATGAAAAATTTATTTTTGAAACTTTTCTTAATTTTTTGTATTTAAAGCTAATTAAAAATGCTTAAAAACTAATTTAAATTAAGAAAAATAGCAAACAAGCTTAGAAAAAATATGAAATTTCAGGAAAAGTCTAAAATAATATTAAGAAGCTAGGAAAAATAGAAAAACATGGGGTTGTGTGTAGAAAAATGGAACTGATGTGCAAGTGCTTATTGAAATAAGCACTTAAATAAGCAAATGGAGTCCAAAAGCCACCAACTGTTTACAGAAGTTATGAAATACTAAAAGAACCAAAATGCAACTTAAATCAACAAGCTATAGCCTCTGAATTACAAACTAGCACAGAATTGATGATTGAGCTAATAAGCTAAAACAGTTAAAGGGGGTTTACTTTGAGCTAAGGAATAAGCTAATCAATAAGCTAAAACCTAAAACCAAATATGGGACCCTAAACAAGACCTGGGTGGCTATGCATAAGCCAAAAATCAGACCTAGGTGAGCTCACATGAGCTTTGCACAAGCTCTGCAAGACTTGCTCAGGCCCTGTGCAGTCTCAGTGCCCTGCACAGGGCACATAAGCCTTCATTCACAAGCCTGTTTGAGAGTTCTAAAAAATTGGCAAAATTCCACAAAAATGATAATAAGAAATAAGACCAGGTGAACTTTTTAAACCTACAATTTTCATTGAAATTGGTCCAGAAATGAATCCAAGAAAATTCTTCCTAATTGAGCCCAAATCAGATTTTTCAATGTTTTTGACTTTTTGACAAAACTAAAAAATTGACTTTAATGAGATTTGATCTAGATTTGTGAACTGGAAATGATATATTATGATGAAATAAAACTGAAACAAGCTAGACCTATGAATTCCAAATACAAAACAAGATTTTGACTAAACAAAAACACCACAGTTGAGTTATTAGGCCAGTTAAGGAGTGATTTTGACTTAGGACATGTGCAGGCACAAGATAATCACTAGTATGAGTTATAATAAGCTAACCAAACTTGAAACAACAACCTCTAACTACTGAGCTAACCTATGGCACAATGTACAAAGCTGATCCAAACACCATTTTAAGGACTGTATTGAACTCAAAACTGAAATAGATACTTAACTAACTATTATAACTGATCAAAATGAGTTTAAATGACCATAATACAACTATATAAACAAGTCTACACTAGTGGTGACCACAGATACTCAGATAAGCATAAGCTACAATTTTGACTTGAAAATGAAAAGTGATACTTACTGACAGATGACCAGCTTATATCTCAGGCTAAACCAAATCCAATCTACTCTAACCTAAGCTATTCCAACCTATTTCCACCTCTGCATCCTCCCACATCATCACCAAAACCATTCTTGGCCAGTTTTGACTCTTGTTGACCAAGAGACAATTTTGTTTGAAAATAACTTATAAGCTTGCAAAAAGCTATGCTGAGCTTAAATGAACTTGGTAAAGCTTAAAAATAAGCAATTAACAACTTAGACAATAGAGTTTGAAACTGAAAATTTCAAAAGTAGACTTAAAACTTGGAATTTATATAAAAGACTTGAATTGAAACTCAAAAGCACATACAATGATGTTTTCACTTACATGTGATACATTGAAACTAAAATTACAACATTTTAACTAAAACTAAAACATTTAATAAAAAAACGACATTAAAGGAAAAAGATAAAACTAGCTACCCTTATCTATCTCTTTTTGCTTCTTTTATACTCCCATATCCTTCTCTCTCATGTTCTGAGCTTTTCCCACCTCCCTTTGAGACCTTTGGATCAGTTGGAGTCATCCTGGCCATAGATTGCATTTTTGGCGGGAAATGGATTATGACCTGTTGGGGTTGAGTGAGATGAGGGGGAAGGCAATTAATGCATCTTGGATGTGTGTGGAGGTGGGGGGGACATGGAAGGGATAAGGTGAGGGGGGGGGATGGGTTGTCTGGTTTTGCAGGCAACCAAGTGGAAGGGGAAGACTTTTGGCGGGTTGGGTGGATTTGACTGGGTATTAATAATCAAGGGGGTCAAAAGTGGGTTGTGACAGGGGGTCCAAGGATATGACCAGGCCAAAAAGGGAATAAGGGTTTTAATAATCAAGGGTCCTTTATGTAAATTCTGAAAATTGAGGGACTTGAGCTGCCAATTCATCAAAGATGTTTCAAGGGACCAAAAGTGACAATCTCAAAAAGTACAAGGACCAAACTTTCCATTTTCAAATTTCCAAGGGCCATTTTTGCCAATTTTCAAAGTTGGAGGACCAAACTTGTAATTTTCTCAAACTTTTGACATTTTTCACCAAAGGACTAATTTTGACAAGTTATGAATTAAAAAGGACCTTTGGCGACTTTTCTTTTGAAATTTTGACTCAGGGACTATTTTTGACAATTTTAGAAACTTGGGGGACTGAAACTGCCAATTATGCAAACTTTGCTCATTTTTCATCTGATTTTGAACATTTTGCATCTGAAACATATAAAATGTAATTTTGGAATATTTTCAGTATTTTGATGCATTTCTGAGCATTTTTAAACGTTTTGCAGTTCAGATTTGACTAAAAATGATGAGTATTTACACACTCATCAAGCACCTACATATATGACAGACACACATAAGCCTCGCCTTGGGTTTGACCCCATGACCAAGCTTCGACGTGAGAATAAGTAATGGGTATAGACCGAAATGGCTAAGTAATAAATGCAAGAGTAAATGCATGTAAATTAGTTAGTTGACCATAGGATGAGATTGGGGTATTTATACTACCAAAACTACTGTATCTGACAATATAGGGATGGAGTGAGCCGAGCTATGCCTAGTCTAGTTGCTAGCATCAGTTCACGTGGGAGACAATATCCCACAATATCCGAGATAAGTGGCTTGAGTAAGGTCCTTTATACTGACTGTTGGGTAAAAGAATTTCTCGAGTAAAAGAGTGCTCTTCTTCCATTATGATCGTCCGACATGTGTTCCTTCTGACAATGTTCTTCATATACGTGTAGACACTTGTCATCCGACACGTGTACTTCGGCCATATACACAAAACTATGTTATATTACATACATCTTAATTAGTTAGGTGTCGTTTTTTTTTTAGAGCTTTTACCTCTTTATCTGCAAACCATGTCTGCAAAAGAAGATATACATTTAAGCTCTTCATCTGCAAGAAGAAGACCGTTTGTTTTTTTGTGCTATTGAAGTACTTTCCTTTTTCTTCTTTCTTTTTCCTTTTTCTTTTTTCTTTTTCACTTGTATTTTTTGTGCTATTGAAGTAACTTTTTTTTTTTTTCCTTTTTCTTTTTCACTAGTTTTTTGTGCTATTGAGTGCAAAACAAGCAATCGCTCAAAATACGAAGTATTAAAGACAATACACAATGGTTCAAAATATACTAATATCGTTTTCATCTCTTCGATGCATGTGTCTAGTAAGACTTTAATCATTTCATTGGACCAATTTTTACGTGGCTTGGGACCTTCCATTGTAGCTATAACAAATACACATAAGGAGATCATTATTTACTTCATCGTTGATATCAATTTTTTCTTTTACGTATTTGTCTGTTTTTTTACGTTTTCGTATGTTTTTACGTTTTTGTTGGTTATTTTATGTTTTTGTTGGTTTTATTACGTTTTCGTCATTTTTTTTACGTTTTCGTCTGTTTTTTTACGTTTTCATCCATTTTTTATGTTTTCGTATGTTTTTTAACGTTTTCGTCCGTTTTTTTTACATTCTAGTCCATTTTATTACGTTTTCGTCCGCTTTTTTACGTTTTCGTCTTTTTTTTACGTTTTCATCCTTATTTTTACATTTTCGTTTGTTTTTTACGTTTTCGTATGTTTTTTTAATATTTTCTTCCGTTTTTTACGTTTTAGTCCGTTTTCGTCCGTTTCAATCCGTTTTTTACGTTTCGTCTGTATTTTAAGTTTTCGACCGTTTTTTACATTTTTACGTTTTCGCCATTTTTTACATTTTCGACCATTTTTTACGTTTTCGTCTGTTTTTTTTTTTACTTTTTTGACTGTTTTTTTTACGTATTTGTATGTTTCCTTTCATTTTCATCCGTTTTCTTACAATATCTTACGTTATGTTACGTACGAAAACGTAGAATATCGTACAAAAAACTTATAAAATCATATGAAAACGTAAAATAAACAGGCGAAAATATAAAAAACGGATTAAACGTTTAAAATGGAAGAAAACGTAAAAATAGACGAAAACGTAAAAAAGCGGACGAAAACGTAAGAAAACGGATGAAAACGTAAAAAAATAGACGAAAACGTAAAAAATGACGAAAAAGTAAAAAAAAACCGACGAAAACATAAAAACCAGAAGAAAACGTAAAAAACAGACAAAAACGTAAAAAACAGACAAAACGTAAAAAACTGACGAAAATGGAAAAATACGGATGAAAACATAAAAAGTGTGAAAACGGACAAAAACGTAAAAAAACGGATGAATACGTAAATAAACAGACGAAAACGTAAAAAAAACATATGAATATGTAAAAAAAACAGACGAAATACCGATTAAAACGTAAAAAACGTGTGAAAACGGACAAAAACGTTAGAAAACGGACGAAAACATAAAAAAACGGATGAAAACGTAAATAAACGGATGAAAACGTAAAAAAACAGATGAATACGTAAAAAACAGACGAGAACAAACGAAAACGTAAAAAAAACATGCGAAAACGTAAAAAACGGATGAAAAGGTAAAAAACAGACGAAAACGTAAAAATACTATTGAAAACATAGAAAAAGGATGAAAACGTAAAAAAAACATGTGAAAACGTAAGGAAACAGACGAAAACGTAAAAAACGGATGAAAATGTAAATAAACGGGCGAAAACGTAAAAAAACGGATGTGTTAATACAAATAAACCGTAAAAACGTTTATTAATATTTTGCGATCTCTTTATGTTTTGTTGATAACAAATGTAATGTTATCTTAAGTATAATTATAAGGATACATGTTATTTTTGTAAAGCATTTACATATAGTCATTTAAATACAAAAATGTAATAATTAAGCATTTGTTGTAATAGTTTATTAGGATGGGTAAAAACCATAACCCATGGATAATAACCCATACCCAAGTTGGCTAGATATAATGTATACTTAGATACATTGAATCTAAAGAAAACACATGGACCAACCCATGACCCATAACCAAAAAACCCATGGGCAAAGAGGAGCGTACCACGGATCCCTAGGATTACACTAGACGGATCCTAAGTGGGAGGGATCCGTGGGATCCGTGGAACAGAGGAGAAATTTGCCTATAAATAGAGAGCCATTTCTTCATTCTAACTCACCCCTTTTCTTACTAAATCTCTCATACACTCTCATTCTCTTCTAACATATAGATCACTTGATCTAGAGAGTTGTTCTTCTTTCTTTCTATTTGTGATCCTTATATAGGTCCTTCTCTAAGGCGAGATCACGAGAATTCTACAAGTCATCCAAGCAAGGGGTCCTTGATTGATTTGTCACTCCGCAAGATTTCTGTAGCAAAGATCTTGTATTTGTTATTTCACATATTTGTTGTGTAATATTTGTGTTGGTTTGGTCCACCGTGCTACGGACTCGGTATCTAGCTTTTTACCGGAAAAAGTGTAAGCAACGTTGTGAAGGCTTCTCCGCCAAGTGAAGGAGTTCGTTGACATAGTGCTTGAACTCTCGAGTAGGTGACTCGGGGAGTGGAGTAGGGCAAGGAAGGTGACCTTGTAGCCGAACCACTATAAATCGGTTGTGTCTTTTCTATCCCTTAACTTTATTTATTTGCTTGCATTATCATTAGATCTATACGTTCTCAACATCCATACGATTTCACATAATATCGAATCTAAAGTTTTTGAAATCAACTTAAAATCGGCAAAACTATTCAACCTCCCCTTCTAGTTTTCCACAATTGGCATCAAGAGCTAAGTTTATAAAAGTTTTAAAATAAAATTGTATTTTAAAAACTTTTCGATCACTATGGGTTCTGAAAATTATAAGGAAGGGCAATCTATGCAACGACCACCACTACTTGAAACTAATGGTTTTATATATTGGAAAAATAGATTCGAAACATATGTGAAGTCTAAAGATATTGATCTTTGGTACATTATTGTTGAAGGTGATTTTGAGGCTACCTCAAATGATGATAAAGGAAATTTAGTTCACATACCTCATGATAAACTAAACGATGATATGAAGAAAAAGCTTTCTAAAAATAGTGAAGCAAAAATGGTTTTATATAATGCTTTACCGAAAAGGAATTTGAAAGAATTTCTATGCTTAAAACCTCTAAAGAAATTTGGAATTGTTTAGTTTTAACTCATCAAGGCAACCAACAAGTTAAAAATAATAAAATTGATTTATTTGTTCAACAATATGAACAATTTTCAATATCGGATGAGGAAACTATAGATCATTTATTTGCTAACTTTAACACTATTATTACATCTTTACAAGCACTTGATGAATCTTTTTCTAGCCGTAACCATGTTAGGAGATATCTAAGGGCACTTCCATCGAAGTGGAGATCTAAGGTGACGGCAATCGAAGAGTCAAAAGATTTGACAATCCTCACCCTCGATGAACTCATAGGCAACCTAAAAGTCTACGAGCTTGTCCTTGCTAAAGATTCGGAAGCCTCAAAGGTGAAAGAGAAACACAAATCTCTTGCCCTAAAAGCCAAAAAGGCTTCGAGCGATGAGGAGAACTCATCTTCGAAGTAGTGACGATGAAGAGTACGCTATGGCGGTAAGGGACTTTAAAAAGTTCTTTAGAAGAAAGGGTAGATACATCAAACAACCGTATGACGATAAGAAAGGCTTTCGGAAAAGCAAAGAGGACGAGAAGCCAAGGATGATCGTACTTGCTTTAAATGTGGGGACCCAAACCACTTTATTAGTAAGTGTCCCAAACGGGATGATCAAAAGGCGTTCGTGAACGGCACAGTGGGGAATGAGCGACGAGGAGGACGAAGAAATTTGTCTCATGGCAAATGACGAGGTATGTCACGAATACTATAGTAGCTCATCACTTGATGACGACTCATTGCATAATGAATATGATAAACTATGCAATATTAGCTTAAAACTAGTTAACAAAACAAGCTTTTAAAGAGTCAAAATAAACGTTTAGATAAAGAAGTCATAGAATTAAAGGCAAAACTAAAACGTTTAGAGAAGGGTAAAATAGCAAGTGGTGAATGTGAACTTTGCGTTCAACTTCAAACACTAGTCGATCACTTAGATTCTAAAATTGCTAGAATGAGCACGAACACTTTAGATACAATACTCGATAGCGTTAAAACCGGTAACAATCAAAAGGGTCTAGGTAGTCAACAACTTGATCCATCAACTAGTGAAAGTAAAGAAACAAAATTTGTTAAGGAACTAGAAAAACCAACTACTGTTGTGGCGGATCCCACGGATCCCCTAAAAAGGGAATCGGCTAGCGTACAGAAAGGGATCCGTGGATCTGCTGTAGCAAACAGTAGCAATAACGTAGCTTCTTCATCTAGAACTGAGTTTGTCATAGTTAATAGGAAGAAACCAAGTCATGTCACCACTAGACAACCACCTCCAAAATATAATCCTACTTTTGCAAGAAACAAAGCTCCATATTTTTCAAAACCTAACTCATTTAGGAGACCTAATAACGTTAACCCGAAAAGTAACCATCAAATGGGATGGAATCAAAACATGCAAAATGGTTTTCCTTTTCAAAACTTTGCTCCATGGAATGCATATTCATCTTATCCATACATGTCTAACATGAATGGAATTTTTAACACTAATGGACCCATGAACAAATGGGGACCAAACTTTTGAGTTTATTATTGTTTTAGGTGTGCTTAAAGGTCGACCTAGACCCGATGAATGGGTCAAGGATAGCGGGTGCACGAGGCACATGACCGGAAATAGGGATCTATTCTTCACATATGAATCCATAAATGGAGGTAATGTGGTGTTTGGAAATAGCAAAAGTAGAATCATCGGTAAAGGTACGATTTCTAACAAATCTCTAACCATTAACGATGTGTGTCACGTAGAAAACCTAAACTTTAATCTCTTAAGTATAGGACAAATATGTGATAAAAAGTGCAATGTACTTTTTACCGAAACCGGTAGTAAGATACTTAAAAATGGCATAACCATAGGAAGAGGAATTAGGAAACATGGAGTCTATGTCATTAAAATCGGTAATGAACCTAAAGACAAACTTTGTCTTACCTCTATGGATGATACTTCGACCTTATGGCATCGAAGATTGAGTCACGCCAACATGCGACTTCTTCAATCGCTATCATCCAAAGATCTAGTAAGAGATCTACCTAAGTTAAAATATGAACATCATTTTTGTGATGCTTGTAATGTAGGAAAACAAGCTCATTCGAGTCATAAAGCTAAAAACATGGTGTCCACAACTAGGTGTCTAGAATTACTACATATGGATTTATTTGGTCCATCCGCTATCCAAAGTTATGGAGGCAACTACTACACTTTGGTAATAGTGGATGACTACTCTAGGTATACATGGACAAAATTTTTAAAGAACAAAAAGGAAACCTTTAACTATTTTGAAATATTAAGCAAAAAGATCCAAAGACAACTAGGAAGTCCCATAGTGTCTATTAGGACGGATCATGGTAGGGAATTCGATAATGAAGTGCAATTCGGAGCTTTTGTGACGCTAATGGTATTACTCACAACTTCGGCTCACGTACTCCACAATCGAATGGGGTAGTAGAAAGAAAGAATAGAACTCTACAAGAAATGAGTCGAACCATGCTTAATGAACAATCCATACCTCAAAAGTTTTGGTGTAATGCCGTTGATACTTCAACGTATATACTCAATCGAGTCTTGATTAGACCAATCTTAGGAAAAACTCCATATGAGTTACTTCGAGGCAAAAAGCCTACGTTAAATCACTTTAGAGTCTTTGGTAGTAAATGTTTTATTCTTAACACTAAAGATTACCTTACAAAATTTGATCCTAAATCAACCGAAGGTATCTTTTTAGGTTACTCGCCAAATAGCAAAGCTTACGTCATATTAAACAAAGAAACAATGAAGGTAGAAGAGTCATTAAATATAAAATTTGATGAAAGTCCACCCAAACCCTCTCCACCTCTTGTCGATGACGAGATCATAGAAAGTGAAGCTATAGTAATAAAGAAAAAGATAAATGAAGAAGAAGAACCTCTAAGTGATGAAATAATAAACATTAAAGAGTCCAAAGATCACCCCGTAGATAAAGTCATAGGAAAACTAAACGAACGAACATTAAGATCTCAAGTTCAAAACCAAAGTAGCTTGTTTTGTTTCGTTTCAACCTTAGAACCTAAGAATACACAAGAAGCCATAAAAGATGAAAGTTGGGTAATGGCTATGCAAGAAGAACTAAATCAATTTGTCTCTAATGATGTTTGGACACTTGTCCCTCCACCTAGTAATCAAACCATAATAGGAACCAAATGGGTTTATAAAAACAAATTAGATGCAAACGGAGTAGTGTCTAGGAACAAGGCTAGACTCGTTGCTCAAGGGTATAACAAACAAGAGGGAATAGACTTTGATGAGACCTACGCCCCGTGGCTAGATTAGAGTCTATAAGAATACTTCTTGTGTATGCTTGTGCTAATGAACTAAAGCTTTATCAAATGGATGTCCAAAGCGCTTTTCTAAATGGTTTCATAAATGAAGAAGTATATGTAGCTCAACCTCCGGGCTTCATTGATTTTGAAAAACCCCAACATGTGTATAAATTAAAGAAAGCCCTTTACGGTCTTAAACAAGCTCCAAAAGCTTGGTATGATAGACTCAAGTCATTTCTAGTTAAACACAACTACACCATGGGGTTAGTTGACAACACACTTTTACTAAGAAAAGAGAGTCACATATAATCATAGTACAAATATATGTAGATGATATTATATTCGGATCCACTTGTCAAGACATGTGTGATGATTTCTCTAAAATCATGCATGACGAGTTCGAGATGAGTATGATGGGAGAACTTAGTTTCTTTCTTGGTCTACAAATAAAACAAGTAGAAGATGGTATCTTCTTCAATCAATCTAAATACATCAAGGAGATGTTAAAGAAATTCGGTCTAGAAGAGTCAAAACCAATTAGGACTCCAATGTCACCCGACACCAAACTCACAAAAGATGAAGACGGAGAATCTGTAGATAATACTAAATATCGTGGCATGATAGGTAGTCTTCTCTACCTCACGGCAAGTAGGCCGGATATCATGTTTAGTGTTTGTTTATGTGCTAGGTTTTAAGAAGACCCTAAAATATCACACCTAGAAGCCGTAAAAGGATATTTAGATATATTAAGGGTACAACACAATTAGGATTATGGTATCCTAAGGGCACGGGAGTAGAAACAATTGTATATGCAGATTCTGACCATGCAGGTGATTACGTTGATAGAAAAAGTACAAGTGGGGTATGTACTTTTATGGGATGTTGTTTAACATCATGGTTTTCTAAGAAACAAACGGCACTTGCAATATCAACAACGGAAGCCATACGTCTCCGCCGGCAAAGCATGCCAACAAGCACTATGGATGAAACAAGCGTTAGTAGACTACGACATCCATCTAAGCGACATAGCCATCCTATGTGACAACAAAGGTGCCATCGACTTAAGCAAGAATCCAGTATTGCATTCTCGCACAAAGCATATAGAGATTTGTCATCACTTCCTAAGAGACAATGTTCAAAAGGGGAACATCTCTATTGAGAAGGTAGCATCCGAAGACAACATAGCCGACGTCCTCACCAAACCGTTGAAGCGGGAACAATTCAACCTACTTCGTCTTGGTCTTGGTCTAATGGAACAAACGTCGTAACTTATTTGACTCTACAAGGTATGTAAACACTAGCCTTCTTCTTTCTGAGTCTAGGATTTCTATTTCACACACAACTCACAAACAATACGGGAATTTTCAAAACCCAAGATGAGTTTTCCACTTATAGCTTTCTTATTTTTCATATACACATTTTCAAAGAAAACCTACTTTCACAATGTTTTCTAAAAGGATGATACATTCCCGTATCAATTTCACAAAAGCAATTTCTCACGTCTAGGACAAATCGCTTTTTCATTATTAATACAAAGTAAAAACCCCGTTTTCATTGCATCTTATGTCTTTTGAATGCTAAAGGGGACACATAACTAATATGTGTTTTCGGGTACATTCAATTAAGCAACAATGAATTAGGAGCATTGATAACACAAAATTACGTACTCATGTACTAAATATGTGTTTTCGGGTTATCTCAATAAGGATGTTTTTATACTTCTAGTTTATTTTCTATTTATTTTTTAAGGGTCGAGATAACCGAAACTCCAAATAGTTTGCATATAGGCACACACAAGGCAAAAATGTTTCCAAAAGGAAAATTTTGTGCTGCGTGAATCACTGAACCCACGGATCCCGCCTTCATCTGGACGGATCCCTCAAGGGAAGGATCTGTGGGATCCGTGAAACAGAAGCTGTTTTCAACTTCTATTTTTCACTTTGGATGAAAAATCCACATTTGTTTCATTTTTGGGAGTATGCTCTTTAATGCTTGTGTTCTCATGATCACATGCCTTGAATTCATATCTAATCATTAGATTTTAATCCACATTTTGGGTCAAGCATTCATTACAATGCTTTGTTTTTCTATATATATAACTCCCAAAATGCTTGCATACTCCATCTCCTTCTCACAAACACACTTCATCATGTCTTCCAAAAACCCTTTAGAGAATCATCTAGTACAAACAATCATGATATCCAAACCTTTGTACTTCCACCATCCAAAATACCACAATCTAATGCTAGGATATCCGACGGATTAGTATCCGATCTTGTTGTTTAGCAAAACCAACCTCAAATGGTTCATCCTCAACAAATAACTCACCACAAGATGCTTCCATTATAGCACCTCCCTCATCACCAACAAGTACACCACCTAAAATAACTCTTTTGGAACTCCTTAAGACTCCAACAAGATCTAACCAACCTAAAGAAAAAGAATTAGTCTTTTCAACACCCCCCATCTCCAAATACTATATTTCAAGATCTTGAAACATCACCACCATTAGCTCCCATCACATTACAAGAACATCTAGGTTCTTTTCCACCACCATTTACAAACATTCCGGATATTGATCCATATTTTCCTATTTTCCACCACAACTTCCGCATAACTCAAATCAAAACAACCCGGAAAACTTCCGCACTCATTACCCACATCATTTACATTGTGCACATTGCCAATCCACTAGGGAAATTGCAATAGAAGTTAGGGAAGAAATGCGTTTCATATTCAACCTCATCCTTGATCGCATCAATACCATTACTCATCAAAACTTACATCCATAACCTTATGCAAGCATGGAAGGAATCACTACTACTATTTTCTACTTTTAGTATTATTTTTCTTTTGAAGTCATTTTCAAGAACAAGTCTTGTTCTTATTTTTACATGCTTGTAAGTGGCATACATACCACTACAATTTGTTGTTTTATTACAAGGCCTTGTTTACATACCTTGGCTCCCAATCTTGATTCTCGGCAACCACAAGATTATATAAGCATGTTACTAACCTTTCTTTATGTAAGATTTTTATTTTTCTTCACTTGACGCCCCAAACAAGGGGGAGCTACCGTCAAGGGGAGTTAGAGTTTGTTTATTTCTTCCAAGGGTTAACTTTTTGTTTCGACAAAAAGGGGGAGAAGAAGTAAAACTTAGGGCTTTCAAAACTTGCATCTATTCTTAAGTTTTACTCATCATAACATTATGTTTTGTCATCAACAAAAAGGGGGAGATTGTTAATACAAATAAACCGTAAAACGTTTATTAATATTTTGCGATCTCTTTGTGTTTTGTTGATAACAAATGTAATGTTATCTTAAGTATAATTATAAGGATACATGTTATTTTTGTAAAGCATTTACATATAGCCATTTAAATACAAAAATGTAATAATTAAGCATTTGTTGTAATAGTTTATTAGGATGGGTAAAAACCATAACCCATGGATCATAACCCATACCCAAGTTGGCTAGATATAATGTATACTTAGATACATTGAATCTAAAGAAAACCCATTGACCAACCCATAACCCATGACCCATAACCAAAAAACCCATGGGCAAAGAGGAGCGTACCACGGATCCCTAGGATTACACTAGACGGATCCCAAGTGGGAGGGATCCGTGGAACAGAGGAGAAATTTGCCTATAAATAGAGAGCCATTTCTTCATTCTAACTCACCCCTCTTCTTACTAAATCTCTCATACACTCTCATTCTCTTCTAACATATAGATCACTTGATCTAGAGAGTTGTTCTTCTTTCTTTCTATTTGTGATCCTTATATAGGTCCTTCTCTAAGGCGAGATCATGAGCATTCTACAAGTCATCCAAGCAAGGGGTCCTTGATTGATTTGTTTCTCCGCAAGATTTTGTCAGCAAAGATCTTGTATTTGATATTTCACATATTTGTTGTGTAATAGTTGTGTTGGTTTGGTCCACCGTGCTACGGACTCGGTATCTAGCTTTGTACCGGAAAAAGTGTAAGCAACGTTGTGAAGGCTTCTCCGCCAAGTGAAGGAGTTTGTTGACATAGTGCTTGAACTCTCGAGTAGGTGACTCGGAGTGTGGAGTAGGGAAGGAAGGTGACCTTGTAGCCGAACCACTATAAATCGGTTGTGTCTTTTCTATCCCTTAACTTTATTTATTTGCTTGCATTATCATTAGATCTATACGTTCTCAACATCCATACGATTTCACATAATATCGAATCTAAAGTTTTTGAAATCAACTTAAAATCGGCAAAACTATTCAACCCCTTCTAGTTTTCCACAATTGGCATCAAGAGCTAAGTTTATAAAAGTTTTAAAATAAATTGTATTTTAAAAACTTTTCGATCACTATGAGTTCTGAAAATTATAAGGAAGGGCAATTTATGCAACGACCACCACTACTTGAAACTAATGGTTTTATATATTGGAAAAATATATTCGAAACATATGTGAAGTCTAAAGATATTGATCTTTGGTACATTATTGTTGAAGGTGATTTTGAGGCTACCTCAAATGATGATAAAGGAAATTTAGTTCACATACCTCATGATAAATTAAACGATGAAATGAAGAAAAAGCTTTCTAAAAATAGTGAAGCAAAAATGGTTTTATATAATGCTTTACCGAAAAAGGAATTCGAAAGAATTTCTATGCTTAAAACCTCTAAAGAAATTTGGAATTCTTTAGTTGTAACTTATCAAGGCAACCAACAAGTTAAAAATAATAAAATTGATTTATTTGTTCAACAATATGAACAATTTTCAATATCGGATGAGGAAACTATAGATCATTTATTTGCTAACTTTAACACTATCATTACATCTTTACAAGCACTTGATGAATCTTTTTCTAGCCGTAACCATGTTAGGAGATATCTAAGGGCACTTCCATCGAAGTGGAGATCTAAGGTGACGGCAATCGAAGAGTCAAAAGATTTGACAATCCTCACCCTCGATGAACTCATAGGCAATCTAAAAGTCTACGAGCTTGTCCTTGCTAAAGATTCCGAAGCCTCAAAGATGAAAGAGAAACACAAACTCTTTTTTCTTTTTAATACTTATTATTTTATAAAAGAATAGATTGGGTGTATGCATTAATTGGTTGGGTTAGATTGTTGATAAATGGTAAAAAAAAATATAGATTGCTTGTATGTATTGGTTGTGTAGGTGGAGGAAAGAGAAAATAATATTTTATTAAAAGATTGGGTTGTGATAGGTTGTTGATAAAGATAGTCTTACCCGTTACTAAATTCAAATTTTTTTAATTTTTTCTTTTTTTTTTGTTTTACAAAATGACAAAACCACCCCGTCATCAAACACTCATTTTCCCACCTTACAAAATTACAAAAACACCCCGAATCTCCCGCTATAAAACAGATCTCCTATAACAAACTCTCGTTACCATAACACTCACATCACCTACATAAACAATCAAAACAAACAAACCTCTCATTCCGTTCGCCAGTCGAAAACATCATCACATTAACCACGACACGGTTCGAGACGTACGTCATGGAAGGACTCCTTACAAATTCAAGAAATGATGACACTAATAACAGATTAATAACAACAACGATAGGATGGAGTGTATTAGTGGATGAAATGAAGAAACTAGGATATATAGCTGGACCGATGGTTGCAGTGACGTTATCGCAGTATTTGTTACAAGTTATATCGGTTATGATGGTTGGACATCTTGGCGAGCTTGCACTTTCCAGTACTTCTATTGCTATTTCGCTATCTGGTGTTACCGGCTTCAGTTTGACTGTTAGTTATCTATATCTCTTTAAGCACACATATTTTGCATGCTGTGTGTGTGTATGTTCGTGTTTTCGTCTATTTGTTTATTTGCAAAACATTGATAACTGACATGTTTAAATTGTTGATATTGATAGGATAGTTTTTGAATTAGCTGTATATGGATTTGAATTGTGTATGTGTGTCTGTTTTGAGCTAATCGTATATTGATAGGATAGTTAGGCTTTTCGATTAAATGTATGTTCGCCAAAACTAGCTGAGTGTTGAAAGAGTTCAGGATGATTTTTTTAATAAGTTACTCAAAGTAGAGTTCCACTTTTGAAGCTTCTAGGAGATTATATTTCCTAGAATCTCTCATAGTCTTTGTCAGCGAAACAATACTTATTTTTAAAGTAGCTTATTTATCTACCTCATAAGCATGCGCTCCAAACATGCTCTATGTAGTTGAATTAGTATCGTATATGTCGTTATTAATTTGTTACATGTAAACTGATTTGCATTTTGGTACTTTTTCTAGGCTCAAGTTTGATAAAAAATTTGATTATTTGTTCAGTAGTTTACGTTTTTTAATTCTTATGAAAGAAAAGGAAGTATTAAGTATATGGAATTAGTATTGTTAGGAATGAAATAAAGAGGTGATAATAATTTTTAATGTTCATATCTGTTTCGGATTTCGAAGGATTGTTGGTAGTGATATCCTTCCAAATGTTAATTAGCAATGATTAGTAAAATTGGAAGGATTATTACTAGAATTTTATATTTTCATGGAAAACAATGATGATGACAATAAGTGCTGAGGTACTAATATAGAATACAGTTGGTAGTGAATATATGGAATAGCACCAAAATCTGTTAAGAATAGCTATCTGGCTCTCTGCTTTGAATTAGAAAGGGAAGAAATTAACAGTGATGCCTTACGAGAGTTTATCACGAGTACAATGGTACGCGGTGAAGAAGGATTGGGCAAGGACGGCTTAGGACAGCCTAACATTTACTCGTATATCTCGTTTTAAATGGGAATCTTTATTTTGCTAGTTCAGTATTTTGCTCTGAAGAGACCATATATAATATTTGATCTGGCCTATATAAGAGGTATATTTACTAAATTTTCTTGTTCCATAAGGAAAAATAATAATTTAAGATACACATTTTTAGAAAATCGATTTTTGAAGGTTAAGTATTCAACAATGGACTATTTAGTTAAGTTGTATGTAATCATCATTACATTCCATCCAGATTCTAAAGATGGAGGGAATAATAGTCTTTTTGAAGTTCTGATATAGGGCCTAATTTGAACAGTAATTATACTACTTATGCTGAACTAGCTGTTAGATATATATTTTGCTTAGAATGCTGGTTTTATAAAGGTTGTGTTCCAATAGTGATCCTTCAGAGGGATATTCAAAGTTGTTTTCTTAGTAGAGGTGAGGACATAAGTTGTGTGGTCGAATATTATGATTTTCGTGTGGGGTTCTGTTTGTTTTCTTGGTTAGCAGCTGATAATTTCAAGATATTAAAATTGAGGAGTTATGGTGCAAATTTTTTCAGTACACCATACATATGAGTATTATGTACGTTATGATAATACTAATAAAGTATGGCCCTGTCTTAGAGAGGCTAACTAGCTAAGACTAATACTCCGTAGTTAAAAAGAGTAATCGTGATAGAACGGAACATGTATTAAAATTGCTATTAATATGTTATTGGACATCTTCAATGAATTTAGAACACAAGTTTTCATTTTTCTCTTTAGTGGTAGGCAAAATACTGAAACTTCATTCTGGTTTTGGATGCCATTTCCGTCATGAAAGGGAAAACATAACTGTGTGACTGTCAAATGTTTTCGGATTAAGACAAACTTTTTGTCTTATAATTCTCATTGGTGAGAGATCCAATAAGTTATTCTGTACTATAAATTATTTAGAGAAATGATACATAGACCTAAACTTAGGCCTAAACTTAAACCTAAAACCAAGTGTCAGCATCATGATGGCTGCAGACAGTGACACACTTATTTTACAGCCCATCAGGATGATGCCAAGTGGTTTTAGGTCTAAGTTTAGGCCTAAATTTATGTCAATGTATCATTTCTCAATTATTTAACATATTGGAAAGAAACTTGAATAGTTTTTTTCTTTCTGATATCAGTATTGGAAAGAAACTTAAATTATTTAACATATTCTGTCAAATGAGAGGAAGTAGTCAAATTTGGATTGATCAGTTACTTGTTGACAAATTTTGTCTTTGTTGTTTCTAGGAAATGCATTTAGTTGTCTTTCATAATCCACTTGTCCTTTTCCTAATTATTTTTTGAACAAACAAAATCATTTTTCCCAATTCTATAGTCAACACACCCAGAATACAGATTAGAAATTTTCTTGTGTGCATTATTGGACCCCATTCAGTGCATACCAATCAGTGTTTAAGGGTGCGTTTGGTATCCCACTATGGGAATGAGACTATTAAAGGTGTTTGTTTAAGATGAGAGGGCCCACCACTATGGTAATGAATGATACATATATTCCATACTCCATATACATCTAAAGATGTAGGAATGGGTCTTTCATAGGTGAGAGACCCACCACTACTATCAAATACATACCCATTGTCATTCATGAGAGTATACCAAACGCACCCTAAGTTATATATTTCAGTATTTATCACCATATACACTTTTTTGATATTATTATATCTTTGTCTGATGCCCAGTGAAATTGGCATAAGGTCTATGGCCCATAAGAAATACATCATTTTTTAGAATTTGTCTAATTTAAAGTAAGAAAATGAACATTTGATATATATATATATATATATATATATATATATATATATATATATATATATATATATATATATATATATATATATATATATATATATATATATTATTATTATTTTTGAAATCGACACTAGTTGTCTGTTTGTTTATGTTTGGGAGGTGATTTGCACACAATAAAATTATTTGGCACACAATAAGTAAATGTTGTATTTTGTTGTAACATATGTTGTGTTGATGTTTTACTATCTGCGTGCCAAAAAATATACTTAAGACCGATTCTTAATGTAATCTAGTGGTTAAGCTTCCGTTTGTTAACCTATACATCATGATTTAAAAAAAATACCTTTTACATTGGTTAGTGGATTACCATTTGTATGTTAACGTAATAACGAGTGAAGTTTCACAGTTCAAGTGTGGTTCTATGTCTTTAAAGAAAGGGTGAAGGCTGAGAATACGTAACAAACTTTCTCAAATATACCGAAGTACGTAACATACAAATTTTATTATTTATGTACGTAATATACTTTCAAATTTGGAACAATGTACGTAATATGACCGGTAACTAACAAGTTACCAGGTCAAAAAGTTTGAAAAATGACATAAATGGTCCCTGTGGCTTGCGTTGACTTTCACAGGTCATCAATTGACTTTATGTTCGGTTAAAAAAGGTTCAGAAATAGTCCTTATGGTCATTGGCTTTAAGATTTAGTCATTTTTTCCGTTTTTGTCCGTTTTTCTTACGTTTTGTCCGTTTTTATCGGTTTTCATCCGTTTTTCTTACATTTTTCTTAATTTTTTGTCCGTTTTTCTTACGTTTTGTCTGTTTTATTTCGTTTTTGCCAGTTTTCATCCGTTTTTGTCCGTTGTTCTTACGTTTTGTCCGTTTTCCTTATGTTTTTATCAGTTTTTGTCTGTTTTTTTTACGTTTTGTCCGTTTTTCTTACGTTTTTGTACTATTTAAACATATTTAAAAATTTTTCCAAAAAGAAAAAAAATTTCCAAAAAAAAAAATTGAATTTTTTTCTCAAATTTGAAAAAAAAAAATTCCAAAAAAATTTTGAAAAAAAATATTTCCGAAAAAAAATAAAAAAATTTCAAATTAAAAAAAAAAAATAGGAAAAAAAATATTTCCAAAAAAAAATAAAAAAATTTCAAATTTCAAAAAAAAATTTGAATAAAAATTTTCAAAAAAATTGAATAAAATAAATTATTTTTCAAATATATTTTTTTTAAATCTTTAAAAAAAAAATTTGAAAATTTCCAATTTTTTTAAGATTTAAAAAAAATATGTTTTTTAAAAAATATTTTTTGAAGATTTTTTATAAAAATTTGAAAAATATTTTTCAATATTTTTTAAAAAATTTAAAAATTTCCAAATTTTTAAAAATTTTTTTGGATTTTTTTTTTTCAAATTTGGGAAAAAATTCCAATTTTTTTTTGGAAATTTTTTTTCCATTTTTTTTTTCTTTTTGGAAAAATTTTTCAATATGTTTAAAGAGTACAAAAACGTAAGAAAAACGGACAAAAACTGATAAAACCATAAGGAAAACGGACAAAACGTAAGAACAACGGACAAAAACGGATGAAAACTGGCAAAAACGAAATAAAACAGACAAAACGTAAGACGAAAAAACGGAAGAAAAAAAAAATAATAAAAAAATGTAAGAAAAAACGGATGAAAACCGATTATATTTTATTTTTTATTTTTTTTAGTTTATATAAAAACGGACCAAGCGTAAGAAAACGGACAAAACGGAAAAATGACTAAATCTTAAAGCCAATGACCATAAGGACTATTACTGAAACTTTTTTAACCGAAAATAAAGTGAATGGATGACCTGTGAAAGTCAACAAGCCACACGGGGACCATTTATGTCATTTTTCAAAGTTTTGACCTGGTAACTTGTTAGTTACCGGTCATATTACGTACATTATTCCAAATTTGAAAGTATATTACGTACATAAATAATAAAATTTGTATGTTACGTACTTCGGTATATTTGAGAAAGTTTGTTACGTATTCTCAGCCTTCACCCTTAAAGAAATGACAGTACTAAAGAGATATCAAACTGGTCGAACTTTTTGACTTTTGTAGATTGCTCCTAGTTAATAGAATTGTCATGAGATTGTTTTGACCCGATGCACTTCTAATCTGATCCTTGAGTATGCTTGACACATTAAACATTATTGTTTACCATGCATGGCAAAATGATTCTTCATCTTGCAGATACTGCTCAATAGAATGTAAAATTGAGAGTGTATAATTAATTACATTGGATTGTTTAATCAAAATATTTAATTTGAGTTGTTTTGACTTTTGACAGTTGGGTATGTCTAGTGCACTGGAAACACTATGTGGACAAGCTTATGGAGCTCAACAATACAAAAAAATTGGAACACAGACTTACACTGCTATGGTTTCTCTTCTAATTGTTTGCATTCCTCTTGCTATCTTCTGGAAATATACCGGAACACTACTCGTTCTCGTTGGTCAAAGCCCTTCGATTTCACATGAAGCTGGGAAATTCATCACTTACCTTATCCCTGCACTCTTTGCTGCTGCAATTCTTCAACCACTTGTTCGATATTTCCAAATGCAAAGCATGCTATTGCCGATGCTTGCCAGCTCAGCAGTTGCACTATGTCTGCACATACCCCTTTGCTGGGCCCTTGTGTATAAAACTGGATTGGGGAACGTTGGAGCAGCAATATCTATGGGCGTTGCTATGTGGTCAAATGCTGTCTTCCTCTTATCTTACATGATGTATTCTCCTTCGTGTGCAAAAACCCATTCTCCATTCTCAATTGATGTGTTTCATGGGATGAGACAATTCTTCAGCTTTGGTATACCATCAGCTGTCATGATTTGGTAATTTCATCTCTCCTTGCAAAAGATTTCATATTTACTTAGTTGAAAGTTTTTCCAATCCTAAATTTTTAGATTTGTCCTAACTTTTGCAGCCTTGAATGGTGGTCATATGAGTTCCTCATATATTTGCTTTCTGAGCTTGGCTTGAGTTGTTCTTTCAGGGTATGTGTTGGGATAATTACTGATCCGAGCCTATGGACAGTCAAAACCGGCGCACATGGATAATTACAATCACAACTCTAGTTTAATTAGGATTCTTATTTTAGTTTTTTAGATAAGGACTTGTTTACTTGATTAGAGTTGTAGTAGGATTAGGAGAGCTTATTCTAATGTCCTATATAAGCAAACCAAACGAGCTCATAGTTGGTGTGTGTACTAGATATCAGTTTTTGAGGTATTTTTCTGATTAATAGAGAGCGTGTTCTATTAAATATCGGTGAAGTCTTTTGTTTTGTTCTAGTTATAGTCGTGTTTACTTGAAGTTCGATCACTTTGTGGACTTGAATTGTATCGAGACAGGTTATTCAACACAAGATCGATCAAAGGTTAAACAAAGCGATCGACCAAAGTTTGCAGGCGAGTCGACAAAGGGTTTTAACCAAGGAGGATCACAAGGGTTTCACCAAGAAGACGTTCGACTTAAGCAAGAAGTCGATCAAAGTTTCAAACTTTCAACTTGGTTTACTTAGGCAAGAAGTAAATCAATAGTGCTCTAGAACCTAGGGTTGGAAGTCGAACCAACTAGGTAACTTACAGAAGGCGTTCAAGAAAGATGGTGCAAGCGGTCGAGTCAACCACCTCCTATTGAACATTCTAAGACGGCTCTTCAATGTCCAATGTTAACAAGCACGAACTATAACATATGGGCAATAAGAGTCAAAGCGGTATTCCGAGTCCATGGAATACTCGATGCACTGGAGCCAACAGAAGGAACACAAGGTTGCTAAGCAAGATCACATGGCAATGGCGTTACTCTTCCAGGCGATTCCAGAAGAACTTGTTTTTCAAGTTTCACAATTCAACCAGCCAAAGAAGAAATCAGGGCTTTGAAGACCAGTATGTGGGTGTTGATCGGGTTCGAGACGCAAGGTTGCAAACCTTGGAGACGAATTGAAGCCTTAAAGATGAAGGTCAACGAATCAATCGATGACTTCGCGGCTAGGTTGGGCAAAATTGTAACTGAAGTCAATAGCTTGGGAACAGTTTATGAGACAAAACTTGTTAAGAAGCTGCTTGCATCCGTTCCGGATAGGTATGTTGCAATTGTTGCTTCAATAGAACAATTTGCTGACTTGAATACTATGTCCTTTCAAGAAGCAATTGGAAGGTTGAAAGCTTTTGAAGGAAGAATGAAGGGTGGGTGTTGACACCACTTCTGAAGATCAAGGCAAGTTGATGTTGGAAGGGGAAAGATATGATAAGAAAGGTCGAGGAAGGAATTCCTCTGGTGGCAACGATAAAGGTCAAAACTTTTCTTCTCAAAACAAATCTCGTGGTAGTGGTCAAGCTAATAACCACAACCGTGGAAACCAAAACAACTCCGGGAGCAAGATGGATCAAAAGAAGAACAAAAGTCGAGACCTTTCAAAGATTCAATGCTTCAGATGTGATGAATATGGTCATTTTGCTTCTAATTGTCGGCGTGTACAAGGAAAAGCAAGCAAACCTTTTGAAAACGGAGGATGATGATGACCGACACTTTTTATGATGGCGTTCAGAAGTAGTTTTCTTGAATGAAGAAAAGATTATCCCAAACCAATTGAATACTAAGCCAAACGAGGAAGACACTTGGTATTTGGATAATGGAGCAAGTAATCACATGACGGGGATCCGAGAATATTTTTCAGAGTTGAATGAGAATATCTCCGTGAGGTGAAGTTTGGTGATAACTCCTACATCGAGATAAAAAGGAAAGGGTTCGATAATCATTGAAGGGAAAACGTGAGCAAGGTTGATCACTGGAGTCTATACCTACCCGAGCTAAAAGCAACATATATTAGTCTTGGGCAAAGCTACCGAGGATGTGACATTCGTATGAAAGGTAACCTTCTTACTATGCGTGACTCAGATGGCAAGCTTCTGATGAAGGTTCCTAGAACAAGTAATAGACTTTACAAGATAAAGCTCCAAGTTGGAAGTCCGGTGTGTCTCAAAGGAGAAGAAAGGAAGATCTACAAGTTGAAAAAGGCGCTTTATGGACTTAAACAAGCACCAAGGGCGTGGAATACAAAACTTGATAGAGAACTCAAGCAAATGTCTTTCAAAAGATGCCAACACGAACAAGCGGTGTATGTGAAGAAGACAAACAAGTCAATCTTGATTATTGCAGTCTATGTAGATGATCTCTTAGTAACCGATTCGAAGCTTAGCGAAATTGTGTGAATTGAGACAAATGCAAGAAAGGTTCGATATGAGTGATTTGGGAAAATTGAGCTATTATCTTGGCATTGAAGTAAAGCAAGAGGATTCAAGTATCTCAATAAGTCAAAAGCTATGCAAAAGATCTTGAAAGATGCTGGGATGCATGAAGCGAATCCTACACATGTCCATTAGAACCGGAATGAAGTTAAGCATGGACAAGGAAGGAAGACCGTTGATGCAACTCTTTAGACGACGAGTTGGTTGTTTAAGGTATTTACTACACACTCGACCTGATTTATCTTATTCGGTTGGTTTTGGTTAGTCGTTACATGCAAGAACAAAAAGAATCACATATGGCAGTGTGAAACAAATCTTGCGGTATATCCAAGGTAGTTTGAATTTTGGAATACTGATACAACCAAGAGAAAACCAGAGGCTAGTGGGGTTTAGTGATAGTAGTTTTGCTATGGACCAAGATGATGGTCGAAGCACAACTGGGCACGTATTTTATCTAGGGAAATCACCTATCACTTGGTGCTCACAAAAGCAAAACACGGTGGCTCTATCGTCTTGTGAAGCCCAGTTCATGGCTGCAACCCGGCGTGTCAAGGGATATGGTTACGTGGATTGTTGAGTGAAATAACCGGAATGGAAGAAAAAGTGGTGGTCTTATTTGTTGACACAAATCGGCTATGCACTTATGAAAATCCAGTTTTCACGGGAGAAGCAAGCATATAAACACACGTTATCATTTTATCCGAGAATGTGTTGAAAGAGGCCAAGTACAAGTTGAGTTTGTAAGAGGTGATTTGCAACGTGCTGATATTGACGAGCTCTCGCAAGGATTAAGTTCAAGGAAATGCAAGAGTTACTCGGAGTTGAAGACCTTCCTATCTCGAGTCAGAAATTAGGGGGGTGAATGTTGGGATAATTACTGATCCGAGCCTATGGACAGTCAAAACAAACCGAGCACATGGATAATTACAATCACAACTCTAGTTTAATTAGGATTCTTATTTTAGTTTTTTAGATAAGGACTTGTTTACTTGATTAGAGTTGTAGTAGGATTAGGAGAGCTTATTCTAATGTCCTATATAAGCAAACCAAACGAGCTCATAGTTGGTGTGTGCATTAGATATCAGTTTTTGAGCTTTGTATTTTCTGATTAATAGAGAGCGTGTTCTATTAAATACTCGGTGCAAGTCTTTTTGTTTTGTTCTAGTTGTAGTCGTGTTTCTGCTTGTGAAGTTCGATCACTTTGTGGACTTGAGTATGGTATCTACAAAACTTTACCACCCTTTCCTTTATAGTAACTTATATCCTACTTTGAACTCATGTTTTAGACATATAAGTAATGATTTTTATTTGTGCATTTCTTCGACAGTCTCAATACTATTGCTACACTCTATGCTATACCATATGGATTTGCTGCCGGTGTTAGGTTTGTTAAAAATCTCAAGATGACATTGTCTTACTTTCATCTACATATAGTTGTGCATGCATGATTAATATGCTTATGGTGGCGTGTCATATCATTCCAGCACAAGAGTCTCAAATGAACTCGGGGCAGGGAATCCAAAAGGGGCTCGTGTAGCAGTTAATGCCATCATGATCCTTGCAGTTGTTGAGACATCTATAGTCAGCATGATCGTTTTTGTCAATAGGCGCATTTTTGGATACATTTTCACAAATGAGAAGGAAGTTGTCGATTATGTCACAAAAATAGCACCTCTTCTACGTGTAAACATCATTATGGATAGTCTACAGGGAACCCTTTCAGGTTAAAAGACCTCATCTGATCCTTACTCTATACTGATTTCATCCATTCTTGTTGCATTTTTGTGTGTGTTTTACTGCATTAATAATGAAGGGTGGCTGTTTATTGATAAAATAGGTGTTGCAAGGGGTGTGGGATGGCAACATATAGGGGCATACGCGAATCTTGCTGCATTTTATCTTGTTGGAATCCCTGTTGCTGCTTTTTTAGGCTTCTGCACCTCACTAAGAGGAGAGGGGTTGTGGATAGGAATACTAGTCGGAGCCATAATACAAGTTGTTCTACTTTCAGCCGTTACCATTTGTACAAATTATGAAAAACAGGTATGCCCTATTTCAATCTGCTTTTGTCTCCTTTTAGTGTACTTTTACTTATAATGATGAACTAGTACAAGAAGAAGAGAAGATATATAAATAAAATGGCTAGGGTATAGGGATGAACTTAAACCAGGAATAACTTAGTTTGTTTAGCTCAAAGCAAACTCATTAAAAAGTTTGACGGGTTTGGGCTTGGTTTTAGATAGTTAAGCTCGGAAACTCGGGCTTTACCAAAATCTTTAGTGTATACTTTCTTTTAGGATTACATAAACTATAATATTACAATACGTCATAACATATGAATTTTTGGTGCATGTCTTTTAGGCTGACCCGAAACACTTATGTGCCCAAAACTTTCCATGTTTATGTATATTATATTTGTGTTAAGCATGTAAAACCTGCATTATCACAATAACAATCTTGTTTTCTAGAAAGTGGTGGAGGTTATATGCAATGTAAATAACTTTCATGTCCTTGGACCCATTTAACACATTTGCTTAGCCAAACCTTTTGACTTTACCAATCTAACCTGTTTGTATAATCTGAGTTGGCCCATTCACAAGTAAATGGGTCAAAATTATCACCTGCTTGTTTATGTTCTGCTAACTGATGAGATTGGGTCTGATGAGTACTTAATGGTTCAGGCAACCAAGGCTAGGGAGAGATTATTTGAGGAAGAATGTTCAACGGAGGATATACTAAACTGAAGCCATTTTACAGAAATTCTTACACAGAAGACCTTGTTCAATTTACTCTATGTAGCTTCTATATACGAATTGTACCAAACCTATATGGAATTTTTTGCTCGTTACTGGATTTAACTGTTAGCAAAATCCAACAGCCCCATCCCGCTTCTAGCTCTTAGTGCAGTTAAGGTGCATATCTCTTTGTACCAGTTTTTGGTTACCATCATTTTGTAACTTGTGTTGTTTTCGACTCTTTCAAGATAGAGGAGTTAATTGTTGTTTAATTGGAAGATATATTGGTCACTATTTATTTTGTTTATGTGATAGGACATTCGCTCACTCTAACATGGAAAGTGAAAATTCCCAAAAAAACTATAAGTTAGTTTGGATTTTTAGCTTGTATCAGATTATTATTATCCAAAGTAAGTTAACAACAACATCAGTATAATTCTCATTTTCCTCCTAAAGAAAATGCGTACCGCCCCTTGTTTTTCGTTTAGTTTACATTTCATAACAACCAAAGATAAAAGTAAAAGATCGAAGGCATCATCAAATATATCTAGTCAAGGGGTATTTTAGTATGGTGTCAATATAATACTTATGCTGACTAGTCAAGGGGTATTTTGTTCACTTTTTGGGACTTAGCTTAAGTAGACATTAGTACCTTTTTAAAAGTTAATAACTGAATCATTTTTTTTTTTATTCTAATTTTGCTTGGTTGTTGGGGCGATTTTGGCTCACCCCTTGTACCCACCTAACTCCCTACACATGCAAGCATACTACATAATGACCCTATAAGGCTATAATAATCAGAATATCATAGTAAGAGACTCTTCTTCCATAATACAGTCAGCTACTCATCTCAAGTCCCAACAACTTCATCTCATGGAAGAAGGATTGCTTTTAAAGGTAAGGAATAATAACAGACAAGTAACATGTCGTGTATTAGTGGAAGAGATGAAGAAACTAGGATTTGTTGCTGGTCCAATGGCGGTAGTGACTCTGTCTCAATACTTGTTACAAGTTACGTCGGTCATGATGGTTGGTCATCTCGGTGAACTTGCTCTTTCTAGCACCTCAATTGCTATCTCACTCTCTGGCGTCACGGGCTTCAGCCTGATTGTCCTCTCTTT